>CM075333.1:64786010-64964188 GCA_037788925.1 Mytilus galloprovincialis
ACTTTCGTTTTAAAATGAAACGAAAACGGGAAGTGACACGTGGATAATAAATTCAAAACGAGTCCGGATTCATCAGAAAATTATCATTTTCGATTTTAAATTCCTTTAGTAAAAGATACATATTTGTCTCTCTCGTTTAATTGGTTCTAAATGATTTCGTATTTTACGTTTTTAATGTCTATAAATAGTCGAAGGAATACTTTCACGCATGCGTAGAACACAATACAGGAAGCACCTTTTTAACTCGTGAAAATTTTGAATAAACACATTAAAGTTCTTTATTTTGAATGGAAATTGCCGAAAATTTTTGATGAAAATTTAAATCAAATATGACGAAAATGCCTTTGAATGACGAAACTACGACAAACGAACTTAGATTGTGATCGTTTGAGAAATATTGAAATTCAAATGCGAACTGTCCGGGTTGTTATCAAATTATACTCCTGATTGTTGAAATGCCGACTGACTGATCTTCCTGCGGAAATAATTATAATGGTCTTTCAATTATGGGGTTTATTAATAATTAACGGATTAGTGACCCATCTGATGGCGATAAGCGGATTAGTTGTAATCACAACTTGTAACACCTGTTGAAAATGTTAATTACCTGGAGGTCATAAACTTGTCGAAAACATGAAGACAGATTGATTTATAGTTTTTATTGCGAATTTTTTTTTTACAATTTCAAAATTAAAGTGACGAAATTGATTTGAAATACTTTCGTCAATGAGAAAACCCTTTCGTAAAATACGAAAGTGACGAGCGCTAGCAAAATCACTGGTTATGGAGCAACTGATTCCACATGATCACAGCACTGGACCTCTTTCCAACTCATAATCAAAGTTCAGACAGTCAAACTAAAAGGCTGCATAAATCTATCATGGGGCAATGCCTTCAATACAAACAAATGACATGGTTTATTTCAAAGTGATAACAACATCATATATCAGCTGAATTTACCAGTACACCATGTGCACATATTGGTCAAGATCACACGAGCTGAAATTATCTCCCTTGATAACGATACTCTTGACAAAATCACTGGTTATAAACAGAATATAAGCGATATTGGAATTAATCTTATGATTATACGTACATGACTTATTTCTGTTATACTCGATTTAAAATTTTTCTTTGTCAAGTTGGCCACTGAATAACTTATTTCAGCCAAGGCAAAAGATAATGAGTCAAGATTCATATTATTCCATTAAACTGAAAACGAAAGCCCCAAATCAGTTTGAAGCTCTCCTAGTCCACTATATACACTCTCTGCACAATAATTATAAAGTAAATTAGTCATATGGGGCCTCTGTTGGCCTGGCATCTGGAAATTTCTACGGTTTTACATTGTCATTTTCAACACCGACATGGCGTCACAGCAGCCATGTTAAATCCGTGCCGAAACTTCCCGACTTTAAACGAAGCATTGGATCATGTGACACGTACTAAAAATGTGTTATTGGTAAAAATATTTTGATCAAACAAATATCCAGTTTCAGTTAGTTTAAATGGTTAACGGTAAAACAATCTGTCATTCTAAAATCACAACATTTAAAGTTATTTCACAAATTAGAAAATTTACACGCCGAAAGTTTTCAGCTTTCAGTTCGTGAAAAAAGTTTCCGCCGGAAATTTGTGCATGATGTGCATCGCTCAATATCGATGTCTTCATGATTCTTTTGGAATATATTTTTAATCAACTATTATTTGAGCATTTTGATGAGAACGTAGTGAAATTTGTTTTTGGCAAGTGTTTTCCGTGGTCTGTCTCTTTGTTTTCTTATGCAGACGCACGGCAGTCTAAATTTTTAACGGATCAATATTTTTTCAATGTTTTTTAATAATTGTTTCAGAAATGAGGAGGAACGTAATGTGACGGTATATACCAAAATTGCACCTAGATGTCCGCTGCTATTTTTGCTAAATAGGCGCAATTTGGGTACTCGGTGCAATTTGGGTACCGTACGTTAGTCACGGTAGTATTGATTGTAAACATACCATCATGAAAATTGTTCACTGTACATGTCTGAGTCAAGATCAACAATTTAGGATTGGAATCATGGAGGGGGGGCCCGCCGCCTGAGGACTTTTGCCGTCGGTAAATTTGAGTTTTAATTATTACTTTCGGCATTAGATTTTTGACAGCCACTAAATTCCCTCCTCATCAGACGAACTGGCCTTTCGGACTTTTTTGGGGGGTATCCCGGATCAACCTTTGAACAAACATGATTATATTGTACAAGCTGATCATGACTACCTATATTGAACTAGTTTCCATTAATAGATGCTCCTGAAATAATAGTAGGGGAGAATTGGGTAAGTGGACACGTTAAGCGTGCACATATGTTTCAGCTACAGATGATATGTTATCAAAACTTTCTCATAACTTTTTACTTAATAACTTAATTCAGAACAAGTGTCGGCTTTATACAATTGAACTTGATGATCATGCAGATAACCAACTTTCAGTGGTACATTCAGACGTGGTGTAATTACTCTTCAACGGGTTTTAGAGGTGAGTCCGGCGAAATAAAATCCGTTAACTACGCTTTAGTCATCGATATGATCTTCAGCATGTTTAACCAGTCGATGTACAGAGATTTACCAGAGAAAATTCAACAATACACAGTCAGATCTAGTTAAGCTATAACATGATTCGATGTTTGGGCTTTTGATTTTGCCATTTGATTACGGACTTTCCGTTTTGAATTGTATTCAGAGTTCAGTATTTTTGTTATTTCAATTTTTCTTTTAAATAAACAAAGTCTGACCTACATTGAGAAAAAAAATGATTGTGTCAAAACATAAAAAAATCTATATCGTCAATAACATTTAATTCGTCTTATGGGAACTAATTCTGTGTTCTGTCTCTGAGGTATCTGTAGATATATTATTGCGAGGCAAAATGTCTGCCTCTATTTAACATAGCTTCATGTTCCTAAGTGGGAGGTCACATTTTGCATACCATGCATATTGTATTGCGTAGTTATCGACTTGAATAAGCAGAAATATTTGCCACTGGGAGCCATAGGTACTTTAGGACAGGATATTTTTTTCTTAACTCTCCCCCTATATAATAAATCAGTGAGCGCTAGCTGTGGATAGTAAACTTGGAATTGATATATATATATATATATATATATATATATATATATATATATATATATATATATATATATATATATATATATATATATATATATATATATATATATATATATATATATGTTTTACATGCACACGTATAAAAATTGCGGTTTTTATCCAACGCAATCATAGGTTTGAACGTAGTTTTCAATTTAGACTCGTATGTATATATATATACATATATACATACGAGGCTAAATTGAAAACTATAAATAAAGTGTAAATACTAGAAATAAAGTGTATTTGCTATTTACTACAAATACACTTTATTTTTAGTGTTATATATATATATATATATATAGTAAATAGCAAATACATTTTATTTCTAGTATTTAAATGGTCACATAATACATAAAAAACGGCAAAATAATTTAAATGAATAGAAAACAAGAAAGTAGCGGCTTTCGGGAAAAGGGATAGGACACACAAATAGCTTATGATACATGTACTTATAATAAAGTTCTACATGTTAATCTGTTAATCAGATTAACTCACAGGGTAAAACCTTAAGGAACTATAATCCTTAAATTAAATGAATGTTAAATTGTCTTTATCATGATTGTTCTGGGAATATTTTCCAACAATTTGACTTATTTCTATAAAACCAACTTGCCATGTTTTGAATACAAAATTGCATAGTTTACATTTTTTTCTCTCTCGAGTAAAGGACGTCGCTTACCAAATTGTATCAATGTGTCACGGATCAGAAAGACAACAAACACTTAACTTAAAACAAAGTTTTGGATTAAGTTAACGACTTCCTTCTTATACATTTTTGGTCTAACTAAATCTGTACACATTTCGCTATTTGGTTAACTGCTGTTTATTATTATTATTATTAGGTGATATGTGAAATAAGCCATTTCATTCTTAAAATCTTAAATAACACCTATTGGACCGTTACCTATTGGGTGACTGTTATATGGTGAATTTAATTTTAGATTGATAGACATTTTGGAAAATGATCCATGTGTGCATGTTGTGTGAGACAAATTAACGGGCAAAGTTAATTGTTCTAGTTTAATTTTTCTCGGTTAGAAAATATAAATATTTTCTATAAAAAAAAAACAAAAATTCGGTCTTTTGAATTTCAACATGTAATGTTCGTAAATTCTACGGACGCCATCATGAGTTGGTTGACCGTTATGGAATAACCGTTTCACAAATGATATCGGATATGTTTCTTACGTCGTAACGACAATACCCTTCCCTTTCATGAATGTGACCTACCGAATTAAACTATTTACTGGATTTGTTATTACAGCAACACGACGGGTGCCACATGTGGAGCAGGATCTGCTTACCCTTCCGGAGCACCTGAGAATCACCCCTAGTTTTTGGTGGAGTTCGTGTTGTTTATTCTTTAGTTTTCTATGTTGTGTCATGTGTACTATTTGTCCTTTTCATTTCTAGCCATGGCGTTGTTAGTTTATTTTCGATTTATGAGTTTGACTGTCCATCTGGTATCTTTCGTCCCTCTTTTACACTGTATCGTTTGATGATTTTTAGTGGTTCGAATTTTTGAAAGAACCGCGCTCTCTGGTTATATTTTCTTAACTGATTTGTGTCTACATTCATAGGTATGATCTGTATTCAGATTGACAAAATATACCTTTTCAATTTTCCCATTGTGCCGTTTCCATCTTTTAAATCAAAAGCAACATTTTAGCTGCAATCGCACACGAGGTTCTTTTCTATCTCAGAGTATACTTTATTTCATGTTTTCTATAGTCCGATTTTATTAACTAAAGAATCTAATTAACGAACTACAGAAGCTTATAAAAAAAGGGATTTCTTTATGGTATGTTTTTTTAATTGATTTAGAAACATATCGACCGACTTCATATTGTAGTTAATCGGGAAAGGACTTTAGTGCAAAAGGTTGCACGGATTCGTTCCGTAGCAACACTCTGACCATTTTCCTAAGTCATGACTTAATTTATAACCAGCTAGGTTTAATATGGACGACTGATGAAATATACCAGTACATTTGAGTTGAAACCCACTTTATGAATAATTGTTTATTGTCAAATAAGTAAAACATAATAATTGAACGAATCATGATACTTCACGACGGGTGCAACTTGTGAAGCAGGATCTGCTTAAGCTACCCTCCCGGAGCATCTGAGATCACCCACAGATTTTGATGGGATAAATCATGCTCAGTCTTTGGTTTTCTATGTTGTGTTTTGTGTACAGTTAGTCTGTTTTTCTTTTTTTTTTTGTCGGTTTATTTTCGACTTATGCGTTTGAATATCCCTTTGGTATCTTACGCCTCTCTTTTGTAGATTATTGTTCTTTTATTTTACTGACTTTTTTTGTCCTGTCCTGTCCCGTCCTTAAGCAAATCATTTTTTTTTTTTTATGTATATCCGAAAGTAACTTGGTGCAAATTGTTTCCAATACATTACGAGGGAAAACCTGCAGAACTAAAATTAATACCAACACATCAGAAAATGCAAGACGAGACATTCTTATTATACGACACGTGTAATATTAACAGCAATTTGGTTTATTTAAAGATTGGAAAAAGACCAAGAAAAACGAACTGTACTACGATTAAAAAAGACAGGCAATTTGTGAATTGTTTAAAGCCTCGTTATACCCAGTTTTGTTAAGAGATTAAAATCTGAAATATATGTTACGTCCTACCTTCACATCACCACACACCACAGGGCTGTAACTAGCCTCTTTTGATAGTGAGGCAAACTATATTTTCGCCGAGCGTATCGAGGCGAAAAAAATTTGACGAGGGGTTTGGGGGCCGCTGAAGGCCCCCAGATGCTTTGAGAAAATTAACGCAAAATCGTGCATTCTGCGCATATCCCGACTCTTTCTTACATTAAAACGCAATTAATTTTTAGCTAATTTTTCGACAATATTCTGGTCTCAAAGCAAAAACATATATTCAGTGTAATTTAAGACTTTCAGGTTTTAGGGACAACATTAAAAGACCGATATGTAAGATAAAGTAAAAATCGTAAATCTCATAATTATTAAACTGAATTTGTCTGTCTGTCTGTTCTTGTCTTGCATTGTGCTAAGACTTTGTTGCTTGTTTTTTATAACTAGATTTAAATATAGTGACAGTGCAGTATTATGCTTTAAGTACTAGTACTGATTAATTTAACACTAGGGACCTGATCTTTACCTTGTTTTACGGTATTAATGATTCTTTTTTTTGTTGAAGACCCTCCGGCAGCTATCAAGATGAAGAACATGAATAAAAACTTTGACCATTGACCATTTGTATTTTTTCGATGCATTGACTTTGTGTGCGATTAGCCTGTCCCGTGCACGTTTACCCCATATTCCTTTATTTTCTGTTAAAGGGTCTGAACACGACTTAATGCACGTTTAATCCTTCAATGTAAAAAGTCATATGGCAAAACAATATTTTTTTTCTTCAAATTATTTAATACCAGGAAATTGATGACCTTACTTTAATTAAAACTATATAGATTTATCTACCATTTGTGTCTGTGTCCAGTAGCATCGTATATTCTTAAATATTTTCTGGCACAGTGTCTCGACATCGGTGGACATGCATCATTGCAAAGCCTCACGTTTACAAATGAAAATCAACACTCAGACTACAGTCATAAAGTAGGACAATAAATGAACAAAAGACAAACCCGGGACACAAAAGTACAAACAATAGACCATCATGTTTCTTTTTATTTTTTTGATTTCTGACATGAGGCATTTGCCTCATTTGCCTCAATGTAGTTACGGCCCTGCACCATTTTACCATTACTTTGGCAATATTACGCAACCAGGAGATCCTTATAGATTTCTACCCTGAACTTGTAATCCAGAGGCGGATAAAGAGGGTGCCGCCAGGTGTACCGAAATTTCCCATTTGTTAAAAAAACATCGGTTGATTATATACGGAATCACTGAAGCATGACTGGAGCGGCACCTCTCTTATACAATCAGTGGGTATCATCTTATGAAAAATTCAGGATCCGCCACTGTTACATCATCAAGCACAGGTGAAACAAATAAGGTGTGAATCATATGCTATTGATATTTTGTTTTATATAATAACAATCGATGCTTACATAAAGTAAGTCGTTATAACCTCTTAAGCATATATTAAGTGAGAAAGAATATGTGGGGTATGTGGGACATACGTCATTGACACTACAACTGACAGCTATGTTAGATATAAGGTGTGAAATGAGATGTGGGGTAAACGTCAGTTATATCCCAGACAACAACCCAATGACACAGATAATCAGAAGACACATGAATAACAGCTATACACTAAGGCAACCTCAAAATCGTTCTGCATGAGTCCAAAATCGAAAACAGAAGGGCTTAGATCCAAAAGTATAACTTAATTCCGCCAGGGATCAAACGGTCATTTTCGGCTACCATTAGCGTCAAATTGTTAAAATTTTATCGGGATACGTAGACATCGTTATTATCATAAAAGCCAATGCATTACATCGGTACAGAGATAACAACATGAACAAATACAAACAGAAAACATATTTATATTTACAATATGTACAGATAGATACTAGTGAGATAGGTTACCTTCGTCAAAATACTCATACTGTATTTAAATTAAAATGAGAAAATGAACGAAAGAGTCAGCAAATTGTCAATCATACCACACATTTTTATTGATATAAAGACTGAGGAAATTATTTTTTATGACCTATTTTTCAGTTTAAAGTGTCAATCGTCAATCTTCAATAGTTTCCACTGCACGTTACGCAAACAAGAAGAATCTGAAGACTAGCTGGTTATTGGAGATTTGATGATTTTAGACCCGTTTCTATAAACAGGTGTACCTATTTCAAAAGAATTTTAAATTCAGAAATATATTAGAAAATAAAAGAGATAAATGCAATATTTTTTTCCCGTAATCAGTCTATGGAAGAAGCGAATCGAGAAAAACTTTTCTTATATCAACGAGCGATATTGTCTTATATCAACGAGATGCATTGTGGGAAATTTCAGACGAATGTTAGCATTTGTACGAAGAAAGGCAGATTTCTCGGTATAAAGTAATGACTCTTTTCTTAAAACAGGGTGACATTTAACACGACATACGTCTGCTGTATAATTTACATGAATTATTTTATGTAATAACAAGCACGGTGTATTTAAACGAGAAAATTGAATTGTTGTATAAATGAAACATAAACGCACGATTTATCATTTGTAGATGTACACGTCATTCAATAAATATCATGTAGCAAATTCAGTTGAATGCAATTGAGATGAATTCAATTGTTTGCTAAGCCCAAATCACCTATAAGTCAAAGATACTGCTATATTTTATTATATCAATGCGATGTTTGTCTTATATCATAGCGATGTTTTTTTAATATCAAAACATTATGAATTCGATACTTTTCTAATATAACTGCTATAGCTTTCTAATCAGTATAAGATGAATACGTTGACACGTCACAATGCATGTCAAGAAAACCGCAAACATAATTCACAAACTTAGTTCATAATCGGCTTAATGTTTGAGGATCAATATCACTAAAATTTCGTATCTGTAACAAAATTAACGCTTACAAGAACTTATCATTTGGAAAATTGTGCTTGACCCTATTGATAGTGGAAAATGTTAACAACCTGTTCAGTCTATTGTTTTCAATCACATGATTTAACCGACTTATTCTATTTGAAGTAATGATGAAATGGCAGAATTTAAATACGGTCGTAAATAGTCTACCGACCTATTAGATTCTGATATAGTTCCAATGGCGGATCCAGGGGGAGGGGGTGCGGTGTCCGGGGGTTTGGACATATGGTTGGAACCCCCTTTAACTGGGTTCAGAACCCCCTTTTATAAAACGGCTGGATCCGCCCTTGAGGTCACATCGCTATAGCCTATCCACATGGGTAATATCGAAATAGAAAAAAAATATCATAACTTAAAAGAAAAGAAAAACCACTCATTTAAACGATCCAATCCAATACAGCTCCAAATAAAAATGAATATTCAAATGGTAAAATAAATATTCCAAACAAATTTAAATGTACAAATGCTGATGTCCCGAACTTTGAAGATACCAACTGAGTAGCCTCAGACTATAAATTGAAGAACTTCAGATACAACCAAAATCAAAAATCTTGTCAAACAGAAAATGTATTTATTATTAACATAGAAAAAAAAAAAAATGTGAAGCATAGGCGGATCCAGGGGGGGGGGGGGCCTGGGGGGCCCGGGCCCTCCCTTTCGTGGGAAAAATTTGGTTGATTATATAGGGAATCATTGAAGCATGACTGGAGCGGCCCCCCCCCCCCCCCCTTAGGTCAGTCAGCGGGCCCCCCCTTAGGAAAAGTTCTGGATCCGCCACTGTGAAGGACAACAGTTCTTTTTGGATATCAAAGACTTTTCCCGTTGGTAAATCGATATCTCTATGAACACAATTCAGCTCACCGCGTGGGCGCTCTTTTACATCTCGATGACCGTGAGGGCATTCCGATGTATTGTTGCCACAGAGATTTGACTTTAGTTTTTGACTAGTAACCGATCGTATAAATACGCGAACATTTCTTAGTGCAAAATAACAATCCGTATCGCTTGTTATAAATTCTTTTTTTCAATGAATACTAAAAATGATTTTTAGAAAACAAATAAATAAGATTTAAATGTCTATTGACGGTAGAAATGTGTATATGACGTTACGCACAGTGTTCGGTCTAGTAATGGTAACGTTACAAACAGAAAATGTATTTATTATTAACATAGAAAAAAAATTGTGAAGGACAACAGTTCTTTTTGGATATCAAAGACTTTTCCCGTTGGTAAATCGATATCTCTATGAACATAATTCAGCTCACCGCGTGGGCGCTCTTTTACATCGCGATGACCGTGAAGGCATTCCGATGTATTGTTGCCACAGAGATATGACTTTAGTTTTTGACTAGTAACCGATCGTATAAATACGCGAACATTTCTTAGTGCAAAATAACAATCCGTATCGCTTGTTATAAATTCTTTTTTTCAATGAATACTAAAAATTTTTTTTAGAAAACAAATAAATAAGATTTAAATGTCTGTTGACGGTAGAAATGTGTAAATGACGTTACGCACAGTGTTCGGTTTAGTGATGGTAACGTTACTCGACGTAGTTTCAACCGAGTTCTGGGAGCTTATTCACGAAGCATCCGTTAACTAACGGACGCGTTAACTTAATGGAGACGTTAACGGGTGCGTCCGTTAAAATTTAACGTGGTATTCACAAACGTTTCCGTTAACATTGTGATAACGGGTGCGCTATTAAAGGGTGCGTTAGTATGCACATTAGACGTAATTGATATGTCGGGTGTTTTCATTGGTTTATAAATCGACTCGACACTACAATGGTCAAAGAGTTTGTTTACATTTTTATAGTTATAGTGTTAACTTTTTCCAGCGGTTGTGCATTCTAGAAAATATGCTACAATACATCGAAAACCTCAGTCGAAAACAAACAATCAATCAAGACTTAGGAGATAACTGTATTGTATTTTAAGCTCCGACGGCATCAATTGGGGATTTGATGGTCGCAAATTAAGTTTACTGGCGACGCGTTAGCGGAGACAGTAAACGGGTATTTGCGACCATCAAATCCCCAATTGATGCCGTCGGAGCTTAAAATACAATATTGTTATCTCCATTCTAATAAAACTGACAGAAAACAACGTTAAAACATGTATTTAAAATCTTCCATATGCCGTTTGCGCTTGCGCGTACGTCCCATAGCATCAATTGTCAATTGATGCCATGTAAGAAAGTGACGTTATCCAATCAAAATGAACGTTACAAACGTTGTTGCATTAGAATACATCTTGTTTAGGTTCAATTTGTTCATTTAACTACATTTCAACCCTCGTGGCTTTCGTGGCTTTCGTTTTTGACTGATAACTAAACGCAAAATAACATTCCTTATCGCTTGTTATACATCAATTTCCCCAAAAAATATGCATGACCATTATTTTTGAAAACATAGATAAACAATTTGAAATGTCTTGTCGTGGGAGATATATATATATATCAATATTATAACAAATCAAAATTACAGAAAATTTGTGTTTACGCATGATGAAGAATATCACAGGAAAGTTGCGAGAAAATATTAATGCCTACTCAAGTCCAATCTATTAGAAAAATCAAAACGTCAAAGCTTTGCAATATTTTTAATACAGCTGGCAGCATTTTAATGTTTAACTACTTATCTAAAAATTTAGACTGTTAACATGACTGATTATATATTTTTGACTAATAAACTTTCCATTCTCAATTTTATTTATTTCCTCATAATCTTAATTTATTGAAAGTTTATATATCAAATATTTGTCACTGCCCAAGCATGTCAATTGTTGCAAAATGCATATCCTCGATGATGCTCAGTATTCCGTCATCACAAGTATCTAAGGTAAGCCAGTACGACAGCTGTTTAGTGCTTTAAGAGTATAAATGTTATCAACCCGCCTTCAATTGTAGTTTTCAAACTACAATTATCTAATAATGTTAGGGTTTTTCTAACCGTACTACCAAAATCCCAAATATGTGTCTTTCGAGAAGATTATAATGAAAAATAATCCTCGTTCGGGTCTATGGCAGCCACAGCTACTATAAATCCCCTTTTTGCTTGATCTATAATTTCAATTTCATCCTCAACTTTAGGAAAGAAAACGGCAGTTTGGAATTGCTCATTTTATTTATAATTTAAAACTGATCTACAGTCCTTGAATTAGAATGAGTATTTTTCACATGCGTCTGTTTGTTGGATGTCTGAAAATGACTGTTAGTGTATACAACAAACATTCGTACTAGCAGAAACATATTTGTTACTAGGTTCCAAAGTCGAAAGGTTCTGTATTATAGAAAACGTATTATTTATCAAAAGATAAAAAAATATAATAAATTACGTTTCATTGACGTTCCGTGCAAAAATCGTTCAATTTGGACGTGGTAACATTTTGGAGAGACATGGAAAACTTGATTGAAATTGATGAAAAATTAAACGTTTCCTTGACATTGAAGGCTTAAATAAGTCTTTAAAAAAATCACATTTCAGTAGTAACATTTGTTTTCGTAGTTCATTTGTCTGTCACAAAATTAAAATACCCTTAATTATCATGGTACTGAAAAATCTTCAACAATGGACCTATGGTAACATTTAAGGGAGACACGGAAAATACTGGAAAAAAATAAAATGAGAGAAGCTGTGTCAGAAATAAAAATGTTTTCGTAAAATTCAATAAAATCACATTTGCATGTAGAGGTGGCGAACCTTTTCTATGATTTATGTGAAAATATTTAAATATCGAAGTGCTTGCTTTTATTTTTGTTAACTCGAATTTTCAAATCTCACAGATCTATGGAATTTAGAAAATGGCCACTAGATTGCGAACTGACATGCTATTTATCGAACCCGTTTCACATCATGAATATGATCCTATTGTATCCCACCTGAACAAATTTCATCGAAATCCATTCAGTAGTTTTTGTTTTTTCTTCGTTTATATTTGGATGGTTAGTTATTGTTGTTACGTCTTACACGGCAAAAATGGCAGTATAAACACGGAATCATGGCTTTATTATAGTATTAAACACATTTTTTCTAGAGGTTATTGATGTGTAAACCGGGGCGATTAACTCACAAACTGAATAAAAGTCCGTTCGGACTTTTATGTTAAGTTTGTGAGAAAGAGACCTGGTTTACACATCAATAACCTCTAGAAAAAAATGTGTTTATTCCTTATAATTCTTTAGCCAAACATACGCGATTATTAATTTTCATTATTTGTTTGATGGCTGCTATATTTGCCATCAAAAGCACAATGGCATGTCGTAACTAAGGAGTACACCGCCATCTTAACTTTTTTAAAACCATAAATGTCCGATAAATGCATCAGAATCTAAAATGAAATATATCACCTACCTCAAAAACTTCATCTTGATTAAATATTATCCGAATTTGAAGCGTACACGTAACGAAATAATCTTTCCCTTGAAAATTTCCACCCGTATGACGTCATGTTATGACAAGACGTAAATTCGGCAACTCCTTCATGAAATTTCACGGAATTTTATTTAAATTTTATTTTTATACACTTTCGAAGCTTTAGTGCATTTGTTTTATTTCTTTTTTTTTTTGGTTATATATGCATTAGAATATAAACAACTGTTATGCAATTGTTTTATAATCGCAATTTTCTGAAAATCCCAGTATCCCCGCAAGAATGTGTATCGTGCATGAATAGATTACTAAAGTAGTTTCGGAAACATGGTTTATCGAAGTGTAAACCAAGAGAAAAATTTGAATTGACCAATCCAATTCAAGTATTTATAGATATACAAATGATATAAGAATTATTATGTAATAATACATAACATTAAATTTCGATTAAAATGATGAATCAAGACAAGTAATTTTTTCATAATACGCAGAATTGGTTTGTTTTTGTCCTATTTTTGCATCAATAAAATGGTCAAATGAAATGTAGACCGAATACCGTGCGTAACGTCATATATCTTTTCTATTTTTATAAATTTAGATCGTTCAGTGCTGTTTATTTGGTATTTTTATTGACGTAATCGTTCTTGTACCATCATAACTGTCGTTACCGTCAAAGCTTTAGAAATGTGCTAGTTCATATTGCACTTTACAAAAGATTAAGCAACCAAATGACGTTTCTGGAGGGCTGGAAAGCAGTTATTTATAAGTGGAAATTTTAAAGATTTATAGATATAAGAAGATGGTGCATGAGTTCGAATGAAACAACTTTCCATCAAAGTAATAATTTGTTTCAAGTAAACCATTATAGATCAAAGTATGACCTTAAACACGGAGCCTTGACTCACAGCGAACACCACGCTATATAGGAACCAAAAAAATACTAGTGTTAAACCATTCAAACAGGAAAACCAACAGTCTAATTTGTATAAAAAAAGAGATTCAAAAGTACACGTCAGATTTTGTCGAATCAATCTGAACGAGGACAGTATGATTCATCTTTGTCACAAGTTAGTTTCATTGTTATCAATAAAGAAAGTCTTCCATGTGTGCGTTGCGAGAATATCAGATATATATTATTTCGGTGCGTTCATTATAAAATTTGCTATAAAATGTTATATATGTGAACAATAATTTTGATACTTAGCTATTTGATAACGACATTGTTTATTAAACCCTATTGGTACTGGCATTTTCAAATTTTTAAAATGGTGGATTGAACCTGGTTTTATAGCGCTAAACCTCTCACGTGTATGACAATCTCATCAAATTCTGTCGTATTTACAACGATGCGTGAACAAAACAGACATAATAGGTAAAATTGTCAAAATGTGGGTACTGCAGTCAAATATTAATACTAAAAAGTACTAATATTGATATAACAAAAACACCGCTATGATATTTTAAAAGTATCGCATTGATATTAGAACTAATAGCATTTGTATATTTATGTATATAAGAAAAACACAGCACTTCAAATTTTACACGGACATAAACGTTTGACTCTAATTAACTTCTGAATGTATATTAAGACTCAACTGTTGTTTATATTTGAACAATAAGTTTTAAAATTTGTATTTTCTTAATTTTTCGTTTCCGAAAACAACATTTTCCGCATGGAATGTCTGCATATTTACAATTGATATTAGACAATATCGCTTTGTGATATAAGAAAAGTTTTTATCGATTCGCTTCTTCCATAGACTGGTAATTTTGGTTAAACTATTCAATAAGGCAAAGTTGAACGGATTTTTTTTCCAAAATTTGTGGCATAGCACATTCAGCTGTACCTTGAACTTCTTATACTTTTCCAATCATGACGATCATTTGGCGATCCTAACACAGTGTGAAAACATTGAAAGTGTTTTTTTTCAAATGAAATCTCGCTGAGATTAATTTAAAATGTCATTGGAAAGGTTGGTAAATATTATCACCTTACGTTGGTACACTTTCTGCACGTATGAATGGTCGTTACATCAATACTTACAGAAGATGAAAACTTATATTTCTACTGATTCTCACCAAACTTTACTAGTAACAAGTTGATACCAACAGAACACAAGGTAAATAAAAATGAAACAGAATTAATCTTATAGTATATATTTATTCATTGGTATAGTCTCTTCTCTATTTAGATATTCAGTTAATTATTTGTAAATTAACATAGTACATGTGTAATAAAGCTTTTTGTTTTATTTGAGAAAATAGCATTGATAATTATAGCGCGTACATTTTTTTTTTTGATTTATTATAGACAGAAATGTATACATGCGTAGCATAATAAGTAAGATATACAAGGATATGGATAAAGTATTATTTTCTGTGCACAAAATAAAATGTTCCGATATAACATTTAATAAACTAAATAACCACAGAAAGGTAGATGCGAAATAACAATTTTTGAAGTCATACTTTCACAATATTTCTGATAAAATTTACTTAGTAGTAAAAATTTTGATAATTTTCTATATATTTTCCCTCTTTTAAAAGAGATTCTTCATTAATGAAAATATTAATTACGTTCAATGAAATATAAAATGTCACAGCAAATACGCGCAAATCTAGACAATGGAGATATGTGTAAATTCAATAAGAAGGAGCCAACGAAAAATCACTACCATGGAAAGGAAAATTAACCATAAGAACGGAATTAAGAGTCGTACCGTTTACCACGAATTTCTGTAGGCTTATAACCTAAGTTATTCTATTATCGAGGTCTTAAAAAAGGATATCGGTCAATTGAGAACAATGGAACATCATCATTTAAACTGATTGTTTACACAGAACAATTTTAGTATAAAAACATCCATGCAGTATACCGTGTTTGGAATGTTTCATGCTCTCTTATAGCTATAGTACCCTGGGGATGACAGGAGATCCGTAATTTCTGGCAGTATAAAAAAGCTTTGTTTTCCAGCAGCAGCCAAAAACTAGCTAGTACGGGGCGCCGAATGGGACTCTTGTGGTTTTGTACAAAATTCAATTCTGTCATAACAAAATAATTTTTGTCTTACAAAACTATGTGATACAGACTTGTTTTATGAGAACTTCAATTTTGTGATGACAAAATTCATTTTTGTCATGACAAAATTCATTTTTGTAGACACAATTCATTTTTGTCATGACAAAAGTCAATTTCGTCAAAAAGGTATGCAAATATAAACTTATTTGCATACAAAATTGACTTTTGTTAACTGATATGGAAATTAAAACACATTGTGTGAGACAAGATTCAATTTTGTGAGACAAAATTGAGTTTTATGAGACAAAATTGAGTTTTATGAGACAAAATTGACTTTTGTGAGTCAAAATTATATAATTTGGTTCACAAACCTGATATACTATCGAGATAAGACCAAATACCGGAGAGAATATCCAATATGATCAATTCCTATCAGGTAAGTGTAACGGAGTGAATATAAAATTCAATTTTGTGAGACAAAATTCAACTTTGTGAGACAAAAGTCAATTTTGTGAGACAAAAGTCAATTTTGTGAGACAAAATTCAATTTTGTCAGTTTTGTCTCACATAAGTCAATTTTGTGTCACAAAAGTCGATTTTGTATGCAAATTAGTTCACAAAATCCAAACTAAACTAATTTGCATACAAAATTGACTTTCGTCGCCCAATTTTCAAATTAGGTAACAAATGTCAAGTCTGTGATACAAAAATGAATTTTGTCATGACAAAAGTAACTTTTGTCCACTAAAACATAATTTTGTATGACAAAATTTAAATTTGTGTTAAACTAAACTCATTTTTGTTGAACAAAACTCACCTTTTGTCAGTACAAAATTGAATTTCGAGTAGAAAACCACAAGAGTCCTGTTCGGCGCCCCGTAGCTAGCACGTATCCAAATCCACCAAACAGAATTGTAAATACTACTTATGTATTTTTTTCTCTTAACTATATTGTCCTATTGTTTCTTGTACTATTCCACATTGTCCAAGTTCTGACAATGTATTTTTGAATTAACCTTTGTCAAATTAATTGCACTTTATCAGTTTTTGTAAGACGGGGGATGATCACAGTGGCGGATCCAGAAATTTTCATAAGTGGGGGCCCACTGACTGACCTAAGAGGGGGCCCGCTCCAGTCACGCTTCAGTGATTCCCTATATAAGCAACCAAATTTTTTCCCAAAAAGGGGGGCCCCGGGCCCCCTGGGCCCCCCCTCTAAATCCGCCTCTGGATCAGAGACTATAAGAGCAAGATATAATCGTCAATAAAACCCGAACATGTCACATCGAAAAAGAAGAATTATTTAAAATGTTTTCCATGTAATTTTTAATTCAAGCTACCAGTATGATCTCACACCCAATCAATGAACCTGGATTTGCAACTGTAATACATGACCCAGTCGTAAAGACTGTCACGCACCCATCTGTTGCTCATATAGGCCACAATTTGGTTGCACCTAGTCAAGAACCGATTTTTCCTGTGAGGACATTCCGGATTCTTGGAGGATCACAGATTGCTCTAGCTATTCTTTGTATGGTTCATAGCTTCATTGGTGTAATTCTGGATGCCATTGAAATGAACCGGAACTGTCGTCACTCATACAAAAGTTATTATGGTGTTCATGATCCCTGGTTCTGGCAGTGCTGGATATGGCGAAGATATACAGAACCTTTACTTGCATTTGATCTTACTTGTCTGATATGCTCAGGATGGGTATGTTAAGTTAACAACTTCTCATGTTTTTGATGTAATACATGTGGATTTTCTACTTTAGAAAACTGAACAAAACATACACTCAAGCAATCAAACTCACACACGCATACATAAATACACAATCTTTTCATTATTTTATGAATAATTTGAACGAGAAAAAGTAATGTTGTACCCACATCTTTTTTTTCTAATGGCAGCTGTACGAAGTAATCTGCCTAGATGTCAATAAAGCTTTTGTCACGATTTGGTATGTGTTGATCAATAACCATATGTCTGTCTGTCTGTCTGTCTGTCTGTCTGACTTTGATTTACTATGGGTAGGTCAATACTAAGTTGCTAGCTGTTTGTTTGTAGATTTAAATGAATCTAAGCCAAAACAATGATTCATAATAGTAAAGAAACAGTTTCGTCATGTGTTGTGCTGTTATCACATTGTCCGATGTTAGGCATAGGGTTTGGCTTCTGCTAAAATGTTTAATCTAGCAACGTTTTGTACGTGCGTGTCATAAGGCATGCATGAGTCCCTTCTTTAGTGATTGGGGTTCGTAGCTGTGCATCATATTGGGTTTTCGATTATTTTTGTACATCTATCTACTGGGTTAATCAGGCCGTTAGGGTTTCTCTTTTAAATTGTTTTGCATTTGTTTTTTCGGGACCTTTTATAGGATCGGGTTTGGTCATTGTTGAAGCCGTTGAATTTTACAAAAAAAAAATATAATTTCATTCTGTTCCGGTCTGTTTTGAACATTTTTTTAACACCTATAAACATATAAACTGATAGTAATGAGCTCCAGTTCATTCAAAAGGTTTTGCAAGTACTTGTATGACAAACTGTTCGTTCACATTGAGTAAAATATTAAAGAAAAGCAAGCAGTGTTACACTTAAAATACATGAATGTTAACTTCTTTTTTAGTTTTTATTCACAGGATTCTTTCCCATTTGTATGTCACGAAAGAAAATACACAACTGGAAAACTCTGGTAAGTTAATGGGCTTATTTTGCCTGATTATTTGTTTTTGAGTTTTTTTGCTCTCCAAAGCTGTTATCCCAATGCTAGCAAGTCAAATGTTTAGTTGGTTGTATACAATTTAGGTAGGCGAAGTTAAACCTGTATATATATATATAGATACATTTGATTATTTGATAATGTCCAATCAAATTTAAATATAATGTATACCAGTATTACTCCGCCTTTTTATATTGTTTTCAGATATTAATCTGAATTACAATGCTTAAAAAAACATTACAAACAAAGCAAGCAAGCCAACCAAACCTTTAACTTGCTAGCATTAGGAACAGCTTTTAGTTTCGAATTTGACAAAATGTTTGATTTGCTCTTATTGCAAGTCTACTCTCTTCAACCGCTGGGTCGATTTTAATGCATGTGAACGTTTCGTCCCCGAGTGTATCACCGACCCAGTATACGTAGACAGTACGTCTGTCTTTACACGAAACTTCAATGATAGTCATTATCTGTTTCTTTAATTTTCATTTATTCATATAGTGTTTTACTATGGTGTTTTACTCCTGAGTAGATTGTCTTAGTCGTGTTTGTTACAAAATTTCGAATTTTTGGTTTTCAATAATTTTCAGTTTCGTTTTTGATTTGGCAACCAGACTGTTCTGATTCGAGCGCAGCTTACAAGTCTTATGTAGACGAAAAGTACTATTGGTTTTTCCAAAATTATATTCTTAGACACTTAGTTTTTTTCTGAATCACAAGACTTAAAAGTGTGCCCATTTTTATATGACCCAACAACAGACCCATACCACAACGCTTACGTTTTCAAGTTTACGACATAATGATTTTAGAACTTTAAATTACATATTACATGTCGATGAGGTTCTATAATTTACAGTTAAAACGACATTTTTTAAGATCTAGCTAGGTTTGAACAAAAATCACCAAAGAATCCAGACTTATATTTTGGTATGTAGTCCAGCAGATATCAGAATAATTGATCAATTTATGGTAAAAGCATGAAACTTGTCATAATGAAAGTTTAAGGGGTATAGACAAAATTCAGATATGGAGCCACCAAAAAAAATCCAATATGGCCGACATAGGTATAACATCATTCACTTGATGGAAGTCTTTTTATTTTAATGAGTCCAGAAGATGAAACTAACTTAAGGAAATACAATTAAGATATGTCAATTATTATTTTTTCAACCTTATAATACAGAAATCATCAAAATGGCGGTCAAATTCAAAATGACGCGTCAAGATGTCTGAGTTTGACAGTATTAGTATGTATACACCACCATTGTGTGATAAAAAGTTATCAAATCCGTAAAACTGATCATTTTATATCGACAAAGGCCTACAATGTATCATCAATACATGGGTGCATATATTATATTTTCAAAATGGCGGCTTTATTCAAAATGATGTCGTTTTACATGGCAAAATTTGATGTTTGTAAAAGTATGGTATGAAATTATTTAAAAAGTAATGGATCATTTATTTCAATACAAGCACTTACATACAAACATATTATTATTTAATGTAACATGTGACATTAACTATGAAATTAAAATAGCCGATACAACTCAAAATGGCGTCTTTGGCGAGTAATTATTTTGCACAGTTACAGGAAATGACCATAGAAAATTCACAATTTTCCTGTTGACAAACCAGTTGCCGCCAAGGCATGCTCTGTGTGTTTCTTGGATTCGTTTTTGGTAAAATGAAGCATATTTCGCAGACGAATTGGCAGCCATCGTGTAATCTAAGGCAAAAAACCAAGGGATGATCTTTGAGAGAGCTTCAATATATAATTAAAAGGTAGCATCACGTATAATGAATATTAATACCGTCAATTCAAATTGGAGGGTTATATACCAGAATTTAAAATGAGGAGATTCTTTAGCTCGTTTCAAACACCACTCTTCAAATTCTAAGATAACATCATCAACCCTCAAAACATCTTTGTACTAGCAGTAAGCGTTTGATAAAAGACGATAAAGTGTGCACGCTGTAACTTGGTGCGCCCTACGTGTAACATGAGAAGCCTTTAGAAATGAATCAGCTGTGCCTGGTGATGTAACCTGTGCATTTACTAAAACACTAGTCAATCCACTATCTTATAGCCAACTATCAAGAGCTTGGAACGCAGCTTTCTATGTGTAGGTTACAGAACATCATTATAGAGTTTTCCTCACCATACATCTGAAGCCAGTTCCATTGTATTAGTTTTGCTGCTGTGAAAAGGGGTTGGTCAAAAGCAAGTTTGGCCTGGATTTAGCTTTTTACAGCGCTACGAATAATGTTTAATGAATGTTGTATTGTTGCAACAGATTTTGCTTGCTCATGAAACAGAGGTAGAATGACAAAAATTTTGGTATTTTGACCGTCTGTCAGTACTGCAGCATGATACACACAATTATACTCACTTTAGCCTTAACACTTGAATTTTCCACAACATATGTCAGCCATTTGAATTCCCTTTTAAATGCAGATGATATGACGACATATGATGGAAAGTTCTCCTTCAACGAATGGGAGATCTGGTTCTCTCAATCTTGGTACAGCTTGTGGAGGATTTGAATAACTCTCTTGTAAAAGAAAAACTCTGAACATAGGTTCAGATCGGTCAAATGTTTGAACAACGCCTTGAAAATCAACTGAAATATGTTTGAATAAAGATATACCTTTACAAAAGAAATAATCTTTCGAAGATATACTGTTTGGATTGTGGTCAACGTTGTCCACAGCAGATGGAGTAAATACATTTTGTAATAGATTGGCAGGGAAAACAATACCCCATTGGCCATGGAAGTGGAAATTTCTAACACTCGGTCGTAGGAGACAGATAGTCAAAGTTTGAAGAAAGTATCTACTAGATCACGTTTTCTAATCTCATAGTGGATCATGATTCCCCAATAAGCACAATCTGGAGGTTCATGATCTTTCATGAGACGGTTGGATAGTTTCTTTGTGCAACTATACATCAGAAGCTGTGCTATTGTTAATGTCGACTGAGAATATGAACGATCCTGAATGTTGGGTCCAAAATTAATGATACTGACCAAAGAACGCAATGACTTGGGTACAGAAGCTTCCTGACACTCCTTTGGAAAGGTTCCTTTCAATTCCGAATTTAATTCGAAAATATCTTTACGAACGAACATAGCTGCTTTTGATATGTTGCATTGACAAACTCATTATCAAAGTCTTCTAAAAAGTAAAATAAAAAAGATACTGAACTCCGAGGAAAATTCAAAACGGAAAGTCCCTAATCAAACGGCAAAATCAAATGATAAAACACATCAAACAAATGGATAACAACTGTCATACTCCTTACTTGGTACAGAAATTCTCAAATGTAGGAAATGATGGATTGAACTGACTCTCTTCACCAATGTCATCTTTGAAAGCAAGAATGTTTTCACGGCCTTGTTTGTAAGCATCTAATTCAGGGAAAATATATACAATTCTGTCTTTAAGTCGAGAACTATTAACTCGAAATGAAACATCTGCACCTAGACATGTTATTATTCTTTCCATATAAAGTTTACATAGATCTGACAAATCGTAAACACTTATGGTCTCATCGCATGACCTTGTTTCATTTATATAAGAGACTAGTTTTGAAAATGCAATACCATGGATTTGCCTTTCCTTCCTAGATTTGACAATATCATTTTTCATTTCAATTCGAGATGCTCGATTATATAAGGAAACTAAACATTGAGAGTGGTACTTTGCTTCCTGTGCAATTAGATCACCAGCGCTCTTCTTTGCCAGTAACAACGTGTCATTTAATTCACTGATATTCTCTCACACGTGTATCTTGTAAAAACGTTGAGGACTCATGAAGGGATCATTGCTCATTTTAATTACAAAAGAAGCGCACAGACCGGTTATTGATGGACTGAACAGAAAAGCTATGTCTAGTTTTCTTTTAAATGTGGTTGCTTTATCATCTATTCTCTCATGTGAGGTTCTTTTTTCTGCTCTTTTCAACTTTGTCTTGTTGAATTTTAAGTTGCAAGATTTGTGCTAACATACCTTGTGGTGAATGAGAGACTGTGCTATTCCAGATCCCTCATCTAAGTTTTCAAATTGCACATAAATGCCTTCAGGCATCAATCGTTATTCATAAAACTTCTTTATACTGTCAGCTGGACTATATTAAGTGATTAATTATAACAATTTGTTTTACTCTTCCTTTTGACTTTTGGCGGCCATTATGAATTTGTCGGCCATTATGGAATTTGTTTTTATTGTTCCATTTTGCGAACAAGATAAATTTGCATCATAACTAGCAATATGTAAAGTTTTGAGCCTTTATATTCAAATGCTCAATAAAACCATTTATTTGGACTCTGCGCCGTGACTGTTGGCGGGCGTTTTGAAGTTGGTGGCCACTGTGGATTTTTTTTATGGCTCCATATCCCAAAATATGTTTGAGCATCATACCTACATGTTAAACTGTGCCTAGGTTTCATGCTTTTATCAGAAAGTGATCAATTCTAACATTTTTTTTTCACTCTACCCTTTGATTTTTGGCTCATTTTGAATTTGTGGGCCATTATGGAATATTTTTCATTGTTCCATATTCGGAAAAGATTAATCAGCATCATAACTAGCAATATGTAAGGTGTTGTGCCTTTATATCCAAAGGATCGATTATACTTTTTATTTGGACTCTGCCTCATGACTGTCGGCGGCCATTTTGAAATTGGCGACCATTGTGGAAATTTTTTTGATGGCTCCATATCCAAAAATATTTATAAGCATTATTACTAACACTGTGCAACGTTTCATGTTTTTATCATAAACTAAAGTGATCAATTGTCCCAAAATATTAGACTTAGCTGCTGGACTAATGCTCGACGTGTTGAAGTCATGGGCGTTCGAATCACATAGTCTGGTGACCAAATAAAAATGCATTATTATAATGTATCGTTTAAATTAGATTAAAAAAAAGACCAATATTCATATATTTGTACATTAGAATTTCTTGATTTTAACTCAACTCAACGAACAAGGGCCAAGTTTACGAGTACAATTTTAAACTGTTTGAAATTTTAACAAGTACTATGTTTTCATTTTTCTTTATTATTTTAATATAATAATATTTGGATGGATAGATGTGTCATTGGCACTCATACCACAGCTTCCTATATCTATATATGGTTAAATCAAGACATAAACGAAATATAAATCTTGCTAATGCCGTATAGTGTTGCTTCCGATTTCTGTATTCTTACAACGTTGTACTTTATCATTCAGAAAATTGCCTTTATGGTATGTAGTATAATTGGATCGGCTCTATTTGTCCCAATCATATTCAGTCTTGGAGTCATTGGAGCCATTTACGTAAGTATGAGTCGACAATAAGATTATGTCTATAGGTAATTAAGATTGACATGTGCAATCAAAAGATAGGTGGGGCGTCAGTTTATATGCATTATTAGTAGTATAAGCTGAAACCCTGACTTTCTATTGCATATGCCAATCTTAACTACAATGCATGAGCAAAGATTTATACAAATGAATCAAGCAAGCAAGCCAATTAAATCTTAAAATTACAAGAACTACGTAAATAACACTTAAAATCACTAGATGATATCCATACAGTGGCAGATATTGAGCACACATTTGAATAAACGAGTATGGCAATTTGGGAATTTCAGTATTTTCGTTTTGTAATATGATTTTTGTAGATGGATTTGGGGAAAATCGGATTTTGAAGTGAAAAAAAAACCAAACATATTTCGCCGCCTCTTTTACTATACATTTATAAATACATTAATAGACCAATTTAGCACATTTAAAAATTATTTTACCTTTGGTAATATAAATGCATATATTGTTATAATTATAACACACGTGTTTCAATAAGATATCTTTTATAACAGAAATTATTATAAATTTCATTTCAGCGAGAATTCAACAATGGAAAAGTAGTAGTGTTGTCAGCCTTTTTGACCATATTTTCCGCTGCTCAGTTTGTTGTGGGCATAATTTCGGCGTCTTATTGCTGTTGTTGTTCTCCATGGGCAGTGTCGGAACCCACCGTAAGTTTAGTAGTATTCCTAAGTTATATACATATACTATATGTTACAGGTATTAGAAACAGGATGTTACAAATTCATTTACGCATCCTATTCCAAATAATATATATTTTGGTTGTTATCAAAGTCACCACGGAGCACTAGTTCACATTATATTTTGGCGGGGTTCAAGACTTATCACTTATGTCCCACAGCGGTATGGGCTTTGCTCATTGGTGAAGGACGTACGGTGACCTATAGTTGTTTTAAATTTCTGTACAATTTGGTATTTTGTGAAGAGATGTGTCATTGGCAACTGCATCTTCTTTTTTATATTCTTGTTTTCGACTTTTTTTTATTGTTAGTGTAGAATTAATGACGAGTACAAGCAAGATTTATCACAGTTGTCTATCGACAAAACTATTTTGAAGTTATATTTTGAAGTTAGATGTCATCTGTAAATAAAAAAAAAAAATAGCAGCAAGTCAGTAACAGATTATTTAGTAGTAAAAGTAAAACAAGCAAAATAGTATCACTGTGGGATCTTCCCGTTTTATTTTCAAAGTCTTGATTCTGCCATTTGTTCTGCAATTTTAACGAATAAAAGTACATATTTACGTCACTGAGACAGCAAGTAACCACCCAAAAAAGTATAAATTGAAAACATATTTAGCTCATTATACGGTTTGATATACGATATGTTGCCCCGAGTTTAGTAAGTGAGCTTGATGTTTCGTAAAATCATTTAAAAAAACCAAAAACTTGCAATTTTACGGCCTTTGGTAAAAAATATTTACATGATGTATACCTGGCCTTGTAATCATAAAACTTTCGAGCACGATTTTTGTACTCAGACTCAAGAATCAACCAATCAAAATGCTGGATTTCATGTTTCGAGCATGATTTTTGTGCTCCGAGCACTGAGCAAAGTTTTATGACTTCAACCCCAGAAGTTAGGCAATGAGTAAGACTGACATGAGACAAAAATCCATCAAGTCAAAATGACGTGGACGTAAGCAATTATAGGTTACTGTACGGACTTCAACAATGAGTAAAACCCATACCGTTTAGTTAGCTATAAAACTACCCGAAATGATAAAATGTGAGATTCAAACGAAAAATCGAACGGTCTGATATACAAAAATCGAAAAACAAATATGACATACAGCTACCAACAACAACAAATGATCAAGCTCCAGACTTTGCACAGCCAGGTACATATGGAATGTAACGGGGTTAAGCATTTTTGTGAGCACTTAATTGTTTGTGTGTTATCTAAATGACATTTAACCCACATGTCAAGATTACTATTAAATTTATAAAAAAAACCCATAATGAACATTTTTGGCGTACGTATAAACTTAAAATTGTTTTTTGTTTCTATATTACAATGTTCCTTTTCCACTTTAGGTAATTTACTTCAGTTCTAATCAGCAAGGAAGGAGAACGAGTCTTTCACAAACTCATATACCCGGGAATGACATAAACACTGAACAGTTTCAGAGGCAATCAGAGTACAGCCGGGCATCACAGTATGAGGTGACAGAGCACTATGACCAAGAAGGAGATAACTTTAAATCAGAACATATGACCTATAATGATCCTCCACCATCTTACAAAGAGTGATATGTTGTATGACCTTACATTTACTTTAGTGTCATAGTCTACAAATCAATAACCAGGTATTGGGTGGTTATCATTGTAAACATATGGTTATTTTATGCTATGATTGTTGTTGTGAATAATGTTAACGTTGCTATTGCATAAATGTTTTGGCCTTGTTTATTTATCTTTTATGCATAAATGTTGATGGACACGGTCTCCATCAGATCTCCTGATTCTCCTGATTGTTTTGTATTAATCGTTGAAGGATGGTATATTCGTTGATAAATGGTTTAAATCGTTGAACAACCATGCGTCAAGCCTCGGCTATGTTTTTCCACTTCGTAATTTCTCTTGTACATGTATATGGAGAACGCCTTTTCTTTTTTCCTCTTTTAAAACGGGAGATAAAAATTGCAAAATGTAGAAGTGTGGATAACCGAATAGTTTCTTAATAGAATGAAGTCTGTTTGGCGACATATAACATATATGTTATTACAATTTGTAAAAAATATTTTTTCCGGTACCTTTAAAACATCAAAAATAGTAGAAGACACTTCCAAACAGCTCCAGATCATTTGACATTGTAGCTTATAAAAGGAAACTCAAATTTTGATAGTTCAATTTCTAGGTAAAAAAAATAATTAAAAAAAATACAAATAATTAAACAAACATCAAAAACAACCCCCCTCCCCCCAAAAAAAACCAACAGGTAACACTTTTAGTTATTTGATAAAGATATCATTACTTTTAATTGTTTCTGCATTGGCCTTGTTATTGATCCTCGACCAGTTCTATTTTTTGGTCTGTCATATGTTTTGTAAGGTTTTTACATTTCTTTTGTTAAATCTTAATGATGCATTTGCTTTATTTGTGATGTTATTTATATGTGAGTTCCTTGTCAGATGATACCGCGAAGATATTAAGCTTTGTCTGTTGATTTTAATTTATGATCATTTAGTGTGTATTCAAAGATGATTGGGAACGCCAAGATATTTAGCTTGTCTGTTCATTTAAATTTATGATCATTTACATTGTAGTATGTATTCAAAGATGATTATTTTATGCATTCCTGTTATGTGAATGACTTAAGGATGTATGTACTAAGGTAAGGTTTTGGAATAAGTGTCAAATGTTCGGAATTCTTGCAGTGTTTCAAACGATACAAGGTAAAATTTCTTGCCCCATAACAGCTATTTATTTGTAAACATAAGACTCATTAGCTCATAAAAGGTCATTTGACAAAATTTAAACAGTCTCTTGCTGTTCTTTCTTTTGATTTGAGACCCAAAAAATACCAATGCATATATAATAATGTAAATGTCCGAGTAAATATATAAATATCTCGAAAGTGAGATTTCATTATGTTTAGCTTATTTTTATCCTTAACTTATACTCTTCCAGCTTATAATATCAATTTTTATTTCTTGATTTATTTAATTTTACCTTAAATCACCTTAGTACATCCTTAATATTTGTTTGGGTTAAATGACAATAGCCATTCTTGCTCCCATGGTTCCAATTTATGTAGTCTGATTGACGGGTGTTGCTGTCAGTAACTGAAGTAATGAAATTGTTAGCTACACAATGATGTCATCTGCAAAGAGGCGAACGTTCCTTTTGAGTTTGTCAGGCATTTCAATACAGCTGATTTCAATGAGTGTGTAGGCAAAGCTAATATCTTTGGTTAGCTTGCTTGGTAGCTGAACCGTGAAGTCATTGTTAGGTAAGATAAGCTACCCTCATTTAAGAATAGACTAGTCCGACAGACAATCAATCTATCTGTCTGTAGGACTCGGCTACTTCGAAAGGAGGGTAGTATACCTTACCTAAAAATGACTTCACGGTTCAGCTAGCAAGCAAGCTAACCAAAGATATTACCTTTAGCTACATACTCATTGAAATAGGTTGTAATGTAAATTGAGAAAGACATAGACATAGACCAGAGCATTTAGGAAGGCTTGATAGAATACGACAGCTTTGACGTTTGACTGTCATTTAACTACCAGGTTGAGATTTGTGAGATCGCCATACCTCTTTTCAGTCTAATGATTTATTGTTTATTCCCAGACATTTTAGTTTTAAAATAAATCTTTTGTGGTCCACTTTATTGAACGTTTCAGTTTTATAATAAATATTTGGTGGTCCACGTTATTGGACGATTTATAAAAGTCCATAACATCTTCGTCAGATTGGTTACCATATGTCATATATAATTTAATATTTGTTGAATGTTAGTAGTTGTGTTTCACAGCTAACTTTTGATCTGACTCAACCCATGCTGCAGTGGGTAAAATATTGAAGAGTAATCAAAGGTACCAGGATTATAATTTAATACGCCAGACGCTTGTTTCGTCTACACAAGACTCATCAGTGACGCTCAGATGAATCATAATTATCTTGTTTTTTCATATTGACGTTATTATGATAAAATTGTGTGTTCTAACGATTTACTGAGAACAGAGGCAACGGAGATAGACCTGTAATTTTTTTCAGATTCATATTTTGCTCCTTTTTTGATTACTGGCGTAATCATGGCCTCTCTTTAGTCGTTTGGTACTGTAAATTATTTACTGACGAATTAAACAAGTCATATATTATAGGTGATATTTCATGATGTACATCTTTTAGATAATTTTATATATATAAATATGTAAGAACTGCTGGCCCCTGAACAGTAATGTATATTAGTTCATATATTTTTAATAATTAATATTTTTCAACATGTGATACCCGTCATGTTTCTTATGTAAGTCCAAAGGAGAAGGGATAATTTCGGCAGTATATTCCAAGTACAGCTGATGACAGATTTTTTTTACATTTTTTAAAGAACCATGTATTTACTTCATTCGATTCAATTGGTAATTGTATAAGATTTAGACTGACTTGGTCATTAAAAACGCTCAAATTCAAGCTTAAATAAGAAAAAAAAACAATCAAATATGCCATTTAACGCTACTTCAGTTGATTTTTGTCTAAAATGGAATTGGCCGCAGTCGTGTTCACTCTCAACATTTATATATATTATTATATTATGTATCATCATTAAATACAACATATATTTGAATATTAAAAGTGAACACAAGTGCGACCACTTACATTTTAGACAAAACCCGTCAGCTTAAAATTAGCACAAATGTTTAAAGTTTGAAGATATCAGTTTTGTTTGCATAAAATAATAATGGTAACAGTTGTACCGGATGCATTGTATTATAAAAAAAAAAACCAGCGCATATCTATGTTACAAAAGCATGTTACTTTCCAATAAATAAGTAAAAAATAACAATTTAACAACTTAGTAAAAGTGCTATATTTTGGGGTAAAAAAGAAGTCTAGCCGGGCCTACTCCTTCGATGATAAGTTCAATTCGGTGACGTTACATTTCTTTTGTTAAATCTTAATGACACCATTTGCATTATTTGTGATGTTATTTATATGTGAGTTCCATGTCAGATGGTATCGCCAGAGGCGGATTTAAGGGGGGGGGGCAGGGGGCCCGGGCCCCCCTTTTTGGGAAAAAATTTGGTTGCTTATATAGGGAATCAATGAAGCGTGACTGGAGCGGGCCCCCTCTTAGGTCAGTCAGTGGGCCCCCACTTATGAAAATTTCTGGATCCGCCACTGATCGCGAAGGTATTTAGCTATGTCTGTTGATTTTAATTTATGATCATTAAGTGTGTATTCAAAGATGATTGAGAACGCCAAGATATTTAGCTATGTCTGTTGATTTTAATTTATGATCATTAAGTGTGTATTCAAAGATGATTGAGAACGCCAAGATATTTAGCTTGTTTGTTGATTTTAATGTATGATCATTTAGTATGTATTCAAAAATGATTATTTAATGCATTCTTATTATGTGAAAGACTTAAGGATGGATGTACTAAGGTAAAGGTTTTTGAATAAGTGTCAAATGTTCGGAATGCTTGAAGTTTTTCCATACGATACAATGTAAAATATTTTGCCCAATAACACCTATTGATTTTTTAACATAAGACTTATTAGCGCATTAAAGGTCATTTGACAAAATTTAAGCAGATTCTTGATGTTCTTTCTTTTGATTTGCGACCCAAATAATACCAATGCAAATATAAGGTCAAAGTCCGAGTCCGCCTTTTCCCACCATAATTAATAAATCACTATCTCGAAAAGGAGCTCCATGACCTATTGTTTGCTTATGTTTATCCTTAACTAATACTCTTCCAGCTTAAAGTATCAATTTTGATATCTTGATTTATTCAATTTAACCTTAAATCACCGAAGTACATCCTTAATATTTGTTTGGGTTAAATGACAATAACCATTCTTGCTCCCATTGTTCCAATTTATGTAGTTTGATTGACGGGTGTTGCTGTCAGTAACTAAAATGATGAAATTATAAATAATTAAGTAAAAATTAACAATTTAACAACTTAGTAAAAGTGCTTTAATTTAGGGTCAAAAAAGGAGTCTTACCTGGCCTACTCCTTCGATGATAAGTTCAATTCGGTAACGTCACACTCTTGGAAGAGAAGATTAATTTAATCATGTAGTTTTCATTATTTGTAATTAATTTATATGCGACTTTGAATATCAATGTATATAAGTGAGAAATTATCAGTTCACCACACTATTGATAATGTTATGTTCAGTAGGATTTAATTTATTTTTGATTAGTAGTTGTCCAAACAAACAAAGGCGATATTCTCATCAGTAGACGTAAAGGAGAAGTTGTTATTTACGTTTTGTTTTCGTTTTTTGTCAATGTTGGTGATTAATTAACATACCATTTACTTTTTTACCCGATACCAAGTCACGATGTATATCAATGTAAATGAGAATTTTTAAAAACAATCCGATTTTCTTTAAAACTTGCGTTAAAACAATTTTTTCCAGTATATGCCATTCTAGCGAAAAAGAAGCAAAGAAGAAAGAAAATACCAACAGGATATTTAAAATTATAAGTTTATTGATGTTAAAAAGGCAACACCAGGGTAAAATAAAACCCAGAAAATACCTTTAAACAGTCCATAAAACACACCATAGAAAACTAGAAACTGAGCAACACGAACCCTGCAGAAAACAGGGGGATATATGGTAATCCGGAATGGTAAGAAAATCCTGCTACACTGTGGTACCCATCGTGTTGATTATGTAAGTACAAAATCGATAATAAAAAGTTCAATTCGATGACGTCACATTTGAGATGACAGATGAAATAATTGTGGTTCTGAAATGAGCAACATGTTCATCTAACTATCTCAACTGAACACATCGTAAATGTATTGGGGAAATTATTAAGTCTGCTTTTAATTAAATATGTTTCAAATTTGTTAGAGGTAAACAGGATGGCTGAGATCTCACCAAAAAAAAGCATCTATGTATTAGTCCTAAGTCAGGAATCCCTAGCACTTTTTTTTCAATTTTGTTCATTTGTATGTTTCGGCGTTCAGTGTAGCTTCAATTTCGATGAACTCGTTTACATTACTATTCAGGGGCTAGCTGTAGCCCGTCTCCGGTCACTGGATCTCTCGCTGTGTTGAAGACCCAGTGGAAACATTGGGATGTCTTCTGTTCTTTGGTCGAGTTGTTGTTTCTCTGTCACATTCAGTTTTCATTCTCTTTTTTATTTTATAAATATTAGAAGTTGAATGTAGATTCATACAGAGAAAAAAAAAAGAAATTCATCAGTTACTAATGGGTAAAATAATAATGTACAAATAATCAGCTGTATTTTTTTCAACTTTTTTTTGGACGGTGCCAGTTTTGACACTTTTTTTTTGTATAAAGTTGAAAAAAACAGTATTTTCTTGTATTCTTAAACAAGTCTAAAAAGCCATTTTTTAAAAAGCAATTAAAACCTTGTTATGTTATGTAATTTTTCTTTGAAAAAGGGTGCCAATATTAAATTTATGAAAAGTTTAGAGTGATTTGATTCCTGCCAAATTTCCAATGGCTTGTATCTTGAAAATAAGGACACGGACCATTAATTTTTACTGCTTTTAATGTCCCTAATTTCTATACAATCAATTTTTAACAGTCTTTTAAAATTTTAAAATTATTTAAAACAGAGCCGTGAACATACTTAAACAAAAAAAAAAAAAAAAAACATTGCCAATTATGCGAAAATTTTATAAGTACAGTAAGTACCCTGCAAGAAAGAGTGATATTTTTTTAATTATTGATCATCATTTCGTAATAACACATATTGTCAAATATAAGATGTCCAACCTTATGTTTTTCAATTGTTTTGTCTTTATTGAATTTATTCATTCTTTTTAAGGTTGCTTATTTTCATATACTTATTATCAGTAATCTCAAAATACTAAACGATAAGACAAAACAACGAAACTTCAGTAAGTCTATGGTGTTCTGCTTATGCATTTATATATAACACTGTAACCTATTACTACCTATTGACTACCAAAATATGTGTCTGTAAGACTCCTCCGCGTTTTACTCAAATTACTCAAATTTACCTACAAATGAACTGTAGATGTGACCCAAAAATGCGTATGAAATATTATGTTCTACATATAACGAAGTTAGATTGACAAAAGTTTTAAGCAGATACATTTAGGATGAAAACGATACTTTATTCAAAATTCTCAGAAATGATCCTGAATATGTTTAATTGTCATTTGTTCCATGTTTGCATTGTGTTCTGATTCTTTGTAAATATTTTTCGGGTAAATTTATTTCTGTTTGATGTGGTACTGTTCTTATCTTATTTTAATTGTCTGTTGTTTATACTGTATCTTTTCTTTGGTAATCTGTTATGTAATAGGGACATGTGTGTTAACACCTGAGCAAACATCCAACCTCATATCTTTTTGCAAATTCTTTGAACTGACAATTAAACCATCCTGATGTAACTTTCTGCCCTATATTTCAATTTCGCTAATAAATGTGTCAGTGAACAAAATCCTCAAAGTCACACATAATGAGTTCATAGTAATTTCATAGTAATTTAAATGATTTAATTACCCCTGATTTCTTTCAGAACACACCATTTGAACTCATGATATGTAAAATTAAGGATTTAGTGCTCACATTATTATCGACCTAATTTTTCCTGCTATAACCTATCTTGTAAATAAACTCCTGGGAAATACTGTGTAGCAATGCCATAAGTATCCATGTTTGAATTAAACATAAATCATAATTTAATTACAACTTTTATTTTATATATACATCACAATTATAATTTGGCCCTTGGGGAAACTACTCAGCTAAAAAAATTAATTTTTTGCTCCATGCCTAAACCAAGAGCCTAGCTATGTGCATACTGAAAGTAGCAAAGTATAGACCCCTGGCTTGACATCACACCAATCCAATTGGAACGATGGTTCAAAATAAATGCATGAGGCTATCAGGAAGCCTATGAGGCTATCATTCCTAGAGGCTATCATGCCTATGAGGCTATGAGGAAGCCTATAATGAGACAATGAGGAAGCCTATAATGAGGCTATGAGGAAGCCTAGTAGTGTTGATGTTGAATTGGTGTTGGAATGAATTTGTATGAAATTTGACAGTTTATCCCCAGAAATTCTTGGGGGATGAGTGAAATTTTTGAAACAACCAGTGATAAAATTTCATAAATGAAATCTATAAACCGTGCTGAGATTGATTCCCCTGTCATGGCAATATTGAAGGCGAAAGGAGGGGTCGGTGGGAGGCAAGTTTTTAGATAAAACACTATTAGAGCCAATATTATTCTTATAACTGCTTAATCTGCATTTAAATAAATGAATACTCAAGGCAGCATACACAGGTCTTTAATACACAACTTCTTAATGGGATACTCCTAAGTGGGAGGAGTTAAAACTGCACCCAGATTAATGTATCAAGAAACAAAGGACAAAGGAAGCCAAATGCCACAAGTGGTCACTAATTAACAAGACATGTATATTTGTATTGGAACTGATGTAATTAGACCTCCTGCTAAGAACATGTGATAAACTTCACATCTAACTGATTGACATATGATAATGAATCTGTTTCATCTCAACAGCAAAGAAAATACACATCCTGGGAAAATCCTAAAATAATGACTACTGAGTAATTAAAATCAAACTATGTATAAACCTAACTTATATAACATATAAGTACCTATTTATACAAAATTCTCAGAAATGATCCTGAATATGTTTAATTGTCATTTGTTCCATGTTTGCATTGTGTTCTGATTCTTTGTAAATATTTTTCGGGTAAATTCATTTCTGTTTGATGTGGTGCTGTTCTAATCTTATTTTAATTGTCTGTTGTTTATACTGTATCTTTTCTTTGGTAATCTGTTATGTAATAGGGAAATGTGTGTTAACACCTGAGCAAACATCCAACCTCATATCTTTTTGCAAATTCTTTGACCTGACAATTAAACCATCCTGATGTAACTTTCTGCCCTATATTTCAATTTCGCTAATAAATGTGTCAGTGAACAAAATCCCCAAAGTCACACATAATGAGTTCATAGTAATTTCATAGTAATTTAAATGATTTAATTACCCCTGATTTCTTTCAGAACACACCATTTGAACTCATGATATGTAAAATTAAGGATTTAGTGCTCACATTATTATCGACCTAATTTTTCCTGCTATAACCTATCTTGTAAATAAACTCCTGGGAAATACTGTGTAGCAATGCCATAAGTATCCATGTTTGAATTAAACATAAATCATAATTTAATTACAACTTTTATTTTATATATATACATCACAATTATAATTTGGCCCTTGGGGAAACTACTCAGCTAAAAAAATTAATTTTTTGCTCCATGCCTAAACCAAGAGCCTAGCTATGTGCATACTGAAAGTAGCAAAGTATAGACCCCTGGCTTGACATCACACCAATCCAATTGGAACGATGGTTCAAAATAAATGCATGAGGCTATCAGGAAGCCTATGAGGCTATCATGCCTATGAGGCTATGAGGAAGCCTAGTAGTGTTGATGTTGAATTGGTGTTGGAATGAATTTGTATGAAATTTGACAGTTTATCCCCAGAAATTCTTGGGGGATGAGTGAAATTTTTAAAACAACCAGTGATAAAATTTCATAAATGTCCATAACACAGATGGTAACAGCTGAGTGTCCCCAAGGATTTAGGATGAAAACGATACACACATAAGAGGCGGAAGATACTAAAGGTAGTATCAAATTCATAAGTTGAATAGAGACCGACAAAATCATAGCAATGGAGTACGACGAAAAGCCAAACAGATATCAAAACACTACATAAATAAAAAACATATGACCGAGCAAAACAACAACAGATAATCTCAAGCATTTTGTGCTTCACACGTGGCATCCGTAGTGTTATACAAGACACTTGCTTCACTTTGCAATTCAAGTTAAAACATTGTTCAAATGTACAGTAATCGATGACAGTAGGGGTAGCGATAACCATTCTCAAAGATGACATATTTTAGAGACACTATAAAAGAAACATTACTGTAATAAGCCGTTCAGTCACCACATTGCAACACTGAATCTAGAAATCGTCATTAATAGAAAATTTAAAGGTAAGCTATTCTAATTTGTTTTTGATATTAATGAGTGTAATCTATGCTCTTTAACATTTATACTGGTTTGACGAAAATACAAACATTTTATATTGTCTCTGGTATTATAATCAAATATAAGGAATCTGACATTATCACAATCAAATATCAGCTTAAAATGGGAAATTACGAAAGCCTATAAGGGTCACAAAAATAATAAATAAATTATCTCGTAATTACGAGATAAAAAAAAATGATTATATTGTAATTACGTGATGGTTTTCTCGTAATAACGCGATAAATATTCGTAATTACGCGATAATTGTCTCGTAATTACGAGATAAAACAATGATTATCTCGTTATTACGCGATAGTGATCTCGTTATAAGGCGATGACTATCTCGTAATTACGAGATAGAACAATGATTATCTTGTTATTACACGATAGTGTTCTCGTAATTACTCGATTACTATCTCGTAATTACGAGATATCTATCTCGTAATTAAGAGATTCTATTTTTTGAGTGACCCTTAAAGGCTTTCGTAGGAAATAGTACTTAAATGTAAACACAGACTCGATTTTGATTCAGGATAGGTATAATGAATAGGAATTTGAATTGTCAATTTGTTTTACATTTTTCCTCAGATTAACAAAATACTTGCATCTTTGTGCTATAACAATATATTCGGCTGCTTGGATGCCGATACCTTTTTTATAATTAGGGAATAACAGTCCACTAGCAAATGTATTTGCATAAACGATACTAATTTAAATGCTATAAAAATAATAAACTTTATATTTTTAAAATTGTGGAAATCGTGTATCTCCTAACTGGCCCGAGAATACAGTTATTTCGTAGTGCATTTCTTTAAGAGCATATTCAAAGAAAATAAATTCGCACCTGCTCTATGGAATAACCATTTCACAGATAATATCGGATATTTTCCTTACGTCTTTACTACAATCCCCTTCCCTTTTCATGAATGTGACCTACCTAATTAGACTATTTACCGGATTTGTAATACCATGAGCAACACGACGGTGCCACATGTGGAGCATGATCTGCTTACCCTTCCGGAGCACCTGAGAACACCCCCAGGTTTTGATGGGGTTCGTGTTGCCCATTCTTTAGCTTTCTATGTTGTTTCTTGTGTACTATTATATGTCTGTTTGTCTTTTCATTTTCAGCCATGGCGTTGTCAGTTTATTTTTGATTTATAAGTTTGACTGTTCCACTGGTATCTTTCGGCTATCTCCTCTATCTCTATTTGTACAATGTAGTGTACTACCATCGGGATAAATAATATCAAAATTATAGAAACTTCTACCAGCTCTAACTCAAAATATTGACAGTTCTGTGTTAAGGGGGTCTAAAATTCAGTTTGACAGCTTGAGACATACTAATGTTTACATTATTTAACTGGACATAATCACTACTTAACATAAAGATTCAGCACCCAATTTTTTTAAACATGTAATTTCATCCCCATACTTAATATTTCATGCATAAGCTATCAGGAAAATAATTAGTAAAGTGTTTGAAAAAAAAATAGTAAGTTATACAATGTTCACACTAGAAAGTATATTCGTAGACAGCGAAAACCAAAGACGATAACTGTTTCCTCGGACTAACTGCATCCCGAATACCTCAAGATTATCACTGAGTAGACATGACTTGTCTTATAAATACGCATCGGTGCAGTAAACTTGGACAATTAATGTTATTTATCAGACTTCAAAATCTGCATTCGTTTACTTGTATTTATCTATAAAAATAGTAAACGTATAAAATATCAGATAAGTAGTAAATAAAATATAATTAGAAAATCATAACGTTTTCAACCCTCACGTTATTTTTCAAACTATAAAAGGTAACGACGTTGCTGCGGGATATTGTGACCTGTATATTAAATCAATCCTAATTCTATCGTATTTTTGAGATATAGTTTTTCAAATGTGACATCATTTTTGTGCTATTTCAGAAATTCAAATGTGACGTAATTTTTGTGCCTTTTCACCACTTCGTATGTGACGTCATTTTTATGACTTTTTGCGTTGAGGCCTGGACTAAGTCGGGTGTGTCTATTTTCTGTATTTTTGGTCTTTGTATCATGTATTCGGGTTTTGTTTTCTGTAATTAGTTAAGACTTCAGTTTTTTCATGTATATCTTTTACATTCGTTTGATAAAATTTACTGTTTGCAATAGCATAAATTGTTCTAAATAATAAGGATGTTCTTATCACAAGCAGAAAACCCTAGCCGCATTTGGCACAACCTTTTCAACTTTTGATCCTCAGTGCTGTACAATTTTGTACTTTTTTTGACTTTCGAACTTTTATATCTGGGCGTCACTGATAAGTCTTGTGTGGAGGAGGCGCGTTTTTGGCGTATTGAATTTTAAACCTGATACCTTTTGTTATCTATTATTCATGCGTTTCTTTGCCTAATACGTTCTCCTATTTATTTGTATTGTAGTCCTGTAATATTATGTTGTCATTTTAATGTTATTTTTAACATTGCCATTATTTTAATGTTATTTTTAACATTGCCATTAAAGTGCGAGGTTTGGCATGCCACAAAACCAGGTTCAACCCACCATTTTTTCTTTAAAAATGTCCTGTACCAAGTCAGGAAAATGGCCATTGTTATATCATAGTTCGTTTCTGTGTGTGTAACATTTTTATGTTGTGTTTCCGTTGTGTCGTTTGTTTTCTCTTATATTACAGTGTGAGTTCACATTACTTTAAGACGTGTCACGGTACTTTTCTATCCCAAATTCACGTATTTGGTTTTGATGTTATATTTATTATACTCATTGGAATTTGTCTAATGCTTAGTCCGTTTTTGTGTGTGCTACATTTTAATGTTGTGTCGTTGTTCTCCTCTTATATTTTATGCGTTTTCCTCAGTTTTGGTTTGTTACCCCAATTTTGTGTTTTGTCCATAGATTTACGAGTTTTGAACAGCGGTATACTACTGTTGCCTTTATTTGTATTGCACTATCTAATCGCGAACATTTTCCCGACGCTATCAATCGTTTTTTGCTTAATTTAACGCTATAAGGTATGGGGAAAGTCTGGATTCAGAATATTTTTTTGTCATCTGCTTGAACACATTTTGTTTTTCAAAATTTGGGATCAGATTAGTTATTTTTAAAGAAAAAACAAGATCTTGAATGTTTAACCCCGCCACATTATTTATGTATGTGCCTGTCCCAAGTCAGGAGCCTGTATTTCAGTGGTTGTCGTTTGTTTATGTGTTCCATATTTGTTTGTCATTCATTTTTTTTTTACATAAAACCAATTTTATTTGCTAATTGAAAATTAAGCGGAATAAAATAATTTAAGACAGCAGAGAAGATAATTCTGTTTTAATTGGTTATTACTAACCGACTTAAATAAAAGAGTGAGCTATTAATACTGTAAATGTATGATGTCTCTAGTCTGGTCAAAGGGTCAGAGTGTCCTACTTAATTAAACAATAAATTGTTGAAATTAGATAACATGTTTTCACGTGCAGAGAAATTTCACTTATGACCAATGCATCTTTCTTATTGGTCAATGATCTTGCGGGTCAGTACGAGTTCACGTGTAAGTGTATTGTGGTCACTTCCTTTTATCATCAGCATTTGATGTGTTAACTTGTGATTCTTATCAAACAATTTGTTCAAAATTATATGTGATTTTGTTTTTTGTTTTATGGATAATTTTGGACTGGAGTGATTTCATTTTAGCTATTTCAGGTAAAATCGAACTATACTTTTATTTTTAAGCTATTCTATGCTTACATTTTGAACAAACGTACAGTTAATTTTTTTTTAACCATTCTTCCATTCGGATAGAACTCACGATTTAGATTTATGCCAAACATGAGCAGTTGGTCAAATTCATTTCTTTGTCAAAGAGATAGTGGGTCAAATTGATTTTCATGTGGGTGGCGACACTGTGCGATTGCGATCAAAATGTAATTATTTATCTTTATCTGGTGATTAACCTGATACTGTAGTTTTACAAGTTACTGAATCCTTTACAGCATCATTATGTTTGCAGAACGTATATCCGCCTTATGTATTTGTAAGATACATGATTTGTTTAAATTAAACTACAATTAAAAATTGGATTATTGCATAACGATAATAATACCATACATGATAGAATGCAAAGTTATACACTTATAATTTATACGATGTTATTAACGGTTCCATACATTTTAAGTACTCTTATATGAAAGAGCAAGACAGTTTAAGTTTTAATGCTAAGCTATTGTGTTACAAACCCATTTGCCTTACTTGTTTTGGTAAGGTTGACGATATTTCATTTGGTGCAGTGAACTTGACTGTTTGTACGTATGACCTCTGTGTATGTGCTTTTTCAATTACGTTTTATGCAGAGTTCATTGGTTTATGCTATGTCACGAAACTCGTACTACTTTCGCAAATCTCGTCACGGCAGTTTGGTTTGAGCTTATTATAATTTTGCAAGTTAGCCTAATCGCTATAATTGTTAGTATTTTAATTTATGCAAGTGTACCTTGTTTGCTTTATGTAATCGGTATAAAAAGGATATGTCTCTTACCTATATCGCAACCCAATGCTTATTTATTACGAACCAATTTACCTGTCTTGCTCTTTCAGCCTTAGAGTGGATTTCAGATTCACTCTTTCAGCCTAAGAGTGGATTTGTGGCAGATTTTTCTCCCCACCTTTGCTATTCTTTGTCATTTATTCAATTGACATGATATTAGTTGATGTAATTTCGTATTAATTATGTATTATTATTTTATATTAAATATGAACTTTTATGTCAAATGTTTTATTGGCAAAATGTATTTTTTGCATTTTATGATTTTGAATAAATGACCTTTTTTCGTCAGTTTAGTTTTTATATCATATAGCAAATCAAGCTCAGACTCTGGCTTGTGTATACATAGTATGTTTATGATATCTAGCTGTCTGTCTTAAATAAGGCCGTTAGTTTTCTCGTTTGAATTGTTTTACATTGTCTTATCGGGGCATTTTATAGCTGACTATGCGGTATGGGCTTTGCTCATTGTTGAAGGCCGTACGGTGACCTACAGTTGTTAATTTCTGTGTCATTTTGTTCTTTTGTGGGTAGTTGTCTCATTGGCAATCATACCACATCTTCTTTTTTATATTCCCATGAGCTTTGCTTTCCTTTCAAAAATATGTATCAACAAAAATATCGAACTTCAAGCTAAATTAAAAAAAAGTGGAGGTCCATAAAGAGTGACAAAATCAGTATTATCGAACGTTAAAACCTTCAAATGTGTTATTATACACGAGAGGAGAGAGTTACTACAGGTACTTTACATTCAAAAGAACTTTTCTGTTTACTTCATCGTCACGTGGACAATTGTAGAATATTCCGAATTTCTCTTTTGCACAAATGATTAAGTGTCTATTCAGTAAATAAAAATAATAATTTAACTATTTAAGAAATTTTGATTACTGAATTACAAATTTAAACATCAAAATGAATAAATGAATAAAAAAAAGGTGCAATGCCACAAGTTAGTTAATTTCTCGTTTTAGAGATTTAGAAAGTTCTTGAAAACGTCATTTTGGAAAGTTGGAGTAGAAATACTTTGTTTCACAAGGAAACTTCAATAGTGACCGTGTAAAACTGTTTTTACTTTAATTAAACTTGTGAGTAAAAAGCGCTTAATTTATCTAATTATAAAACATGTCACAATTATTACCGAATGATTTGATAAGTCAGCTATCATTTTAGGATCACTTAAATTATGACATATTGTGGAATATACAGAAATGGTAAAACTGTTCATCGTATTAATTACCCGGACCATATGAGTATATTTGAAAATTGTATGCTTCTTTTTGTTTAATTGGGGAGTAAAAGCATTGACCGAATTACATTTTGTATGTGCGCACTGTAAACGCTGTTTACAGCCATATAAATAAAGGCAACAGTAGTATACCGCTGTTCAAATGTCTGAAAACGATTGAGACAAAACAAATCCGTGTTACAACTACAACCGAGGGAACATTAACTATAAGAGGAAAACAACGGAATAAAAGAAATACTGAAATTAAACAAAAATACAAACTCCATCATACATAAAAATGAACTATTTGTTAACAACTGCCATATTCCTGACTTGGTACAGGACATGGTGTGTTGAACCTGGTATTATGGCTAGCCACACCTCCCGATTACAGGGCAAAACGATCTCTTAAATGACATCACTACGCGAAAGAAATACTGCTCAAACAAACACAAGAAGTTATCACCAAGCACAAAGAAACGTACAAATGAATAATGTAATAGTCGTTACAACCTGTAAACCACAGAAAAACAACGAACATCTTTCATTAAATACAGCTCAGAACATAACAAACAGTGACGAATTTTGAAATGATTAAAGAAATGCTGTGATGACGGCATATTTATAAGAACTAACTCAATACCGGTACTTTATCCATGAAAAAATGGAAAATAACTGGACTATATTGACAAATAAGACAAATGTCAAATGTACTGAAAATACAGAATTCAAACCACAAACTATAAGAAATAACATAATATATCCAACAGAAAACACAAAAGAGACACAATTAACACACGAAAGTTGAATGCACACATACCGAGACATGTCGTATAGCAATGCAAATTCACACTCTACAAAACAGTCATATTTGGGAAAAGGTCACGTTCAGTACATCGAAGACCGCCGACATCCATGTTAAATCACATTCTGAAACACATTGTATAGATTAACGAATTTGTGATGGTGTCTATGAAATTTACGGAGTGTCATGTATAATCTGCCTCCCTCACCACTCTGTTGAACCAGTTGCTGCGTAAGGAGCACACTCCTGTATATGAAGTTCGTATAGTGTAAATATGCACGAACATAACGTATCAATTGAGATATGTTAACACCATAAGACGGATCAGAGGGTATGTTACTGCTGAGAAATGGGAAATCGATAATGTGGAAGATGCATTCGTATGATATAATATAAAGATAGTTAAAGAAGCATTCAATACGTATAATTACATTTTGTTGCTAAGCTAGATCATATCGAGTTTGTCATTTGTACACCTGTGCACTTTATCGTGTTATCATGAATGTTATATTTCATTTAGAAATGAAGGTTTCAATCCAGAATGACGCGATATTGCTGTTAGCCTATTAAAATAACGTATTTTAATAAAAAAATAAGTGTAATGTAATTGTTCGTATATGGTCCTAATATTCACATGGTTCGTCACAGATGTATTGTTTACTTGCGTATTTTGGTTAGAAAGAATTGGAATAGTTTTTTCATAAAGTTGTCATTGTTTATCTCGCTTTATATTTCAGTTCATTTCAACCCAGAATACAGAGTTCAATAAAGTGTCAACATGAATGTGAGTCAAAACATTTGATCGTATTGATGTCATAATTACAAATAAAATTACACATACCCAACACCATGTTTGACTACAAAGGAAAACATGAATCACATTTTATTCGAAGAAAGTTATTTTCATAGTAAATATATTTTAATCATAATTTATTCCTGTTCTTTAACGGAAATATTTTTACCAGTAGAAAATTTTAATACAGGCAATACTATTTTTATGTTATTACATTGTATACGTCAATTTAACCATAGTCAAGAAATTGTTTATAGATTCAGAATTTTAATTTGTTTTAAAAAATTTGATATAAGAAAATTTTACAAGTATAAGAACTATGATATAGGAAAATTTCATAAGTAAAAGAAACAATTTTAATGAGTAAGGTTTAGTTGTATTAACTTTGATCATCATTATTGTATAATGTTTTATACTGTTAGTGTCTCATAAGTCAGTATTTATGGCTGGATATTGATTGTTTTATGTGTAAATATCATAATTGTTGTATACGTTTTATGTCTTTGAGTGGCCGTTCATGTCATTTGCGCGATTATATACGCGTATTTTGCCTACATATACGCGAATATTACTGTCATATACGCGTATATTGCTGTTTTATACGCGTATATTGTTGAAATAAACACGTTTATACTTTATTTTAATTTATTTATTATAAACGCGTTAATATACGCGTTAATATACCCGTTATTTGCGTAATTATACGCGTATGAAATCATTATATACGCGTTAATATACATTCGTTTGTCTTATTGTGTTAACCAATGAAAACTGCGTTTTTAAACTAGTTTGTATATTATATGTTAACTGATGCCATAAAACGCATATACCGACCATGCAAGGGTTGTATAGCCAGCCAAGGTTGTTAAATACTCCAATATATATATATATACGAGTCTAAATTGAAAATTACGTTCAAAACTATGATTGCGTTGGATAAAAACCGCAATTTTTATACGTGTGCATGTAAAACAAATTTCGTTGTAGAAGGTTTAAAAACAGCACAAACAACATTTTCCAAAAGACCAAAAAAGTGAAAAAGTATATTTAAACAAAACGCATTTGACTAACAGGTCGAACAACTGATGTTATTTTACCCTGCTGACTGCCATTGGCGATTGACAAATAAAATTGATCCCAAGATTTAACAAAATGGATCTTAATATAAATTTAATACCAAACAGAAAAAAATCAACTTGTGGCCACGATGTTATGCAACAAACATACGGTGTCAATATTTTTTTAGTACACCAGATCCGGATTTCGACAATAAATGTCTCTTCAATGATGTTAGGGATTGAAATGGTATTTGGAAGGCCATATAAAAAGTACCCTCATTTTTAGATAGACTCTTGAATTTTAAGAGCCAATATAGGATGAACGGATCATAAAAACCGAAGGGAAAATATGATACAAGCCCAAACGAAAAAAAAATAAACGAGTCTTAATTGAAAACTACGTTCAAACCTATGATTGCGTTGGATAAAAACCGCAATTTTTATACGTGTGCATGTAAAACAAATTTCGTTATAGAAGGGTCTAAAAACAGCACAAACAATATTTTCCAAAAGACCAAAAAATTGAAAAAGTATATTTAAACAAAACGCATTTGACTAACAGGTCGAACAACTGATGTTCTTTAAAAACAGCACAAACAACATTTTCCAATATATAAATATATATATATAACTCGTCTAAACATCAACCCAGCAATGTTAGATCGGTAAATTTGTTTTCGCAAATTTTTTGTTCTTCCCTCGCCGAGATTCGAACCCATGCTACTGAGATATCGTGACACCAAATCGCCTGCACTGTAGCCGTACCGCTAGACCACACGGCCACCTGGGCTTCACAAAATAAAGCTTTCGGTGGCCGTGTGTTACCTTTCCTCGTCAATTTTAATCTAGAGGCATACTACACTACATGATATATAAGGCATGGAGATGTTATTTTTACAGATCAGCTAAAATATCTATAGTAAAGGATCCTACAAATTGATGCAAGATACAGTCACAGAAAATAATTATATTTATAAGTACGTCTGAGTCAGTGACAACTCTACAACAGATTTATCCATCGGATCACCAGCAATGATGGTGATACATGGCTGTGTACATTATGTATATACAACTCGTCTAAACATCAACCCAACATTTCTTGAAGTCTACTTTTTTCAAGAGGTCCCAAGTAATTTTTTTCTGAAATGTTTATGTTTCAATGTTTTAATTGTTAAAATATTTGTACAATTGCGATTTAATGCTTTTTGTTTTATCGTTTCTGTTAAATTTATTAACAATTTTTTTTATAAATTAGTGACGATTTAGAAATTGACACATTGTGAGGGCAACTATTGTCAAAAACTATGCTATACTTTGTTGTCCTGTAAATGTCCTGAGCTTATTTTGTCGTTCGATTGCTATCTTATTGACATATAACATACATATTCTACAGTTTTGGTTCCGTTTAGTGTACTTTAAAATCGGTGTATGAAAAATCATAACTAAAAAGGTTATCGAGTATAGATTAATTGCCTTTCTTTTCATCAATAATACACTTATAGATGAAGATGAACCGAGGAGTAATGTTCCTAAATTTGTAATATTACGTAAACAGAAAAAAATCACCCCCCCCCCAAAAAAAAATCCCCATCCAATTTCTCCTCCAATTTCTTTTCTTGAAGACATGTCATATGTGCATTACCAAATTATAGCACAGTAAGAACATAGAGATTCTACCCATGTCATGTGTTAAACGAGTACATTCCATTTTGATTAAGAAAATTGGAATCTTATTTGATTCTTATCTTGACTAATTTCAAAATTTATCTACAAAAAAAACTGTAGTCCGAGGACAACATGCACATGTATCAGTCTAACAAAAGAAGATAAAACTGCAAGTGTTTCTAGATTATGCTACTGAGGCATGCTCGTATATTACACAATAATTTGAAACTGAAGTCAACAGCTCATATACATAGATATGGGAAGATGTGGTATGAGTGCAAATGAGACAACTCTCCACTCAAGTAACAATAGCTTTTTAACAAAAAAACAAAAGAGGGTACATAGTTTTTGTTTTAACTCCGAACACGGTGGCCGGGTGGTCATGATAATTCGTCATAACTCGTAATGATAACAATACTCATCACTGACTATACTAGCCTATCAGCACTAGGGTTGTACGTTAGAACATGGTCTACTTTTAAAAAGCGGATCGTTTTAGAATCCGTTCTGAATATTGAAAAGGATTTCAGGATTTGGATTAATTAAGTTCGGAATTTCGGGATCAGAATCCCCTTGGCCCCTCCTTATTGTTGATAATTATTTAATTACCCTGATTCTACAGCAAATGTGCGCTTATTAAAATTGGCTAGAGAGATAGATCTTTATTCTCATTAACTATAGAACATAGTTACAGAGATGAAAATATATACAATGCAACATAATTTACATGTGTGAAATATACATATTAAGTGAATGTACTTCAAGGACAGACTTTCACTGATATATGATTTATAAATTTACACAATTTTTGTAGTAAAACAATATTGACTGTACTAAATACATTTTTTAATTTAATAATATTAAAATGTGCACCACAATAGTGTGGTAAATATTTATATCATTCTTTAAAAAAAAAAAAGGATATGTCTTAGACATTACATAATGGAATTTATCGCCGATGTCAGCAGATTCACAAAGGAGTCATAGTCGGTCGTAAAGGAAAAGTGTGTAACTAAACTCCTTTATTAATAATCATTTTAACAAGCATATAATAGAATAGAATAGAAAATTTCATTTTAAGTCGGTTTACATGAAATATTACAAACATAAGCTCTGTAGACCAAACTTAGCTGACCAAACTAAGTTGACACACATCAAAGCCGTGCAACTTTTGCACCGCATAACTTTGTTGGAAGATAAATAAAACAATGGCAAAAAATGTGTCCTTTTAATTTTTGATTACATACATGTTTATCATTACTGTAAATAGAAAAGATTATGCTTTAGATGTTATGTTAGTAGTTGGCTCGTACCGATCGGTTCATTACTATTCGGCAATATCGAAGATAAAATGACGCGTGCCTTAATATTTTTCAATTCTCATTTATCCGTGGTTCTTTTTTTTATATAAAATTTGGAATTTATGCATAACAGATTCAATCTTTGCCATAATATATAAACAATGGAAATTTAACAGCACACGTTCTAATCCTTAGTGCATATCATAAGGGCACTTAGAAGTCCTTAGCAGTGTTAAGACGTACCGTGTTTACATGATACATCAAACATAAAAAAATTGATGGATGCCAAACAAATTTTACGCATTTTAGTTTTTTTATCACTATTTTGTACGAAGATTTAGTTTGATATTTTACAGTTTTAGTCATTATTTTTCAATGAGAAGGGGGATGCCGGTCAATATTTTGGTATTTTTTCTATCTAATTTCTTTTTAACTTAACTTATAAGTTTAAGTGTTATAAAAAGCAATTCAGAAATTTTGCAAGAATTATGTACTGTCTTTTGGAGTGCGTTCAAAGTTGAAAATTGATTTTTTTTTAAACAACATGAGTTAATGTTTTTTTTTTTTAAATTTTAATGAAACATCAAATGAGGAACCTCGTTTGATGTAAACTTTTCATCATCACTGACAAAAATAAATCTTATCACATATTTTTATCTTTTAACAAGTGGACTCTTTTCAAAGTTATTAATTTTAAGTTTTATTCATTTTTTGAATGCTAAAATCCAATCAGTGTTTTAAGCTTATGGCAGCATGATCTGTACAGTGTAAATACAAGTTTTATCTTTTATCCTTATCATTTTTGTTTTACTAAAACAAAGTTACATACTTAAACCTTACAAAATTTTTAATATTTTTTAAAAAAAAATACGCATTTTTAAAAATGATCTAAAACTAGGATATTTTTAATGCGGTTACCTTGCAAATAGGGTGGACTTCCGAAGAAGAGGAAGAAGATGGTTCCAAATATATAAATTATAGTACATTATTTTTTCACTTCCGCGTTTAAGACCCTTCCCCTTGGTGAAACCGAACGCAGTAACATGGACAGTTTTGATTGGATTTGAAATATTGGCACCTTCTCAGAAGTATGCGTTTATATACGCGTATAGAACAAAGAGTTTACATTTATTATACGCGTTTACACAAAATAAAATCATTTTCAGCAGTTACATGTATATTTACGCGTAGAGAACGTCAACATACACATTCAAAATAACAATATACGCGTGTATGTAGGTAATATACGCGTATATTTACGCGTATACAATCATATACGCGTAAATCATCGCGCAAATGACATGAACGGTAACTCATATTATGTCAATCAATATTTGAAAACAAATTTATATATTTATGTATTTATATATATGTCTTAATTTATTCCGACTCAGGCGATGAGTTACTTTCAGCATCCAATTTAATCGGCAGCCACATTTTAAACTTAAACCTCAAATTTTCTAAAACAAAAATTTAAAAAAAACCGGTAGATAACAACACCTTGTTGATAAAGTTTCTTATAAGCTTCACAAGTAATACACGATGTTCTTGAGGTATAGATTCTGGGTACTGGCGATGTTTCTCACCTTAATAATGTGTTAAAGTATTCTTTTATTTGCCTTTATGAATATAACTTTTACTGTTTAGTGTGTTTTTGGTCATATCAATTTGATATGTATATCTGTATGCCTTTTGTGTTTTTGGACCCTTTATAGCTTACTGTTCGGCGTGAACCAAGGCTCTGTGTTGAAGATCGTACTTTGACCTATAATGGTTTAGTTTAATAAATTGTGACTTGGATGATGTTGTCTCATTGACACTCATACCACATTTTTGTTTTATATCTATTCAATGACTTTTATGTCAACACAAAAGTTATGTCTACTGAGGTGGTGATATTCTTGAGGACGAAATGTTCACTAACAGTGGGATAGACCCAGTTGTAAAAAATCAACATAGATACCAGAATTATTACTCAGTACACCAGACGCGTGTTTCGTCTACATCAGTGAACATCAAATGCGTAATCCGATCGTAAAAGGATGTACTTTCTGAGGTTTTGACAATTTTGTCAAATAGTCCTTTGTTGTTCCCTACGTTACAGGATAAAATATTGTGCCCCAAAACACATTTTTTCATATAAGACTTCAATATCTCACGAAACGTCATTCAGCAAAATCAAATATTTTTGAGCTATAGTGCCTAACAAGATTTTGTGAGGGAATTCGATGTTTGCTATACTACTGTTTATTTCAACGCACTTTATGAGAATACTTCTGTACCAATCGAAATGAAAATATTTGCAGTGTTTTGAGAAATGATTTTACTTTGTAGTAACGTAGTTTTGGAAACATGTTATGTTTTAAAAGGACAAATTTTCAGTATAAAGTCAATAATTATGTGGACTTTTGAAGCCCAAACTTTGTATGGCCTTAAATACATAAATGAAAGATCCAAAAACTGTACTAATACAGAACGACTATGTTTATGAAATTATGGCAAAACTTTTGGTTGACAAATTTTTATTCGTTATTGCCAAAAAATAAATTTTGAATATCTTACATTTTCTCCCTACACAGTTTATCCCTATTACTTATTATAATGTGGACCAGTCATTGTAATTGAATATTACGCAATTTGATTGGGTTAAGTTTTTATTAGTTTACCTTCAAACTGTTAATACTTTACACACATGACTATTCATTAAATCAGAACGTGCATGAATGTGACAATAACTAAAATGACCTTCAAACTGGACATTGGATGAGTCCATGTTATGTTTTATCAATGAAAGTATAGGTATGAAAGGTAAGAATTGCTAATTCTCCTATTTTCACAAAATTTTCCTAATACACAGTAGATAGATTATTTTTTATAGTCAATTGCGGAGAAAAACAGAAAAAGTTTACAAATACGTTTTATTCCAATCAACAAGTCATTTTTCGGAGAGAAATGCCAAAATACACTTTACACACGGCTACGCCAGGTAAAATTATTATTTATCTTACAAAAAAACTACATTTTTCAGTCTCATAGGAACATGCTAATTACAATTAATCCCAAACTAAGGTAGTCATTAAATAAAGTCAAAATATGTCCGATCTACCTATTTTTGGAGCAAAAAAGTCAATACGATCGTTTTAAGGTCAATTTCGTCTACCTCACAAAATCTTGTTAGGCACTATAATTTTTAATCTTAACCATTGTTTTTCGTACGTATAGTATACATTTTGAATTCTTGATCTTGTCTAGTTTCACCCAAGTACATCCTTAAGAGATCTAACAATGGCAATAGTAGTATACTGCTGTGAAATGAATAACGATATTAAAATACGATTGAGGATTATCATATGTGTTGTTTGGTCTTCTTTGGATAAAAAATCGAAATAGATAAATGAAGTTAACAATAAGTTTTGGACACTCGTAATTACCAGGATTACTGCAATCTAGTTTAAATCAAGTTTCAATACACAGAAAACAAGAATGTGTACATAGTATGCCCGACCTCACACTTTTATTTTCTTACTTCAGTTGACCGCGAAATTGGGGTCAAAACTCTAACTAAAATTATAAAGAGCATATCACGGGGAACACGTGCACTAAGTTTCAAGTTAAATTCAGAGAAGCGCTTCGGACACATACAATTAATTAAGTGTTGTTTTCGTTTTCTGTCAGTCTAATATAGTTGTTGAGTAATAGCAAAATACATAATAATAAGACATTTTTTTTTCAATAACGATAATTCTTCATGTTGTCGTCTGATAATTTGGAGCAAACAGGAAGTAGGAAGATCGTGACATTCTTAGCCTTTTTTCCTCGCTGTCAGATTTTCTCTACTAAGGTATGAGACAAGGTGTGCATTCGCCATTATGTTCTATTTTTAGCAAAAGCCACCATGTTTGTTGACTGACTGGGGAAACTAATTGTTATACTAGACACACAGAGGATAATTTATTTGGCCTTTTGGATTGGAGCGTCACTGATGAGTCTTTTGTTGACGAAACGCGCGTCTGGCGTAAATACAAAATTTAATCGTGATATCTATGATGAGTTTATTTACCCCAAGATTGGAAAAAATTAGTTCAGAGATTTCAGATAAGATCTTTGAAAAAGTTTATGACGATGGACAAATGACTACGGACGACGACGGTGGACGATGACAACGACGACGAACGCTAAATGTTTGAGCAAGAAAAGTAACTGTGAATTGATTTTGATTTTTTTCCTTTTTGATGAAGTACGTGAAGTATACGTTAATGTAACGTTGGAATGACATGCACATGTCATAATGTTGTCAATGGATGATTATGAACAAACACGTTATATCTGCATGTGTCATATGTTTTAGTAATAATATTTATATTAATCAAGACGATTTCATTCTAAATATGGCTGAAAGATTACTCATTGTGATATAAATATCTTCCTATCAATACTACAAGACTGTCAATTTTCTTTTCAGGGCACATCAGATATATTAGAAAGCATTGATGAAAATCCTTCTCTTAAATTTTTCTTTGGCGTGTTAGGTGGAATAGTGGTCCTTATCAACATCATCTTCATCATTGTATGTCTTAAGATGGCACGACAGTAATGGGACTTTGCTTCAGCGATGCAATCTTAGGAGTGGAAGTCATGATTTTTTTTTTGCTTTACCTGTAATAAAAGAAACGTGCTGGTTACAGTTTTTTCTGCTGAATTTTGCAATATGTTTAAACTACGGTTTTATTTTTCTTATGTGTCTTCAAAGATTTTTGACCATTAGATCGTACAATTTCGGAACTGTGGCACATTTTGATCGGAAGAAATACTTGTATGTTAGTGGAATGATATTCTTAGTATTTCTGATAGTTTTAGGAGCAAATATGCTTATACCTAAAGAAGATATAGACCAGCTTACCCATTGCACATCATCTAGCTTATATGGGGAGAGACATGCATATTTTGTTGTTGTCGGATTGGGACCAAGGGGTATCCTTACAATTCTCGTTGTATTGTTATCAAGCATCTCAAGTATTCATTTATGGAGAATATATTTCAAGAAACGAAAAACGAGACCTATCTCAGAGACTGTAACCAACAGGAATATTACATTCACTGAGCAGTCACGTTCTGAACATGAACAAGATTTTCCAGAACAAACAACGAGTTCCATCGGCTGGAGCAATACACTAAATGAGATAAGTGTTTAACATCTAGACTGCAAAACTCAAAATGAAGATACGCTCAAAATCAATATTCAACCGCAAAATGATGAAGATACTTGTAAACCAAATACAAAGGTAATTCAAACTGTGGCGGCCATTGACACCTGGACAGTGCATTGTTCTGTCAGTCACGAAGATGATAAAGCTGAGCACAGAGACAGAAATCAGAAAAGAATTCGTATAGCAAACAAGAATATCAACACACAAATGCAAACTGATATACTTGTCCCAGTAAATAATGACCACCAACAGCAATATTATATATTTGATATACTTGAACAGAACAAAAGAGCAGACAACACAGGTGACACTCTGAGAAACACCGATTTACTTCAAGATCAGGATATAATTATTTCAATCAAGGACGATTGTAGTGACCAATCTCCTACCAATGAACAGATTAAACACGTAAACATCTGCAATTGTGAAAAAATACCGAAATGGATGACACTCAAACAATTGTTCAGCACAAAACTAAAAGCACCGATACATTTAAGAGAACAGGAGACTTTCAGAAGATTCAGCTGAGGAAATCATGGGAAGTCCGGGCATTTGTCACGAGTATTGTCATTGCTGTACAAACAATACTTTTAACAGGACCCTTTATATCTTCATATTGGATAGAGATAATACGCGGATCACCGTTGCATATGCAGACAAGATCTATTCTTTTTCTCCTGTTTGTGGCTAATTCACTATCTAACCCATTTATTTTTGCATGGAGGATCCTAGAAATTGGGAAAGAGTTCAGAAAACTTTTAAAACGAAACAAATGACTGCCAGAACTTTAACAACGGAAACACATCCACTATTAATCCACGGAATAACAGAAACACAGAATTGATACAAAAACAAATACCTCATACATAGAAACGGACTACTAGTGTTTTAATTGTAACCATTTTGCTGACTTTAATACCCTCCTCTTTATATTTGATCTTATAATCGTAAAACGGGTGATAAATGCCGGGAAGAACACAATACCTTGTTAATCCCCCTTTCTTTCTTTATTTTTCTTTTTTATTGTCTTCAATCTCATGTTTATTTGTAAGTATAAGTGCTTTATATTAACATACTGACAAAATGTTATCTATTATAACTAAAAGGAAACGCTTCATGATGCAAAAGACATGAAAATAAGTATTCAATTGTTTAACTTGACATAGGAATACTAGAAAGAAGTACTATACTGTTACCGTATCTGCAAATAGATGATCAAAGGTAGACAACTACACACTAAATATTTTTTTAGCAGCAGAACACTACAAGTGATTGCCAAATAAGTCCGTTGAATGTCTTCTGTTTTTATTTTTTTACAAGAATCAAAGGAGTAGAGCAATAAGGCCCTTATTTTGCCCAAAAAATACTGGAAATTTAAAAGTTATCATACATATTCTTAAATTACTGAAAACTTGACTAAGGTACGAGGTATTCAGAAAAACAAAACAAATTTGTCATTGAATAATCATGGCAACACATCATAATATTTCCTAAAATTTTGTGATTTTTCTCGTTTTTCATCGAATTTTAAGCATGTTTTAGATTGAAAAGGTATGTGCGCACCCAAGAAACAACTTTATATTTGGTGAGATTATGCCAATAGTTATTATAAAGCTTCTGTTAATTATTTTGTTGTTTCTTGGCTGCGCAAGATGTTTGCATAAATATAGAAAACTGCATAAATTCTGTATTTTTCATCGTTTTTGAGAAAACAGTTCATATTTTGACGTAATTGTGACGTCATAAGATAATTGTTTTTTGTTTTTCATTTATATTTCTTGACCCTATGCATTTCTAAACATTAGATGCGAATTTGAAATAGTTATCAAACATTTGATTTTCTTGGGCCAAAAACAGGCCGTAATGCCCCTACAATTATATAAAAATGATGAGAATTTTTAACTTCAATAATGTGATGGGTAGAACAGAGACTGGAATTTGCTGTATTTGCACCTAGCTAGCAATTTGATATATATTGTTAAAACCGAATATCAAATTGATAATCATAAAAAGAACTAAGATTCCAGAGCACTCATTACCTACAGGCAATGACCAAATTCAGTAAATTTGTCACTGAACGATAAAAAACTTTTCTTCTTCTTGAGTTTTGGCTATAATAAAGAAAGTCCTTCGTATTTCCTGTTCTTTAGGAGGTAGAACTAGCTTATAGCAAATAACTCTTCAAATCATCAGTACGTTTGTGTCAACCCTTTTCATAAATATGTTCTAAGCTTTTACATTACAAGGATTTTTTCTAATCGGTTTCATGAAAATGCTTAAAATACACTGATGAAACTTGGATTTTACAAATAACTGGTTTAAAAAGTTATCTTCCTAAACCAAGGTCTACCCCTATTTTAAGTACTCAAATGTGTCGAAATCTTTCTAAATTCAAGCTTTCTTACATCTCAAAGCATTTGTTATTTAATTGGTTTCATATTCAGAAATACTAATTTATGTTGTTAAAACCTTAAAGTACACATCTAAAGCTGTTATAATTATAAAAGGGAGGACCGATTTTCCAAAATATATATATATCTATTAAAGGTATTGGTCACGTGACGTAGTAACGGTCAAGTGATTGTTTACTATTAACACGAGTGTGTGTGTTTATAGCAAGCACATGGTGTGTGTTTATGTTCATTTTGATTGGATGGCATATACCAGAAATGTCGGTTTTATTGGTATATGCGCTCATGAGATTCATGAAAAGCATGATTAGGTATTACTGAAGAGGTTAGTTTGAGACAATAAAGTTATTCGAAGTTTACCTATAGTTAACGTCGCAACAGTTCGTTATTTCGTGTAAGCCACCCATCCACCCTTTTAGGAGATGGTTATCATGAATGTGGGTATATACAAATATTATACTGTATTAATATGAATTTTTCCTCTTTTGTAGATATGTTTTGATTGTGTTACTGTATATGCTATTATATGATTTGATTGGTTGTGTGCTTGTTTGAATTTATTGTGAAAGACTTTAGTTTGAAGAATCACAGTAAATGTAATTAATAGTTAAGGCTTCTACACCTGACTTGTAACGTTTATGGGTCATCGTAAATTCCCCCTTTTCTATTTTTAGGTACTATATATAACTATAGTTGTCCGGTCGCTTTTTCGCGGGGATCGTATATCTCGTGCTTAAAGTCAATGTCCAGACTTGGATATTTAAACCTCGTCAGGGCAGTATTTCTTTAGATTGGGGAAAACTTTCGTACTGGTAAGCTGTACTTTAAATTTCATTTTATTTTGTATTTTGATGTTTGACTTAAATATTTATTTCTTCACATTTGATATATTTCTTTTCGGTCTTGTAATCAAAAGTAAAATCACAAAAATACTGAACTCAGAGGAAAATCAATTCGGAAAGTCCATAATCACATGGCAAAATCAAATAACAAAACGCATCAAAAATGAATGGACAAGAACTGTCATATTCCTGACTTGGTACAGGCAAACAGTTATAAAATATTAAATTACGTTTCCGTTCCAGAATAAATAGAAGGAATTGTACACAGCTAGATATTTTATGATTTCGGGTTTATAAAGAGATGGAGTTCATTTTGATAGCGATATTTATACAGATGGTTAATCCGAGGGATATTTTGGAGTAACGGTCGTCAATCTACAGAACTGTTCGTGCCTTACTCTGAAATAGAATTTTGTATTATCGCATGTTTTAGTTTTGGGTCTTGACCTGGTCAATGATATTGAAAAACGTTTTCAGACATTGCTCTGGTTGGACTGAAAATTAAACGGGTATAGAGAAATGCGATGTTTTTTTTACTGGATCGATTTTTGTTCCCTAGTCGTAGAATAATGAGGTTCGTGATCTAGTCTAACACAGTCGGTTGGAACCAGTGGGTATATTTATTTTGTCTCGGAAGGTTGACGTCACAACTTGATCGATTTGATAATATTTTACTATTATTAATGACAACTAGTGTACAGCTTTCAATATTTTAAGTAAACGGACACTTCAAAATTCTAGTTTTATTTTATTCAATTAGGTAGCACTAAGGTCAAACGCTTCCCTGAATTGCTTAACTTGTTATGGGTATTTTTCACCGCATCGTTTGTTCAAAAAAAGAAGTTCGGAAATGTATTGAAATTCTGAATTGATATTTTCACATGGAAATACCGCGATATTTATGTATTTATATTGTCTTTGTCTATTAAATATGAAACTGTTTTATGAATTTTGGTCATTTTTCATATGAGCAAATACATTGCTTGGCAAATCGTCATCACTGGTAATATTTTAGGTTTCTTATACCTGTCATTTATTGAATTTACTGTTTCGTTGTATTGTCAGTATGCTGTCAGAAGTCCTGGAGCGAAAGCACAAGCCAAACCCTCTCTACGAGTAACATAACCAGCTGAGCTAGCGGGGTATAAGGTCTTGAGCCAGATAATGAAAGAAAAATACGTTTACACACGAAAACCCATTTACGTTGCCATGGGCTTTATTGAATTTATTGTGAAAGACTTTAGTTTGAAGAATCACAGTGAATGTAATTTTATAGTTAAGGCTTCTACACCTGTAGGCACATTTATCCTATTTATGTGTTGTTTTATTTATTAAATAATTTATATTTGTTTGAGCTGGCGAAATAGAATATAAATCTAAGTAGAGAAGGATTATGAGTGAATTATACGTGTTGAGTTATTAAAAGGAAAAAGAATTCAACATTGAAAGTGATACAAGATTAAACCAGTTGATTAACTGATTTTATCCACAAAAAAAAATCATTCTTATACAGGTTAAACATATACTTTTAACCGGTAATATGAAATTAAACAGATCTAGAAAAAATCAATTGAATGAGTTTGCTATCTTTTATATCTATATGTATATTTATATCGGGTTATATTACAGTCGGCAGTCTTCGGATATCACCTCAATGGTAAATAAGATTGCGTCTGGACTAAAATACATTCGAATTGTTGAAACATATCAAAGAGCCCGTGTATTGTAAACTGGTAAATTAAGTGTTTTCATAATTTGGATAAAATTTTTAATATGTTGTAAATCAAATTTGGGAATTTTAGTTAAATCGGTGAACATGAATTTGGTACCTAACGCCCATTAAGTATAGCGAAATCACATATCTATATTTAAATAGGTTGCTTTTATATCAGTAAATATTTGTTGTTGTCTAAGCATCTTTAATGAAATGTATTCCTTTTTTTGTTATTTATATGAATAATTTGTTGCTCTGTATGTTTATACAAGTTTCTTTGAAAAATATATAATATTGTACCCTTCTGTGATATCAAACACTTTGATTGTATAAAATAAAAATAAATGATTTTCTTTGTTTGTTCTTCCAATATAAATAAGGAGATATTGTATGAGTATGAGCTCCATTGAGACAGCCTTCTTCCCGAGTCCCAATGCATTGAAAGATAACAATTATAGGTCAAAGTACGGCCTTATACACGGATTCAAAAAGTAAAATCACAAAGTACTGATTTCCGAGGAAAATTAAAAAGGAAATTCCTTAATCAAATGGCAAAATCAAAAGCTCAAACACATTAAACTAATGAATACAAACTGTCATCTTCATGAATATGTACACTCAGTTTCAATGATGGATTAAACCTGGTTTTAACGCTTGGCAAACCTCTCACTTGTATGACAGTCGCAACAATTCCCATTATATTGAACACGATGTGTGAACAAAAGAAACTGATACAATAGGTAAAAATGTCAAAAATAAGGGTACATATGTCAACATTGTATTACAATCTTAATCACTACAAAAAATAAACAAATATGTTACAAAGAAGCATACAATGGCACACAGACCAAACATATTAGCAAACATTATAGAGAGGAATACACAAATTTACCATAGTACAATTATACAATGACAGAAGGTAAGAGCCACGTCATATATAAAAAAGGCATATAGACAAAGCACATAAGCAAAATTGATCGACAAGAATACAAGAATGTTTTACAATAGCACAATAACAGGATTTAAAAGTACAGAGCCATATGTATAAAAGAAACATCAAAAGCCATATATAAGGTATTTGAATTGTTGTAATAAACGGAAAAGTGTGGTGTTTTTAAGCATCTTAACTGAAGTCTCGTTAAATGAAAATCAACTTGTATTGACTTTAAGATGCGTTAAATATCTACAATTCATACGAATAGTATATAACTTAACAGTATTCTAGTCTAACAAATAAATACCTTACTTTATTAGAATATCGTAAAGAAAATGGATAGCGGAAATATAAATACATCGAAAGTTTAGTTTGGTTATCGGCAAATGGTAAATCAAATTCAATGTCAAAAGATAACGTTTCTCTCGAGAAGTTATTCTCTTAATGCAACTTGTTAAAGAATTAACAAGCCCACATTATACGGAAGTAGTCTGATAAATGGTTTCGGTACATGTATATATTTAAATAGCTTGGAATTAGCGTGTGTTACTTGCCCAGGGTAAAGTCGTACTGAAGTCTTATCCGTTTTCTCCACCGTATTTATACTTAGGTAAACCAATCTACCGATTTGGTTTACCATTCACATAAATTACCAAATCCAGAGTCGACGTCATAACAAAAATAGGTTATGACGTCATTGTGTTGTACGTCATTTTAAAGTAAACAATTCACAGCTGTTCCGATTGTAAAAACATAGACAAGAATAATAAAAAGTTAACAAACATAGTTATGCAAGAAATATATAATAAGGAACAGTCAATTAACGGTAAGGTTTTAACAACATCATCACACAATTTTAGGGAAAACAAGTTCCATTCCAAGGGACCCCCATTTCGTTACAGTATCTACAACAGACACTCAACTTTTTTACAAAAATAATTGATTGATTTTTGGTGTAACACCACTTTTTAGTGTCACTTTTGGGCTATTTCGTGGCAGCCAGTTTTTATTGGTAGAGGGAGCCAGAGCGCCCGAGGAAAACCACCAATATTCAATATAAACTGACAATCCTAATCAATTAAGACAGGAGTCGAGTGCACTAACCCGAGTGGTGTTCGAACTCACAACCTCATTATTGACTTGGCTAGTGATTACAGCGATTACCACTTTGCCATCGAGGCCCTTAAATTAAATACATGCTGTTTAACATTACATGGTAATCTATTTTCAATTCTTTTTGTTGTCGAAATATTTTGTAGAAGTAAACTTGACTTATGAATATCTAACTAATGGTAAGTACTTATCAAAGGTACCAGGATTATAATTTAGTACGCCAGACGCGCGTTTCGTCTACATAAGACTCATCAGTAACGCTCAAATCAAAATATTTATAAAGCCAAACAAGTATAAAGTTGAAGAGCATAGAGGATCCAAAATTCCAAAAGTTGTGCCAAATACGGCTATGGTAATCTATGCCTGGGATAAGAATACTCTAATATTGTAACCTCAAAAAGTGATTTTAAAATACCGACGAGTATTCCCAAATTCTTTTTTTAAAGATTCTGCGTCTGGTGGACCTTCCCCCAGTATTCAATGATTCAGATATGGGTTGATGTAAATGATACGATTGGAACTACTCCAGATCATAAACGATGAAACTGAACTCTTGCTTAAATTCCTATTTGGAAAGGAAAAAGGTTTTACTATTCTCATCGAACATTTTGACATACAGTTTTTATGAAAAACAAACTTAATGGCATGTTTTGGTATGTGGTCCGAGACCACAATTATTGCGTAGTGCATTTCTTTTAGAACATAAATGAAAATAAAAAAAATCCCACCTTTCTCAAAGAAACTTTTACAGTGTGTTGTACTACTTTTGGGACAAATTATATCGAAATTATAGAAAACCTCATCAGCTCTAACTCAAAATATGGACAATGAAACAATGTGTTAAATTTGTAAGAGTACACGCCATTACTTATTCATTCTCGAGCGACATTAACTGCTTGGGGAGAGTCATCATATCTCTCATAGTTATAAAACCACGACGCTAAATTCAGGTTTTCTGTTATTTTGACAATTTTATACCCCCGCAACTTATTCAGAATGTAGTCATGTTTATTCGTCTTAATACCTGTACATTTTAAACTTTAAACTAATGTTAGTAGTACCATTATAACTTATCATTCCACTTGAGACTGTGAAACATTTACTTTAAGATATGTTCTTTATGTTCATTTGAAAACATGACCTCATCGTTGAAGACAGTGAAGTCTAAATTTTTCTTAAAAAAGAACTGAAATATCGTTCTCCATTAATATAGATTGAAAACAGTGTTGTCAGGTCATTAAAGACGCTCTGTCAGCCTTCTGTAAAAATAAGTGTAAAAGTGAAAAATCTAATAAAAATCTCTCGACAGTTGTTTTTATTGGTATAAATATACTTATCAGTAAATTAAAAGCAAACTAAATATCATTGAAATATACATATGCACGTTCACGGATCTACAATCAGTTGTGTCATGTGTACTATTGTGTGTCTGCTTGTCTTTTTTCGTTTTTAGCCATATGGCGTTGTCACTTTATTTTCGATTTATGAGTTTGACTGTCCCTCTGGTATCTTTTGTCCCTCTTTTTATTTAAATATTTTTTTTTTGTATACGGTTGGTGCTCGTATATCTCATTTTGAAAACAGTTTTGAATTTAATAATAGGATTCATGATGTACTCAATCATAAAAGAAAAATTAAATTCCAAGTATGGAAGTTCTCCTGAACGAATTTGTCAATTCTTCTACATTTAGGTTCGTACGCTCCTCAGACTCAAATTGCAAAGAAGCATATCATTGCTACAATCCAGCTTTAAACTGTCTTACTATTTGAAAGTCCCGACTATGTAAAGTGAACATGTTATCTGAATTACACGAACAACGATTCAAATTGCGCCCCTATAATAGCAGAGAAATCCCTGTATTGCTATGAATCACAGTAAAAGGCCACATCTTCTGAATTACATATAACCTTTTTAACTTGTTACTATATAACAGATTTAGAGTACTTGTTTTGCGTTTGATTAACTAGCTCGATTTATAATAACAGTGAGTGTTGACAGAGCAAAACGGAAAAAAAGAGATGTAAAAGATAGGCATCCAAATACCGATGTCGAGAATAAAAAACAACTCAAAACATGGCAAAAAATGAATATTGTCAACAGATTATTGAAAATAATTTTAATTACCTTGCACTCCTAAACAAATATTCTGAAAGGTTACCAATTCAACATTTAAATTAGATTTTGAATATTGTTTTAAAAAAAAATATTGATATACATATTTTGTTACCAGGAAATTAAAAGCAAACTAAATATTATTTAAATATACATATGCACTTTCACGGATCTTCAAGCACAATGTCATGTTTTCTCTGTCTGTTTAAGACGTATTTTCACTAAATCCATTTCATGATGAAAGTGTATCGATTGAAAATTAAGTCTTAGATGTATATTTTTTTTATTAGTTGTTAATAGCTTTTAACTAGTTGTCAATGAACTGTGAAGATATGTACTTAGTATCTTTTTGTTGATGCAATTTACAAGTACCCGGCCACGTACAATCTGTGTTTTAGTTACTAGGTGTATTTCTATTTTCATAGATCTGATGAAGTAAGCCTTTTTCAACTGATTTTTCTTGTCCGTTCTTTTGTTGTCCCAGATTAAGGGACGGTAGGATTAAGCTAATATGTATCCCATTGTCAGTTAATTAGAGTGTGACACAATTTTAACGGAAACGACGATAGGTATGAAATTAAGAAAATCCTTTTCTAAAAAGGCAGAGGGGTGATTGTTTTTTGCTGTTGAGGGCAGAAGGGCAGGGTTGAGGCACCACTGCGAGTCGCCTTTCTTCTTAGGTCAGGCGGGAAAACCGTTTTTTTTTTATTGTTAAACCCTGCCATATTCTCTATGCATGTGCCTGTTCAAAGTCTAGATCCTGTAATTTAGTGGTTTTCGTTGTTGCTGTGTTACACATTTGTTTTTCGTTCGTATCACTTCGTACATTAATTAGGCAGTGAGTTTTCTTGTCTGAAATGTTTTAAATTTGTGATTTCGTGGCATTTTATAGCTGACTATGCGGTATTTGCTTTGGTTATTGTTGTAACAGTAAGTTGACATATAAACCCTGTTCATTTCTGTTTCATTTGGTCACCTTTGAAAAGTTTTCCCAACCACAATTACATTTGGATATAAAAAGATGATTTTTTATTGCTTATGTTTGTTTATTCTTTTATGTTGTCTTTTACCGTTATTGCCATTGCTTAAAGTTTTATCTATAAAAACATTTACATCTGATAATGTCTATTAAATTATCAAAAGCAATGCGGGGGATCAACGTACCGACTGAACCTCTGTTTTTATGTTAACACTTACGTCTGCATATTTCAATGTGTTCAAAATACATACTTGGGAAGCGAATCAATGTCTAAAATTTATTTATTTTCCAATCATTTTTACATTTAATGAATTAATGTCGACAACAAGTTGATTTCTTTAAAAAAAAAAAAGAAGCAATACATGAATCCGAGACCGCTGATTGGTCACCAAATGTTGTTTCTGAATTAGTTTGGTTTTCATCAAATAATTGACTGTGATTAGAATAAGGTATCGTAATGATGATGCTAAAATAATTAATTGAAAATATGTAATTTTGTGTAGCTTCTTGTACTAATCTATTGTAACCAAACTTGGATTTTTGTTGTGAATAGAAAAGTGTATATACACAGTTTACTATTTAAATTTACATTTAAAGGCTTGATTATTCTATTTATGACAATGAAGCGTACATGATATTTTTTTAACCCTTTTGCACATCCCAATTTCTGCAATCCGTGTGTCTCAGGCAAATTGCACACATAAATTGTAACATGAATTTTTCATTATTGTCAAAGGGAAATCAAAAAGACCAAAGGGCAGAAAACAGACGAAGGCCACCAATGAATCTTGAACACAGTGCGAAAATTCGGAGATGGTATTGCATCTCTTTATTCGTTCATGTCGACCTTTTTGTATCCTGTGTGCCTTCTTAAGACTGTCTGTAAACATAGTAAATGTTGTTTAAATATATTTTTCATGTGAGGTAAAAACGGTGGTATTCAACTTATAAAAAGTTTTTCTAGAGAAAAAATATATAGGCTTTATTTCGGATCTCTTATACACTGACAATTACTCATAGACATCTTAACTTTTCAGGATTTGTTGAAGTTATACTAATCAATACAAATATTCCACAGTAGAAATTAAAGAATATCTTATTTTCATAAGTTTTATGAATACGTGAACATACTCACAAAAAAACTAATTTGTATAAAGATACTTATATATATTGAAATACCAACATTGAAATGTTGTACGCTAGACGTGAGTTAAGTCTAAAAAAGAAAAGAAAAAAAAACCGTTGACACTCGAATGAATACGAATTTTTAACTAATTTTTAAGTCATTTCGGACCCAAAACCTCGAAACAATGGTAAGGCAATTTCATCTCAGATAATCTATTCCTGCTGGAGAAAATCCTTAGTATTTCCGAGTTACAATAGGAGAGTCATTAAAAAAAGAAGAGAGAAACATCTAGAGATCAGAATGCATAAAATTAAGATGACCATTCGCCCCTCTTTTACCGAATTTTGACTAGAATTGCGAAAGTTCACATTCGCGAAGTACATTCATATTTATGCATGTTTCTGGTTTCCTTGCTCAAGAAATAGTAAAAAGAAAGCAGTGGCACTAATGATCTAGATTTAAACTAGGCTAAAATGTAATGTCTAATAATTGAATTCGGATTTCAAACTACCTACTTTAAGTGTTTTGACTCCGGATTCATTATCATTTGTAAACATTACTAGATCGTAAAAATTAAGATTCATAAGGTTGAACAATAATAATAAAATAACAATGAAAAATTAAATAACATTTAGTACTGATAATGAAACTTTCCCGAAAATTTAAAATACACTATCAATAAACACAAACAGCTATTTACTAGTGGACATTTTTATTTGTCAAATTAATCTCTACTACAACCTTTCAATTATATGGTATATATATATATATAGTACAAATTCATATATTAGCAGAGACTTAAGAAAACAACCATTATAGAGATTTCCAATAACATGATATTACGCGACATTTCCAGGTATTTAAGGTATTTGTGACATTAAGAAACTAAGGTTTCACCCCCCCTCCCCAGGCAAAGTTGACCTTAGATGATTTTTGCTATTTATTTTTGGTATTTTTGTTCTGACATATAGCTCTTCAACGGTTTCGGTACTTAAACATCCTCAATTTCAAATGTATGGCTTTGAGCATTCCTGATGAAGGGTAATCTAGAAAAGCGCTTCGGACGCATGCAATTGGCCGTTTCAGAATCTAAAGGACTATGGGTAATTGCATTGTCCGTATCCCAAAATGAAAATAACGTTACGTCATTGGTTGAATTTCGATTGTTTAGGACGTTTTAAACCAATCACCACGCTTTGGTGTACACTTTTGAAAATATTACCCAGAATGCATTAGATTCTGAAACGGTGAATTATTTAACGTGTTGTTTTCAATTTCCTCCTATTGTATTTGAAAGATGATGGAAGCGAGCATTAACTGCATGAATTCTGGGCTCTTTGAAAAGACATACTCTGTTGGAATAGATGACATTTAAAACCTAGCCCAAACTACTATTTTAATTCTTAATATATACTTTTTTTTTATTAAATTGGAAATTATTCTTATTGACAGGAAGCCTTAAAGGGAATGAATAATTAAGGTACCGGTAATAAAATGCACCGATCGTTACTGCATTTCACATTCATTTATTTTCTTTAGCATAATTCTATAATTTATTTCAAGACACTTGTGTCAAAGGTAAACATTCAGATAACTGATGTATCATTTTGATAGTACTTTTCACCTTTCCGTACAATTTTATCAAATGTTATTTATGAGGACGTATCTCCAAGAAAAATATGATTACACTTTACTTAATCAGTTATGTTTTTTAATACTTTGTCTTTGATTATAATGATACCTGGATTTTAGGATTAATTGATTGATTGTTGGTGTTCTAACGACAATTGTAATCGCCACATTTTGGCTATTTCATGGCAGTCAGTTTTTATGAGTAGAGTGCTCGAAGAAAACCACCGACCTTCGATAGGAAAAATGACAATTCTAGTGCACCTGCACGAGCGGTGTTCGAACTCACAACCTAGGTGTTGACTCGCTAATTATTACAGTAGTACTTAGACCACTTGGTCACTGATACCCTTTGGATTCTAAGAGGAGCCCGTACATACGTACGCGTAATTTAACATTTTTCTAAAATGTTTGGTGTTTAACTTTTACAAAAAATGTACGAAAAACGGGCATGTACTAGTATTTGATTGAAGTTTTGTTAAGTATGATGATCATTTCGTTTTATGACTTTTGATAGAAAGGGGATATTATATTTACAAGTAAGTGCATTCGTCCGTTCTTTCGTTCTATTCAAAATATAAAGCATTTATAATTATATACCATCTAAGAGTTTGACCCGGATTAACGCTTTCTTGTCGCAAATATGTTTATTCCGATGCCTCTTGTATAGAGAATCTCACAATCTGTATTTAATTTAGTTAACTATGCATGTAATATTTAAGTAGGTGTAGTGATCAGATTTTTGATAGGTCACACACTGGAAAAAAGATCCTGTCTATGAAAAATCAAGATTTTTTGAAATTTATTATGAAATAATATTTCTAGTGCGCATTTAATCAATATATGTCAATTAAACTGCTGGTAAAAGGTTAAATTCTCAGTATATATTCAGTAAAAGACAAGTACTAGTTAAGACAAAAAAAATAATTGACAGAATTATATGTATGACTTCCTAGCCTCTTAAAAGCTTTTGTACGGATTTGTAAATAAAAAGTTAAAGATCTACTATGTCTTTAACTTTAAATGTTTAGTTTTTGACATTATGTATGGATGAAACATTAAGTAATGCTTATATTAACCAAGGTAGAAAATGTGGGGATTCCAAATGGCTGTCAAAAACTTTGTTAAAAAAAGTAACAAGTGCGTGGTAAAACAAATCAAGCATCATATCAGTTCACTGTTATGGCATCTTGCTTGAGAAGGGATTTTCATGGCATACTTTGTCGGTTATTTGAAAAAAGATATTTGCATCTACCAAGGTCAGTTAATGAAAGAAAATGTTCAAGACATAAATAATGAGGAATGAGTGAGTAAAGAGTAAACAAGTCAACGGCGTAAGACATTGGCACTCACTATATACTATGATGTACATGGTTAACAATTATCTTTATCTCTGTTTTAATAATTTGGAGAGGCGGCTGCCTCCTTGCGTTAATGAAAGCTTCACCACTGCTTCGATATTTCTGAAATTGTCTGAAAAATATCCTTCTAAATGTTCCGCATCAAGTATAATTAATAGTTATGGGAAGGTACCAGGCTTTTAATTTGATACGCCAGACGCGCGTTTCGTTTACACAAAACTTATCAGTGACGCTCAGATCAAAATTGTTAAAAAATCAAACAAGTATTAAGGTGAAGAGCATTGTGGACTCAAAATTCCCCAAAATTGATAAAAGATAATATATGCCTTGGATAAGAAAATCCTTAGTATTTCGAATAATTTATACTTTTGCAAACATTTAATTTCTTAAAATATCTATATAATAATATATATAAACTTATTTAGAAAGAAATACAAAAAAGTATAATCGTGTATTCATCTGCAAAGTAAATCGAAAAAATATCATAATGAAAATAATGAAAGATAATTCAAATCGAACGCATGATACGTATAAGTACGTGTGTTTATACGCGATCTTATATCAATGGAAATAAAGGCAGACATCTGGAAAACCACGTGATAGATGAAATGCCAAATTTCTTTAACTGTTCGTCATGCTATAATTATCTTTTATAAACAATTAAATATCAGCGACGTATTAATCAAATTCAAAGGTTGGCAATAAACAGTCCGATTAGGTCCTTACGTCGAGTTACTTAGTATACGTAACTATGTAATTTTATTCGAATTCTCTAATTAAATGTACAGTATAAAATAATTAGCGTAGTATCTGAAAAAAAAAGGATTATTATAAAATGTTAATTAATTTTTTTTAAAACTTTTTGTAAATGTATCTTTCTGCTTTCAAATAACTGTGTTTCCGACTTTTAAAGACAAATATATATAACAAAAATATCGTTTTAAAATTTTATTCTTAATGCTTTCCGACCAAAGTTTTCCAAGCCTACGATTGAAATTCAAAACAATATGAAGTAAACCTTCCGAATTAATTAGATTTTTACGGGATTTTTATATATATTGTATAATATTAATAAACTAATCCCAAGTTTATCGTCACAAACCACATTAGCACGTTGTATGAATAAAGACAGCAGTAGTATACCGCTGTCTGAAAGTCATATATCGATTGCGAGAAAACAAATCCGGGTTACAAACTAAAACCGAGGGAAACACATCACCTATAAGAGGAAAACAACGAAACAACAGAACACTAAATTGCAACAAAAAACAAAACGACAATGTAACACACACAACGCGTACATGAATGATTTCAAAACACGAATAATATAAATGTATTATTATTATACTTGATATTAAATAATACCTAATAATATATTATGAAAATTACATATGCTTTGTCAAAAGTCAAATAGGTAACAAAATATAAATAATCATTTAATTGCAATCAAGTCTTTTATTTAATTTTCCGATCTACAAATGAAATGTGTTGAAATATTCTATGTCACTTGGTAGGACATTCACAGAGGGATGGTTTAAAGGAAAAGAAAACTGCCTGTAATAATGATCGAAAATATTTGCGAGGTACCGATAATGTTGTTTCCAAAAACATCCGAATGGCCCATAGAAGCTACCAAATCTTCAACTCGAATAACTGTGGACTCTCTAGCGGCCTTTAGCAATCGGATATTAGTTGGAAATATAACGACTGAAATTACTCGGATTACCAAAACTCGCTTATTTATAGGCGTTAACCCGCAAAAAAGGCAATTGCATTAAATGTCATTATATTGACAAAAGTGTGTTACAAAACAAATAGACTTTAAATGTTAACATGTCAAAAATAATGATACAGCAGTCAACATTGTGTAGTTAGTTTTTATCACTACAGAAACAAACAAATATGACATAATAAAAATAAAAACTAAAAGGCATAAAGATAAAAAGCACATTAGCAAAAACGAAAGACAAGAATGCCAAATTTTACGATTGCCAATAAAATAATGACGAAATGTATAAGTACAGAGCAACGTCAAATGGGTTCGCTAAATGGCCCGACTGCTACACGAATATAAAAACTTGTCATTATAAAAAAATACATGAATAGAATTTTCCAACATTATAAGACTATTAATGAACTATGTACAAAAGTTAACATTGTAAATAAGTTAAATATTACAGATATGCAAAATAATAATATATACTTATATGAAATCATTTTTTCTTAAAATTGTCTGATGAGAAAGAATGGAAACAATGGCTGGGCATAGGGTCAAACTGAGTAGAATAAACAAATGTTTGATTCATTATTTTGAAATATGAATTTTCAACCCACAGAATGATGCTGAAAATGGTAAATACATCATTTCCTAGAAACTGATTTAAAAACGGCATTTTAATTTATCAAATTCATCAACATAACAAATTTTGTGAACCGAAGAACTTTTCAGAATTTATTGTCATCAGGCTACCTTATCCTAAATGTGTTAAAGACAGGGATGCATAAACTATCTAAATACATATGAAATATGAAATAAAGTAAGTTATTCGTTAACATTTCTAGAACTTCTTTTAATCACAGAAATGTCTAACGTATTAGCATTATAGATAAAGACATATATGTTACGCTGAATACATATGAACAGGAATTCTGCAGCATTTCATATGTCAACAAAGGACAGAAACACTAAATGCAAACATGATTTGATTTAAACAAAATAAATAGGATATTTCGTTAAAATAACTTTGTTATGGTATATTGTTGTACGAATTTTAGGTTAGATTTGTGGGGTACTTAGATTTTGTTTCGTGCAAGAAGGGTGCCGCATATTTACTATATTTTAACGTCGTTTCTTTCTTGTTTAATCATACGTTATCTGCGTCAAAATCCCTTTCGAAAGTCAACCAAAGTGAAAATGTATTTCAATTAGCATGATTCGCACTCGTTTAAGGACAAAATATAAAATCACAATAATAACGATTTCAGACTTCTGAATAAAACTTTAAAATCATTGATATTTTAAGTAATTATTAAATGTTTAGTTTCGAGTACTCTAAAAACAAATACTGCTTGAAAAGCTTCTCTATGTTTACTGTTTGCGCAGACTGTTTTATTGCTGACTGAACTGCATCTATCAACTAGATTGATGGATGTACTAGTGTTGTGTCGGCAGATGTACAACAAAATTTTCGTATTACAAATAATGCAATAACAAAAAGCACTACAAGAGCACCAGTAACTGTTCCGGCTATAATAGCTGAATTGTCATCTTCTGAAATAGAACGATTCTATAAGAAATGATATTTTTGTTAATTACACTACTAGGCAACATTTTTTGTAAATATATATTTTACATCAAGGCTTACATCTTAACAAAAAAAAAGCTGAAATATCACGTGTTTGTGCAAAGTCATTCAATTAAAAAGATAAAATGGTTGGTCCATATCATATATTCTGAGCCGTTCGAAAAATAGATTGATCTCTAACGTTATTAAACAATCATTGACCTTATTATATGACTTATATGACTTTTTATCCTTAACTAATTTTCTTGTACTTGCTCAGATATTCACTACATTTACAACTGATCCTTGTTTTTTAATATCGTATATCATCTCCTTTTGTCACTTTTTTTTTGAACAATATAAAACTTATCAAAAATAAATCAACAAAAAACAAAGAGGAGACAACAAGTAGAAAAAGAGAAAAAACCTAATAATGTACATGACGTAAAAAACCAACGGAACAACTATATTTAGGTACAAGGGCGTTTTTCCAAATCTTATATTAACCTCTCGTGAGTTGAGCCACGGTGAATATGATGATTTATCAAAGAGGAGTACTTATGCTATAAGCCAATAAAAACACAGATAATTTATAGTCCTATAATAAAAACGTATATCAAAGCTATGGAATAACCGTTTCATAGATAATACCGGATATGTTCCTTATGTTTTTACTACTGTAACAATACCTTCCCTTTTCATGAATTTCATCTACCAGTTTTTGGTGGGGTTCGTGTTGCTTAGTCTTTAATTTTCTATGCTTTGTCTTCTGTTCTATTATTTGTCTGTTTTGTCTTTTATTTTTAGCCACGGCGTTGTCAGTTTATTTTCAATCAATGAGGTTGGCTGTCCCTTTGGTATCTTTCGTCCCTCTTGACGAATACAAATACAAAAAAAACAACCACGGAATTGAGTGCAAGGATATTAATGACAGGACACACGTTTTCTTTTTTAAATGCAAATTAAAAAAGGAGAAAACTTCTAATTGAATTGTCATTTATTTGAAAAAAACAATCAAAATTATCTACTCCAATAGGGCAAAAGAGGGGCGAAAGATACCAGAGTGTCAGTTAATTTTGCTGATGTGCATTATCTGGCAGTTGGAAAGAGCCTTTATAATTAGATCAGATGAAAGCACACAAACTTACAAAAAACAAACAAACAAAGATACAGCAGCCACTCACAAATTTCCCTTTTTCTATTTCCACCCTTTGATAAAAAACACAAACAAAGCACTGAAGAATCGTGACATGAAAAACTACTTATGCCTTTTCCCTTTTCTCAATCTCGATCGATCGATAGGGCGTTTAAATAATTAAGTTAATCACCATGATTTATCACTAGCTTTAACGAAAAAAGTAAAATCACAAAAATACTGAACTCCGAGGAAAATTATAAACGGAAAGTCCCTAATCAAATGGCACAATCCAAAGCTCAAAGGCATCAAACGAATGGATAACAACTGTCATATTGCTGACTTTGTACAGGCATTTTCTTATGTAGAAAATGGTGGATTGAACCTGGTTTTATAGCTAGCTAAACCTCGTACTTGTATGACTGTCGCATACTATTCCATTCTATTGACAACGATACGTGAACAAAAAACATATAATAATAGGTGAAATTTGAACGGTAAATCCAGCACGCAAAAGAAAGATTGATTCCGGGATGTTTAGACATGCCAAGTTAAACTGTCAGCCTTGACATAATAAGTTTTTTATCAAAGAAATTTACTCACCATATCTTGAACCGACGTTACTATTGGTAGTATTCAAAGGAATATTATTATCGGCTGCTGTAAAACAATTTTTATTTGTATTGATAACTAACACTTATTCTGAACACTCAATGGATATTTGTTTTTACATTTATCAACGACACAGAACACGGACGAACAAATAAGCAACAATAATTTTGCTGAATTGTTTTAACCCTCGACCCTCCTTTAGTGAAATCGTCAGTATTTGTTAGACGCTAGGAAGTAATCAGACACTCTTAAAAAAGAATCTGAGTAGGTAAGTTTTTTATGCGTGTATATTTCCTCAGATAGATCTTATTTTGCCAGAATGTAGAATTTACCATGCTTTCATCATGTTCATTGGAAATAAGCTACATGTATAAAGTATTGGTCATCGTGCTATTAAAACGCTCGAATATACGATTTAGAAACTCACGGTTATATATTTAACGATGCATCATTAACAAATCAAAATCCTAGAAATGTGTTTGGGTATTGGTTAAAAAAGGTAAAACAAATATACTGAACCCCAAGGCAAAACAAAAGAGGCACTAAAGAACCACCTTTATCTATGCGCGTATTAGATAAAGGCCACACATTAAAGTCAAGAATAGAATTCACTACAAAATTCTGTTTTTGTAGTGGTGACTAGTTTGTAATTTCACTATACTGAACAATGTTGTTGTTTGCAGTTATCTCTATATAAAATGAACTTGGCCCTGTACAAATGTAGTTTCTGAGGAAAACATTTTTGTAAAAATTTAAGGGCAAAAACTCAGGAAGGGGCCAATTCAAAATTTTTATCATGCCGACTTATTTATAGAGCTGACTTTGCTGAACAGTGTTGCTATGTACAATTTATATCTATATGTTATACAATTCCAAATAATATCCAAACAAATTATTTATTTTAAGGATTTTCTTACCCCAGGAGTAGATTACCTTAGCCGTATTTGGCACAACTTTTTGGAATTTTGGGTCCTCAATGCTCTTCAACTTTGTATTTGTTTGGCTTTTTAACTATTTTGATCTGAGCGTCACTGATGAGTCTTATGTAGACGAAACGCGCGTCTGGCGTATAAAATTATAATCCTGGTACTTTTGATAACTATTTACACCACTGGGTCGATGCCACTGCTGGTGGACGTTTCGTCCCCGAGGGTATCACCAGCCCAGTAGTCAGCACTTCGGTGTTGACATGAATATCAATTATATGGTCATTTTTATAAATTTTCTGTTTAAAAAACTTTGTATTTTTCAAAAAAATAAGGATTTTCTTACCCCAGGAGTAGATTACCTTAGCCGTATTTGGCACAACTTTTTGGAATTTTGGGTCCTCAATGCTCTTCAACTTTGTATTTGTTTGGCTTTTTAACTATTTTGATCTGAGCGTCACTGATGAGTCTTATGTAGACGAAACGCGCGTCTGGCGTATAAAATTATAATCCTGGTACTTTTGATAACTATTTACACCACTGGGTCGATGCCACTGCTGGTGGACGTTTCGTCCCCGAGGGTATCACCAGCCCAGTAGTCAGCACTTCGGTGTTGACATGAATATCAATTATATGGTCATTTTTATAAATTTTCTGTTTAAAAAACTTTGTATTTTTCAAAAAAATAAGGATTTTCTTACCCCAGGAGTAGATTACCTTAGCCGTATTTGGCACAACTTTTTGGAATTTTGGGTCCTCAATGCTCTTCAACTTTGTATTTGTTTGGCTTTTTAACTATTTTGATCTGAGCGTCACTGATGAGTCTTATGTAGACGAAACGCGCGTCTGGCGTATAAAATTATAATCCTGGTACTTTTGATAACTATTTACACCACTGGGTCGATGCCACTGCTGGTGGACGTTTCGTCCCCGAGGGTATCACCAGCCCAGTAGTCAGCACTTCGGTGTTGACATGAATATCAATTATATGGTCATTTTTATAAATTTTCTGTTCAAAAAACTTTGTATTTTTCAAAAAAATAAGGATTTTCTTACCCCAGGAGTAGATTACCTTAGCCGTATTTGGCACAACTTTTTGGAATTTTGGGTCCTCAATGCTCTTCAACTTTGTATTTGTTTGGCTTTTTAACTATTTTGATCTGAGCGTCACTGATGAGTCTTATGTAGACGAAACGCGCGTCTGGCGTATAAAATTATAATCCTGGTACTTTTGATAACTAATTATTCCGTGGCAGAAAACCAACAAAGGGTTGTCTGATGTGTCTGAAAATTTAAGGGCAGATAGATCTTGCCCGGATGACCAATATAACCCTATGTCAAATTTGATCAAAATGCTTTTTTCCAGGAATATAAGCCAAAATCTGCATTTTACCCCGATGTTCTATTTCTAGTCATTGTGGCCATCTTGGTTAATGAACGGAGTCATCGGATACATTTTTTAAAACTAGATACCCTAAGGATGAATTGTTCTTATTTTGGTATGATGTCGCCCAGTAATTTCAGAGGAGAAGATCTTTGTAAAAGTTAACGGACGACGTCGACGGACCACGAACGAGAAAGTTCACTTGGCCCGTTTTAGTTTTAAGAAAATGAATACCAAGTCAGTAATATGACAGTTGTTTTTTATTCGTTGATGTATTTAAACTTTTCATATTGCAATTTGATGAAGTAATTTACGTTTTGAATTTTTCATTAGAGTTCGGAATTTTTTTTTTTTACTTTCTGCAAACGTCATTTCTTACTTGTTGTAATTTCTGAAGTTTCAACAGGATTTGTGATTGATGGTAGAGTGTCTGTCGTTGTTTCCATTGTTGTTATGACGTCACTTTCTTGTGCTGTAAAAAAATGATTGATGTTTATTAATTTGCAAAGAAACAGCACACACAAGTGTCCATACTAAGCAATAATTAGAAAAACTTAAATCGTGTTAAAACTTTGTCCAACCGCAGCATTGTAACATTTCCCCCATTTATCATGTTTATCTTTAAGTGTTAATAGTAACAAAGAGCACATCAACTCTGTGAGGTAAACGTAACCAGTAAGGCCTGAGTTATTCGCTTTGTCGTACGAATATGAATATGACTACTAAAACTGATGAATAAAGGATAAAAACAACAACAAAAATGCATACAGTAGTCATTATATATTAAAGGAGGAATAAATTGAATGAACACATGAAAAAGTAATATAAACATAGGTTGGACATTTAAGTGCAAATATGTGATATATGACTTCGTCTTCTTCCAAAAATTATTTGGATATAAATTGAGAAAACAGAACGAACTGAACAGGTAGAGCATAGTTGTTTTCAATAATAAACCAGACACATCTTGACAGACTTATGTGACATTTGTATAGATCTCTGCTTTCATTATGTTATTGTTCTATTATAATACCATTATGTTATTGTTCTATTATAATACCATTATGTTATTGTTCTATTATAATACCATTATGTTATTGTTCTATTATAATTTTGAAAATACTTTGAACGACAAAATTGTTTTATATCTCTTCCTGTGTGACGTTTACATTCTAACGTCAAACACGCGACTCTACACTAGAGTTGATGTGAACCTTGCCATTCAGTAACAGGACGTCAAATATTTCAATCCGTTATGGGTTGATTTAAAATACATATATACGTAAGCAATGAATGTGGTTGTTAAATTTAAGAGATGTTTTTTTGTGCTTCTTTGTTTAATATTTATTTGTTTTTGTTCTTATTGAGATTGTGACACGGTGAAGACTGCTGTACCCCTAATTTGACAATTTTACCTATTATGTCTGTTTTGTTCACGTATCGTTGTAAATATAATGGAATTTAATGCGACTGTCATACAAGTGAGAGGTTTAGCGCTATAAAACCAGGTTCAATCCACCATTTTCTACATTTGAAAATGCCTGTACCAAGTCAGGAATATGACAGTTGTTGTCTATTCGTTTGATGTGTTTTATCATTTGATTTTGCCATTTGATTTGGGACTTTCCTTTTGAATTTTCCTCGGAGTTCAGTATTTTTGTGATTTTACTTTTTTTTCGTTTTCTACATTGAATATAAAAATATCGAGCATGCATCTACTATGCTCCTTATTGCAATTTTATTGCATTTTCCTTTGATATTTTTGTGATAATATTTCGTATGATGCCACACTCTTGAAGTGTATAATTATCTTCAGAAACCAAGGGCGCACGTGACATTGTCAATGTAACTATCAATGACGTCATATGCAAACTAGTGATAAACAGATGGTCTTTCAAGCTCGAGGATGTTTCTGGACCATTTCTCAGTTCAGGGCTGTCGCCCTTGGATGAGATTGTCGCTGATAAACACCCTCTCGTTTTAAAAACATCGATAATCTTTAAGTATACAAAATTGATACACATGATAAATAACATTCTAACATGGTCTGATGAGTATGAATTTCTCACTAGTTTATACGGACAGTTTCAATTAGTATCTTATCTAACATGTTATTTCTTCTCCGTCATAACATGTATGTATTAGATAAAACACAAAGGTAACAAAGAAACAGGCCGGTAACAACCGTTGCCGGATAGTTTTTCTGCACGAGTAGTCAGGTCAAGGTCCGAGACGATACCAAGTGCAAGTGCAGAAAAACTATTTGGCTGGTTGTAACCGGCCTGTTTCTTTTGTTACTTTTGTTTTTTATCTGACTTGTACGACGTTTCAAGAAAGTAATAATACTTTTAGCAAGACTAAACATTTGAGAAACTTAGATAGACAGAAAGCAGTAAATGTAGGTTATTAAAGTATAAACACATTTTATTTTCATTTCCCTTCAACCGAGATTTTTTTTTCAAGAAAAAAAAATCAGGAATCTTATAATTTGATATAAAAAAAAAGAACCATTTCAAGTAAAAGATAAATGTACACATTTTAGACTTTTTAAAATGCAACTTCGTAAAAAAGTAATATATTAAAGGAATATTTCAGTGGTAAGTAAGATAACGTTTGATTTATATGAATAAAACGAAAAGCGAGAAGGGGGAAGGGGGGGGGGGTTTAATTCATTTTAAAATAAACAGTCTGTGATCTTTATTTTTTATGAAAAAATGCAGGATGTGCCATTCTATCCCCCCATTCTACCTAAAAGAAAATCGTTAAAATCGCGTATTTGTTGCAAAATATATGAATTTAATATGCAGTGGTGGGGGTCCCAGGGGTTGGAACAACCTTTTTTTTGGGGCGATCAATGCATTTAAATGGGGACATAAAGTTGGACCCCCCTGCTTTGTCCTGGATTTAGACCTTGATCCGCCACTGATATAAATTCGATAACAATATAAAGGTATCAAAAGAATGAATTTCCTACTTTATTAGTGAATGAAATGTTTATGAAAAAAATGGATTTTGTCTTAATATTATATATATTCAGGCATATACTTTGGTTTTTTTTTAATTATGCTCGTCTCTAGATCTGCAAGTGTTGATCGGGATTAAACACGTGTTACTATATAATCCAATCGCAGCTTACCGCCCAAAATTGATGACATAAGTTGAATGATTTTCTTCTAGATTTCTTGCTTACATGGACATGTATTACATCAACACTTTTTGTTTATAGGATCAATCGTGCATTGGTGAGTTGTTAGGGATTTTATCTTTTGATATTAGATTTGATTTTTATTTACTTATTTCCTGTCTTATTTTTATTGAAATATACACGTCAGTTTCATCCTTTCTTTACTTTCAGCATTGTCCAAAATACTATTCATGTCCATATATTGAAGAAAACATTTATTGACCGAATATTTTGCTACATAAAGGGGGCGTTGTGTTCTTTTTTTGAGTATATTAACTATTTACTTTTCAACGCCATCACCCAAATGTTTTTGTTTCAATAAGAACCAGGGGCGAATCCAGCCATTTTAAAAAGGGGGTCCCAACCCAGAACAAAGTGGGTGTCAAACTTTATGTCCCCATTCAAATGCATTGATCGACCCCATCCCCCTGGATCCGCCAATGAGCACTATTAACGGTATTCGGAAAATCAGGAATCATGCAAAACATTAATTTGTCATCTGCTTGACCATGAAATTTTTTTCTCATAAAATTTAGGATCAAAATATCCATTTTAGGAGAAAACCATACCCCCTCCACTATTGAAGTTAAATGTCCAATCCCTTAGTGTACTGATATGAATAATATTTACAAAAATGTAACTGGAAATGTTTGAAAAAAGAACATGATGCTAACGTAAATATACTAAAAAATAAGTTGGTGAACCAAAAAGTTCAAATCTAATTGAAAGTTAAAGTGCCCATGAACTCACTGATCACGCACGAGTGATTCTATTCATAAAAAGTGCCCGAGTAACAACTAAAAAGAGTCCGTGTATTGTCTGAAAAGAGTCCGTGTAACACCCGTTAATGTACTGTTTTTCTATAGCTCTGCGGTGGGCAATGTCGTACAAGTCTTCTTTTCTGTTTGCCCACCCTTTGTCATACAGGTGAGATGTTTGGCTAGCTGTAAAACAGGTTTGGTCCACCATTTTATACATAAGAAAATGCCTGTACCAAGTCAAGAATATTACAGTTGTTTTCCTTCCATTTGATTGTTTGAGATTTTGATTTTTCCATTTGAGTACGGACTTTCCATTTTGAATTTTCCTATGAGTTGTTGTTGTTAAAGGTAGAATTATTTCCCTTACGTAAGGTGTTTTTTAAACATTGTATCATATTGATACAATAATAATAATAATAATAATAATAATAATAATAATAATAATAATAATAATAATAATAATAATAATAATAGTAAAAAAAGGTTGTGTTTTTACTTTACGCTAAATACTTTTCAGTTATGTACTTGAATTTTATATTTTGAAGTTAATTTTACTTATTACTAATTAAATAATTACTAATTATGGTGCTACATCGCCAACGCTAACGAAATCCTATGTGAAGGTATTTGTCGTTATAAATGACTTCACATTAAACATATAATTTCCTCTAGAATCTGTTTTGATCATTTTAGTTTTAACTTTCTCATATAAAAGATTTTACTTCTCTTCACATATTTGCCTTGCATGTTCTGAAATATTAACATGCTGAGATTAGCAAATATATATTTTTTTTAGATATAACATTGTTTTTTCCTTCAAATTGTAGTGTATTTGTACCTGTACAATCTGTGAAATTAAAGTCTACCAGCTTTATGCTTGTTCCATGACACATTGCGCCTGCATCACCGAGAGTCTGGTTTTGTAGAAATAACTTTAGGTGTAACAATTCACAACATGTCAGTGGATTGTCACTTAAATCCCTTAAAAAAAGAAACAATACATTTAAACTTTGAAATCATTCGTTTTACAGCTTTCATGGAGCATGGACATAATCCATGCATCTTAATTTGTGAATAAGATTATCAATTAATCATTTAATAAACCCATTATTGCAAATGGTGGTATGTACATGAAGTTCGAGGAACAACAAGAAGAAAGGAAATACTTCGGTTTTACGTACTGTTCTGCTTCAAATTTTTCAAAAGTATACAATTTTTGTTTAATTGTCGTGTATTTTTTGTTCACTTCAGTGTTTCTATTGTGTCGTTGTTTTTTTTCTTATAGTTGATGTTTTTCCCCGGGTTGAGTTTGTAACCCTGATTTGTTTTTGTCTCCATCGATTTATTACTTTCCAACAGCGGTATACTACTGTTGCATTTATTTATGTAATTTAAAATGTTAAACAAAATATAAACGAATGAAATTATGTAAGGAAAACGACAAAAGCTTATCATAAACTATTGTAATAAAATATATGAACATTGTGGTATAAACCATTTTTGGAGTGTAAAAAATTCTTAGGATGTTTTAGATAAATTACGTGCTTTTGGTGGTCCTTTTGATTCTGTTAATAGTTTTGATTTTTCTACTCTTTACACTACATTTCCACACTATCTTATTAAAAAAAAGTTTTCCTATTTAATTAAATGGTCGTTTGGTAAACTCAATGTAGATATATTTGCTGCAACTCATTTAAAGCCTTTTTCTCTAATGAGAAAGATAAATATGCTAGATATACCTACTGGAGGTGTGATGAGATGATTGAAGCTGTTAATTTTCTCCTTGATAATATTTAAATACGTTTCGGCAACAAAGTTTATCGACAGGTTGAAGGTATCCCCATGGGCACTAATTGTGCCCCTTTAATAGCAGACTTGTTTTGTACTGTTACGAATCACAGTTCATGACTAAACTCAGTAAAGACCCGTCGAAATTGCATTTAATTGATAAATTCAATTACACTTAACGTTATCTTGATGAAATTTTTTCGTTAAATAATCAAGAATTTTCTCAATATACTGCGGAAATTTACCCCAAGGAACTTACTTTAAATAAATCAAATTTATTCCGTAATAACTGTCCTTTCCTGGATTTATATATTTCGGTTTTAAATGGGAAACTCCACACTAAAATTTACGACAAAAGAGACGCTTTTTCGTTCCCTATTGTTAATTTTCCATTTTTAGATGGTGATGTTCCATCTTACGGTATTTATATTTCACAACTTGTTCGCTCCTTTAAATAAACGTATGCTAAAAGGTTACCTATTCAACACTGTAATTAGATCATTGAATATTGTTTTTATTGGTATAAATATTGAATTTGTTATCAGTAATTTAAAAGCTAACTAAATATTACTAGTATGTTATATGCATATACATATTCATGGATCTACAATCTGTCGATACCTGTAACTTGGCATTGCACAAGGTCATGTTTTTCTCTGGCTGTTTATGACGTCTTTACACTAAATCCATTGGATGTTGGATGTGTACGGACTGATTGTTTAGTCTTAGTTGCATGATTTTTTTATTAGTTGTTAGTGACTTTGAACTAGCTGTCAGATAACTGCGAGTACTCTCAGATCTGTTCATTGTGTCTTTTTGTGTCGGGATGTATAAATACCGGGCCACGTCCACTTGTATTTTTGTCCATCTGATGAGTTAAGCCTTTTCAACTGATTTTTATAGTTCGTTCTTATGTTGTACTGTTATACCACTGTCCCAGGTTAGGGTCCCGCTAACATGTTTAACCCCGCCACATTATTTATGTAAGTGCCTGTCCCAAGTCAGGAGCCAGTAATTCAGTGGTTGTCGTTTGTTTATGTGTTACATATTTGTTTTTCGTTCGCTCATTTTTTTTTTTACATAAATTAGGCCGTTAGTTTTCTCGTTTGAATAGTTTTACATTGTCTTATCGGAGCCTTTTATAGCTGACTATGCGGTATGGGCTTTGCTCATTGTGTAAGGCCGTACGGTGACCTATAGTTGTTAATGTCTGTGTCATTTTGGTCTTTTGTGGATAGTTGTCTCATTGGCAATCATACCATATCTTCTTTTTTATATGTTTTATCCATTTGTATTTAATTCTTCTTAAACTATCGAGTTCATGCGGTTTACATCTAGTTTACATAACTTGACAATGGAACTTATAGTTATCAAAGGTACCAGACTTATAGTGTAATACACCAGACGCGCGTTTCGTCTACATAAAACTCATCAGTGACGCTCACATCAAAATAGTTATAAAGCCAAACAAGTACAAAGTTGAAGAGCATTGAGGACCCAAAATTCCAAAAAGTTATGCCAAATATAGCTAAGGTAATCTATGTCTGGGATAAGAAAATCCTTAGTATAATTCATAATTTTATAAACAGGAAATTTATAAAAATGACCATATAATTGATATTCATGTCAACGACGAAGTATAAACTACTTTGCTTGTGATAACCTCGGGGACGAAACGTCCACCATCAATGCCATCGACCCAGTGGTGTAAAATATAACAAAAGTAGTAGTTAATATTTGTAAATATAGTTAAATGCTAAACTGATGTTTAGTCATGCACTTAAATAAGTAAAAACAGATAAATTACTTGCCTTTTGAAAACCCACAAAACAAACAATGCATGAGAGACAATAGTTGCCGACATGCAGTTTACTTAAACGGTGACATATTTCATGCGTATCTGTATGTACTTAACTGATGACAAATATCATGTGTATATGTACGTACGTAATTGGCGACAAGTATCATGTGCATATGTATGTACTTAATTGGTGACACATATCATGTGATATGAACGTTATTATCCGACGACAAATACCATGTGTATCTGTTCGTTCATTTGACAAGTTTTTAAACTGCATGAGCCGAACTAGTTAAATTTTTAAACGTGTTCTAAAATTTTGTACTACACCTAACTTTACTTTTTGCCTACTTTAAAAATTATTTTTAACCGCAGAAGTATGTTTGTATACTGGTGAAAATCCCAAGTTATGTCTCTATGAGACGAACAAAGAGATCATATCTGGGAACCAGTATGTCAACAAATCAAATTATTTATGAATATTTTATATCTCCCCAAAAGAGGCGAGGTTTGAGAAAGCGCTTTCTTTACAAAGGGCAACCGGACTTGTTTTCTTGCACCATATCAAAAGAGATAAATTTACAAATCTTTCTATTATAAAATTACTGTATCTGAGTTATCTTCCCTTATGTGGAAAAATTGAAAATATGGATCTTACAAAAATATAGTGTTTTTTTTTTTAGAAAATACAGCCGGAAACATGATCTGCTACTTGAAACTCAAGATGGAGGAAGACAGCCAGAGCCACCTTGAGCACTAACAATAAACTAATCTATTAATGAGTTACATCGTCAGACGAACTGTGCATGTATGATGAACAATATATTAATAACAAATGCATGCTTACTAGAAAAAATACAAAACGCTTTTCAAAATCCACAATGAAATGACTTAAAAAAAGTTTTTCATGCACATTTGCTGTAATTGGAAATCATATATTAATTAACTGAGAAATAAGACATAATAAACATTTACTTACAAGGTTTGAAGCGCTGTCAGGTCTTGGAATATATTTTCTTCAAGCACGGTTAAATCATTATTTGACAGGTCTCTACAGGTAAAAACAAATAAAAATTAAAAGACAAATTTTCCTAATATTTATCACCACAAATTCATTTATATGTACTTTGAAAAGGTGTGGTATAGGACAATTTCATTGCAACAATATACTCAAGAATGGCAATTAATCTGAAATATTTATTCAGTGATTATATTGCCAACATGGTCAAGAGACAAATGCAAAAATTACTTTTTCTTCCGTTAGAGATAACTCCCAACGTTTGACATGTTTGATAATGTTCATGGACGGCAACTTATATAATTAAGATCAAAGAGGGTTTTACAAGCTGGCAAATTGCATGCCTACCAAATATATTTCATGGAAGTACTTTTGGTTTACAAATATCTACTTTTTTCATTATTTTTGTCTTTCTGTGGCTGAATGCTACATGAAAATCTTTTCAAATTTAAAGTTATACTTCATTTCAATTGTACATTTAACATTTCGAGAACCATTAGCACTTTATCGTCAGATGTTGATGTCAATTGTCAAACAGTTTATATTACATTGGAAACCTGTTAACAGATAGGACATAAAACTTACTGGTCAAGCCGCAATTATTCAAACGTGCTATTTTCAAATACTCCTAAAATGTAATATTTAAGTCGAAACAAGTAACTTTTGTACCAAAAAAATGTCTAAGGATTTCCTTTCATTAAGAACACTGTCCCTTAATATATTTGAAAATATTTTAACATGCATTATCCCGTCCAGGGCCATATGCCTTAAACAGGAATGTAAAGAAAAAGTTAAACCAATGTCTTGTCAATTTTTGACTGCAATAGTAGGAACTTTGTTTATAAATTATGCAATTTAGGTTTCAAAGTTATATGTTACATTATGTCAGTGTCAAACCGGGGTGTCCACCCATTTGTAGTTAATGTACATAACCCTAGTGTTTCTTATTTCATTTGTAATCGAAGAAATACACATCATACGCACATCATCAAGATTTATTTTAAGATACGACAAAACGACTCTATCGAAGAAAAACAAATAGTCTTTCAATTGCTGACCAATTCGACAATGAGATAATACTTGTAAGTACGTTAATTTTAATATAATTTTTCTTAGGAGCAGTGCAGTCTAAATATACACAGACATCAAATCGAAATCGATATATAATTAGAAGATGTGGAAATATGCTTTATCAAATCACTGAAGAAAGAATTTTAGAAAATACCTTCTGCACACGGATGTTTACAAGGAAAACTGAAATGAGCGGACAAATAGATATATTGAAACAGTAAACCAGTAGTTTATAGTGGCAACTGTCTTTCTCCGGTTTAAACCATTAGATTGATAGTATATGACGCCTTCTTCTTTTTGGATTGATATACAGTATTCGCATTATAAGCACATTGAAAGATCTACTTTTATAAAATCAACATCCATAGATGCTTGTTACAACCAAAAAGTTAAATGACCAAAAACTCTGAATTTAATTCAAAACGGAAAGTCTCTAATCAAATGGCAAAATCAAAAGATTAATCGCACCAATCGAATGGATAACAACTGTTATATTCCTGACTAGGTACATACACTTTCTTTTTTAGAAAATGGTGGATTGAACCTTAGTTTTATAGCTAGGAAAACCTCTCAATTGTATGACAGTCGCACCAAATTTAATTATATTGAATACGATGCAAGAACAAAAATAACAAAAAGAGAGGGGGATCTTGTGAATAAAAATTCAAAATTCATTAAACAGTTTGCCACTGAATGTGATAACACTCATTCTATGTGTAACATTATATTTACAACCCATTACGATGATAGTACATTTCTGGCCAGTCATATACAATATGGGGGTAATCAGACAACTTCCTATTGTAAATAAAAATAAACGAGTACTCGATTAAATGATGTATTAATAAGCTATTAATTAGGTTATGATCTGAATTATAATCTGTAAAGAACCAAAACAGATTGCGTTTGTACTGGCGCTACACACACTTTTTTCATGTTTCTTCCAAAACTTTACAAAATAACAAACCTTTGTGAAATCACGCAAACATAAAGCAAAGTATTGCAAAATAACGTAAATCTTTGCGTTATAACATAACCCTTTGCGAAATAACGCAAACTTTTGCATTATACCGCAACCATTTGTTTTATCGTATTTGCACAGTCTAACCATCGGGGACAACAACCGTAACGTTTGAGGTGGGTATAACCCCATAAAGCGTAATTATGGATAATAGTAAATCTAGTCTGACACTGCTTTAGTTTAGATTCAGTTTTCTAATATTTTTTTTATCAATGTATACATACAGATTGGTTAGCGTTGGTAGGTTTTGAAATGCCCCTTGCTGTATTGTAGTTAATTGATTGCCGTGCAAATACCTGAAACAAAATTATGGTGATGTTTCATATATTTCACACTAAGGAAATTGTTTATTTTCATTGATATGTGAATATTTATCTAATTTTGATTAGTATTACATAATAATATTGGTGTGACTATGACGCAAATTGGTCAAGAAATTTAAATAGTGGCAACAACAGTTAACATATGGTTTAACATTATTAATGAATAACCAGCTAAATATTTACGTAAGTTGCCTTGGATTAAAGAAATAAAACTTTGTGAATACATTTAGGATTAGTATTTGAAATCACTAAAATCATAGTAATTGTATTTAACCACATTGAGTATATCTTCCTAGGACAACAACTAGAGACTATCAAGATCCAGTGTCATATAATGCAACACGCAAAGAACTAATTGGTTGTAATTAAAGGACAATAACTTCAATTAGAAGTCAGACAATTTTTGCCATTTGTCTTTATTATAGATCTTGTCTTGCTGATAATTTCTGTTGATAAAAGTTTCTTTCTAGCTAAAAGTTTAAGATATAAGACAAAAACGCATAAACAAAATTGTACAAATCGGCATTAAAGGTCAATAAATCTGATAATTATTCAACTGATGATTTCAACCATAGAACTTATTTGTAGAACTTGTCCTCTGAACATTTTTGCAATGTAAAGTTTATCTCTAACACAGTTTTAAGGGCAATTTCTGACAGTTTTAAGGATATGGATAATTAATGTAATTGGTAAAGCTCAATTCAGAAACACTTTTCCTTTTCAGATTTCCTTTGGTTTTCAGGATAATAGACAAAACTTGCATTTTACCCAATGTGTTCTTTTTTTTGCAATGTCGACCATCTTTGTTGGCAGGTGGGTCTTTGAACACATTTTAAAAACTAAATACCCCAATGTTTGTTGTGGCCAAGTTTGGTTAACTTTGGTCAAGACCAAGCGACGAAGGATGACGACAAGTGACGGACGTCAAGTGATTAGAAAAGCTTACTTGACTCTTTGGACCAGGTGAGCTAAAAATATGTTGTCTTGAAAACCAATGAAGAAAAGCATTTTGTGAACTTCTGAACATATTTGTAGTTATACCACTGTCGTATACTGCTATTAGACATCTACAATCAATTGTGTATGATGTGACCACATGGTCAACGTTGACTACCTATGTTAAAATAAGATTCAAATCTCTACTGGCTTATCCAATCATTTTGTAATATTCACTGTAGAAAAATCTTTAATAGTATGAACTAAAAAAACGACTTAAATACCAAAATGGAAAGCGTGGGAATGTCATAACTTTGATTGCTGATTTTGGTCTTTTTTTGTTGAAAACTATTGATATCTTATTTGTAACTGTGAATCAGAGAGCATAGTATCAAAGAAATGTGGTTGATAATCAGATTGATAAAAAAACCAAAAAACCCTTCCAAACTCGAAATGTGTTGAATGACAAATATAAATCTTGTTTTCTTTATTGATAGTATTGACATATAAATAAAGGCAACAGTAGTATACCGCTGTTCAAACTCATAAATCCATGGACAAAAAACAAAATCGGGGTAACAAACTAAAACTGAGGAAAGGTATTAAATATAAGAGGAGAACAACGACACAACACTACAATGTAACACACACAGAAACGGACCAAGCATCAGAAAAAAATCCCACGAGAATAACAAATAACATCAAAACTAAATACATGAATTTGGGATAGACATATAAAACATGGTTATAAATTTAGAGTGTGTTTCAGCACATCCTATATATTTTTGATATTATCTTGTAAAAATGATATACCAATAAATATAATCTACATTACAGATGTAAAATATTATTAAATAAAAAAAAATAAACATTTATTACGATATATGAAATCTAATATGCATATGACGTACACTTTGTTACACACCTATGCATCGGTTATATTTGAACTTTCACATGTTTCATTCTTAAAATTAAAGTTTGTTTATGTTTTTTTTTTCATAATATTTTATGGACTGACAAAAAAAACCCATTTATAATAAATGATCAACTTATTAATTTCAGAATCTAAAATTTTAAACAGAGACAAAAGATACCCAATATAAATTCAAACTCACAAGATGAAAATAAATGAACAAGAAAAAGACAAACAGACAAACCGGCAAACAACAGTACACAATAAAACAACATAGAAAAATTAAGAATGAGGAAAACGAACCCCACTACGAACTAGTGGTGATCTCAGCTTCTCCGGAACAGTAAGCAGATCCTGCTGTACATTGGTGCAAGTTGTGTTGGTGATGTATGAACAAATCCAATGATAAGCCAAGTTTAGTAGGTCACATACAATAGCTTCATCGTAAATTGAGTTTTTCGAGCAATATCAATTAATCATTTAAAAAAGAAAGACACACATTTCATTATATAGAAGACACAATTTATGATACTAGTATACGGTTCACATACTAGTACGTAAATGCAAGTTGTCCCTCTTCCGTGGGACAATGGGGTGCTGCGATCGGGAAGTACGTTAAATATGGAGGAAACTCTAAATTATGAAAACATTGATAAGATTTGTACTTACAATTCTTGTAAACTAGTAAGGTTTTCAAAAGTGTCTTCCTTGACAAATGTCAATTTGTTTTCGCCCAATAAATTGAAACTGTTTTAATACATACTAAAGTATCGTAACTGTAATATCTATATATGCGTTTAGCCATTCAAATTTTTATTTAATAGTATGTCTTTTGAAGTGAGAATTTTACACAATTTTTCAAACAATAGTAATAGATGGTGCCTCTTAAAACATTTAAAATCCCTGTATCTGTATACACGTGTACTTTAACAGGAGTCTGTTATTCAGTGGTTGTCGTTTTTTGATGTGGTTCATATGTGTTTCTCGTTTTTCAAAAAGAGTTAACGGTTGATTTTTCTGTTATATGAATAGTTTTACACTAGTTATTTTGGGGAACTGTATAGCTAACTTTTCGTTGTGAGACAATGTTCCGTGTTGAAGGCCGTACTTTTACTCATACCACATGTTCTTATTTATATTTGCATTATACATCAAAATGTCATATATATAAATAGTATAATAGTATAAAAACTTAAATAGATTTCAGATGTTGTATATTATGACCAAATGGTAACATTTAATAGTACACAAATTTAAGGTTTATATTATTGATACATCAGTTATTTTTTTTGTTATTGAAATGACTTTGTTTCAAGGAATACCATATACAGTGCGATCCTTGACATTCCTTGATGAATGTCGACAATCTATGGTGACCATAATTTTCCTATATATCGAATAAATATTCATCTTTTGTTTCATTATTGTACCAGATAATAATCGGATTAAATTTCACCGTCATTACATCATGTCAGTGTCAAAACCGAAACGTCAACCAATTAATAGGTAACGTACAAACAACTAGTGTTGAAAAAGCAATGTATAGTAAGATCGCTCATATAAACCTTTGGAGATACTGTGAAACCGTGTTATCAAAAATAAAAAATTAAATAAATAAACAGTTTTTAAATTGTTGACCGAATCAACAGTGAGATTACACTTGTAAGCACGTATATTTGGTATTTTGCTTAGAAATGGTACTGTTTAAACATACGGTGAAAAGTTGAAAAATTGTAATCGATGTGAAAATATATAATTTACCCTCAGGGACAACAACCGTTATACATCCGTTTGATGTGTTTTACCTTCGGATTTTGCCATTTGATAAGGAACTTTCCGTTTTGAATTTTCATCAGAGTTCAGTTTTTTTGTGATTTTAATAAAAAAAAAAATTCAAATTGCTGACCAATTCAACAAAGAGATAAATAAAGGCAACAGTAGTATACCGCTTTTTAAAACACACACAGCAACGGACTAAACATTAGACAAAATCCGATGAGAATAACCAATATAACATCAAAACCAAATACATGAATTTGGGAAAGAAAAGTACCGTGACACGTCTTATAGTAATTTGAATTCACACTCAAATATAGGGGAAAACGAACGACACAACGGAAACACAACATAAAAATGTTACACACACACAAACTCGTTGGCACGTTTTTTTGGTATTTTACTAAGAAATGATGCCGTTTATACATACAATGAAAAGTTAAAAAGCTGCACACTGATGTTTACATGGAAAAATGAAATAAGTGAGAAAAATGAAAATAAGAAAGTCCTCTGTCTTCTACAAAATGCCACAACTTATATCTTTACTATTTTGATGCGCGGTTCGATTTTCGAACAAAAGTTCGTTCACATCAAAGATAAAAAGATATAAAACGGACAACCAAAATAATGTCCAAGAAAATATGACAACATTATATAAAAATAATAAAAAAAAAAAAAAAAAAAAAAATACTAATACAGTGTACGAAAATTTAAAAAGAAGGCTTTATCATCAAATAAAGAATAAGAACTGAAAAATGGATAATTTGTTGAATCTTATAATCATGTAAGGATGTAAAAATCTGTATATGTATATGTATAAATATATTTACTTTAATGTGGCTGTTGTCATGTCTGTTAAAAATCAGATTATTTAAAAGTAAAAAAAATAATAAAGAGGATTTTTTAGTCAAGTATGGTTCAGACTGAAAAAAAATAGGTAGGAATACAATCTATTATGTTTAACAGTATTTTTACTATCCCTTATGATGATAGTAAACAGTCATTACTAGCCAGTCATGTTCAAAATTGTAGTAATCAATCAATTTCCTGTTGTAAATCATTTTTGATAAAATGTTTTATCATTTAGCTGTTAAATGGTTATTGCACTGGATACATATAAATTTTAAGAAATGAAAATGTTTGACGTTTGCACGGAAGCACACTAAGGCTAAACAAACTTTTTGTCATGTTCTTCCTATGTTTGTGTTATAACGAATCTTTGCGAAATAGCGCTAACAAGAAAGATATACAACCAATACATCAAAATGGTAAAGTGGAAATCCCCCTTTTCGTAAATTTTTCAGACGGCATCACGTGTTGGTTGACGGTTATGGAATATATGTTTCACAGATGATTGCGGATATGTTCATTATGTGGTGACTACAATCCCGTCTACTTTCACGAGTAGACAACCGAATAAAAATTGTTATCGGGATTGTAAACACGTGTGCCACAATCTGAGCAGGTTTTTAGTTCATTTACGATTTATGAGATTGGTTTTCCCTGTTTTATGATATACCGCAACCATTTGTTGTATAATATTTCATGGGAGTCACCTGTTATAAATAGAAGAGACTGCATGCACAGTCTTACCATATGGTGTAACAAATGTTACGTTTGAGGACGTCAGAAATCCATATATCGTAATCATTGATAATAGTAAACCTAGTAAATAAAAGGTAGAAAAGCCATAGTATTTCAAAAAAAATTTCAAACATTTGTAAATAGTAAATTTATAAATATAACCATATCAATGACAATTCATGTCAGCACAAAAAGTGCTGAATACTGGGCTTGTGATACCCTCGGGGAAATAAATCTCCACCAGCAGTGGCATCGAACCAGTGTTGGAAATAAACTCATCATAGATACCAGGACTAAATTTATTATACACGCCAGACGCACGTTTCGTCTACAAAAGACTCATCAGTGACGCTCGAATCCAAAAAAGTAAAAAAGGCCAAATAAAGTACGAAGTTGAAGAGCATTGAGGACCAAAATTCCTAAAAATTTTGCCAAATACAGCTAAGGTAATCTATACAGTAAGACACTGCTTTAGCACGGTAGGTATAGTGTCCGGCTAGGATAGTGGTTTTTCGAGTGATTCTGGCGTATAAAAATATAATCCTAGTACTTTTGATAACTATTTACACCACTGGGTCGATGCCACTGCTGGTGGACGTTTCGTCCCCGAGGGTATCACCAGCCCAGTAGTCAGCACTTCGGTGTTGACATGAATATCAATTATATGGTCATTTTAATAAATTTTCTGTTTACAAAACTTTGAATTTTTCGAAAAACTAAGGATTTTCTTACCCCAGGAGTAGATTACCTTAGCCGTATTTGGCACAACTTTTTGGAATTTTGGGTCCTCAATGCTCTTCAACTTTGTATTTGTTTGGCTTTTTAACTATTTTGATCTGAGCGTCACTGATGAGTCTTATGTAGACGAAATGCGCGTCTGGCGTATAAAATTATAATCCTGGTACTTTTGATAACTATTTACACCACTGGGTCGATGCCACTGCTGGTGGACGTTTCGTCCCCGAGGGTATCACCAGCCCAGTAGTCAGCACTTCGGTGTTGACATGAATATCAATTATATGGTCATTTTAAATTTTAAATTTATAAATATAACCATATCAATGACAATTCATGTCAGCACAAAAAGTGCTGACTACTGGGCTTGTGATACCCTCGGGCAAATAAATCTCCACCAGCAGTGGCATCGACCCAGTGGTTGTAAATAAACTCATCATAGATACCAGGACTAAATTTTGTATATACGCCAAACGCGCGTTTCGTCTACAAAAGACTCATCAGTGACGCTCGAATCCAAAAAAGTAAAAAAGGCCAAATAAAGTACGAAGTTGAAGAGCATTGAGGACCAAAATTCCTAAAAATTTTGCCAAATACAGCTAAGGTAATCTATGCCTGAGGTAGAAAAGCCTTAGTATTTCAAAAAAATTCAAAAATTTGTAAACAGTAAATTTATAGATATAACAATATCAACGACAATTCATGTCAGCACAAAAAGTGCTGAATACTGGGCTTGTGATACCCTCGGGGAAATAAATCTCCACCAGCAGTGGCATCGAACCAGTGTTGGAAATAAACTCATCATAGATACCAGGACTAAATTTATTATACACGCCAGACGCACGTTTCGTCTACAAAAGACTCATCAGTGACGCTCGAATCCAAAAAAGTAAAAAAGGCCAAATAAAGTACGAAGTTGAAGAGCATTGAGGACCAAAATTCCTAAAAATTTTGCCAAATACAGCTAAGGTAATCTATACAGTAAGACACTGCTTTCGCACGGTAGGTATAGTGTCCGGCTAGGATAGTGGTTTTTCGAGTGATTCTGGCGTATAAAAATATAATCCTGGTACTTTTGATAACTATTTACACCACTGGGTCGATGCCACTGCTGGTGGACGTTTCGTCCCCGAGGGTATCACCAGCCCAGTAGTCAGCACTTCGGTGTTGACATGAATATCAATTATATGGTCATTTTAATAAATTTTCTGTTTACAAAACTTTGAATTTTTCGAAAAACTAAGGATTTTCTTACCCCAGGAGTAGATTACCTTAGCCGTATTTGGCACAACTTTTTGGAATTTTGGGTCCTCAATGCTCTTCAACTTTGTATTTGTTTGGCTTTTTAACTATTTTGATCTGAGCGTCACTGATGAGTCTTATGTAGACGAAATGCGCGTCTGGCGTATAAAATTATAATCCTGGTACTTTTGATAACTATTTACACCACTGGGTCGATGCCACTGCTGGTGGACGTTTCGTCCCCGAGGGTATCACCAGCCCAGTAGTCAGCACTTCGGTGTTGACATGAATATCAATTATATGGTCATTTTAATAAATTTTCTGTTTACAAAACTTTGAATTTTTCGAAAAACTAAGGATTTTCTTACCCAGGAGTAGATTACCTTAGCCGTATTTGGCACAACTTTTTGGAATTTTGGGTCCTCAATGCTCTCCAACTTTGTATTTGTTTGGCTTTTTAACTATTTTGATCTGAGCGTCACTGATGAGTCTTATGTAGACGAAACGCGCGTCTGGCGTATAAAATTATAATCCTGGTACTTTTGTTAACTATTTACACCACTGGGTCGATGCCACTGCTGGTGGACGTTTCGTCCCCGAGGGTATCACCAGCCCAGTAGTCAGCACTTCGGTGTTGACATGAATATCAATTATATGGCCATTTTAATAAATTTTCTGTTTACAAAACTTTGAATTTTTCGAAAAACTAAGGATTTTCTTACCCCAGGAGTAGATTACCTTAGCCGTATTTGGCACAACTTTTTGGAATTTTGGGTCCTCAATGCTCTTCAACTTTGTATTTGTTTGGCTTTTTAACTATTTTGATCTGAGCGTCACTGATGAGTCTTATGTAGACGAAACGCGCGTCTGGCGTATAAAATTATAATCCTGGTACTTTTGATAACTATTTACACCACTGGGTCGATGCCACTGCTGGTGGACGTTTCGTCCCCGAGGGTATCACCAGCCCAGTAGTCAGCACTTCGGTGTTGACATGAATATCAATTATATGGCCATTTTAATAAATTTTCTGTTTACAAAACTTTGAATTTTTCGAAAAACTAAGGATTTTCTTACCCCAGGAGCAGATTACCTTAGCCGTATTTGGCACAACTTTTTGGAATTTTGAGTCCTCAATGCTCTTCAACTTTGTATTTGTTTGGCTTTTTAACTATTTTGATCTGAGCGTCACTGATGAGTCTTATGTAGACGAAACGCGCGTCTGGCGTATAAAATTATAATCCTGGTACTTTTGATAACTATATTCGTCCATTTTTTTCGAATGCAGTTCGGGCTTTTTCGAGTGATAAAACATGTGATAAGTTAAATTAACGGATATTTCGTTTTTAACATTACTACCCATCTTATATTGAATACTATATGTGTTTTGATCATCAAAGAAGCATAATTTCCTTGTATTTAATCCAAAAAAATCAGTGTTTGTTATGTGCGGTTTTTTACGAGAGCAACTGTGAAATTGTCCGGGTTTTTAGAGACAGCTGGTCCGTTTTCTTTTACAGAAAATTTGATAAGGAAAAAAGGTATCCTAGACTTTAAAGAATTACTTTTTTTAGTTTATAACTGTAATTAAGTGAAGGACAATATCATATATTCCCAATAAGTCATCAAAAACAAATCAAAATGAATCTGTTTTCCAATTAAATGCCAATTTTCTGTTTGAAGAGCGTAATACAACTACTTTCCAGTGTTTATTTAGAAATTACTTGATCCTTAACAAAACGGTGTTTAGAACATAATGCAGGGCACTCATATTCATTTTAACTCCATTTAATGCTACATTTGATTTCAGAGTTAATAATATTTCTTGTGGTGAACCCCGAAGATTAATAAAAGAAACCTATCAATAAAAAAAACTTTAAAACACACACACTTAATCCACCCTATTTTTATTTCCATTAAACACAAAATTTGAATGAAATTCAGATAAAATCAACAATTAAATGAATAGTTCATTAGCCTAAATATGACCCTTTAGCAATAATAGACAAATACAAAATGGTCATATTATATGCTATCACCAGCTAGATTGTCCAGTGTTTCGAACCAGGAACAGCATTGTAATGTCTTGATTAATATTCATATTTTCCACTTTTTAGACACTTTTGTTTTATTGAAAGGAAAGGAAGTTTTCATGGTGTTAAGTTGCTGTATGATCATACAATTGCATAATCAGACTTCTCCTCACAGTTGTAGCATTTAGTAATTTTCGGTTGCGATTTCTTAAACAATAAAATAAGTAATAAAAGATACAAAACAAAAAGGTAATGAAATATCTAAGATTTATATTCTTTTAAAAACAAACATATATCTCATCTTATACAAGATGTTTGACTGTCCCTTATGTATCTTTCGCCCTCTTCTATACAATATATGTATGTACGTCTCAATTCGAATTGTCTATGCTTACATTCTGGACCATATGAGTTTTAGGACCATACGCGTATGGTCAGTATCATATGCGTATACTCATATGGTCAAACTGTACGCGTGTGGTCATACCATATGATAGATATAGGAAGATGTGGTATGAGTGTCAATGAGACAACTCTCCATCAAAAGGACAATTTATAAAAGTTAACCATTATAGCTAAATGTACGGCCTTCAACACGGGGCTTTGGCTCACAACGAACAACAAGCTATAAAGGGCCCCCAAAATAACTAGTTCAAAACCATTCAAACGGGAAAACTAACGGTCTAATCTATATAAAAAACGAGAAACGAAAAACACGTATAAATTACATAAACAAACGACAACTACTGTACACCACAATTATTCTTCCCCTTGGGAAATTGCTACAATGCATTTTTTGGTAAAAGTCATATTAGATTAAAAATTTGCACCGCTTCAAACATGAAATAAATGAAACTGCTTATAGACCATTATTATTCTAATAAAATATGCTTCTAGGAAAATCCATCAGTGCTTTTCCTTTTGAGAGCCCTATTAACATGTCAATGGTAGGATTTGACTCTTGTATAAATGACTAAGGCTAATTTGAGGAGTGGTCGGAGGGGTCCTGATCCCGAAATCCCGAGGTGCGTTTTTTTTAACGAAATTCATATCCCGACATCCCGAAATTGGACAAAAATATTCCCGGATCCCGTAAGGACCAATCCCGAAATCCCGATCCCGACGTCCCGAAAAAGTCCTGCCTCCCTCTAATCTCTACCCTACTTTCATTTTGGCCAAATCACTACTTTCACTTTCAACAATAAATTGTTATGCCCCATTTATGGGCATTATGTTTTCTAGTCTGTGCGTCCGTTCGTCCGTCCGTCCGTCCGTCTGTTCACGCTTCAGGTTAAAGTTTTTGTCGAGGTAGTTTTTGATGAAGTTGAAGTCCAATCAACATATTTACTTTTTACTTAGTAAATATGTTTCCTATGATATGATCTTTCTAATTTTAATGCCAAATTAGAGATTTTACCCAATTTCACGGTCCACTGAACATTGGAAATGATAGTGCCGATGTGGCATCCGTATACTATGGACTCATTCTTGTTTCCACATGTTTTACTTATTTCAATATATGTGCAACTGGTATGACCCCTAATTTTTAAATATTTCAAAGAAAACAGTAGACAAAATACAGAGTCTCTATATGTTATAGTAGTATAATCGTAGTTACATCTGTCATACGATTGGTTGTTCTTGTGATGTTAAAAACCGGAAGTCTTATCTATGACTAAAAGTCAGTCTGATGACGGAAACAATATCCGGACACCTATTTTCTCGTTTTTCCCCGAAAATAACTCAATCTGGATAATCATAAGAATGGATGACAAATGCAACTATGCATGTAACTTATAGAACACTGAGGCATGATGATTAATTTATTGTGGAAGGAAGAGAAGCGACACACAAAATGAGGTCTTCTCGTTTAGTAGTATAGATTCCTATCTTTGTCACCAAGCAGATATACAAAAGAACTGAGTGAACGATATATATTTAAAGTATCGGTTATTGCATTATTCTGTTTGAAACTTCTATGATTGTGATTTTTTTAAACGTGATTTATGAAAAAAACATTTAAAAAAATAAATATGAAGTCCCTATTCTTCTTCCTTAAATATGATCAATTCTACTTGCAACTAACACTCTTGCACCTCCTCACCCCAAAAGTATAATATAAAAAAGCAAAAAGGCATTTCAAAACGTTTTAGAATAACGACATATGCATGTTTTGCAACTGATGTCGTCATTGTTTTACTTTCATATCCATAAATTCCAAATTGTGACAAATTTTACGTTTTTAAAACATTGCTTTAGAAGAAAATCAACGGCTGTGTCTCATTATTTATTTTGGAAATACACATACAGTGTACTTTGCACGGATAAATGGTCATAACTGGACACTTCAGTGATTAGTTTATCCACAAAAACAACCTATAAATTGACAGATCACGGGTGAACAGGTTACACTCCGCCCAGTAAAGTGAAATAAATCAAGTTATACATACAGACGGGTTAGCTCTGTTAGGTTTTGAAATGCTCCTTGCTGTATTGTAGTTATTTGATTGCTGTACAAATAACTGAAACACAATAATGGTAATGTTTCATATATTTTACACAAAGGATATATATAAAAAAGAAGATGTGGTATGAATGCCAATGAGACAACTATCCACAAAAGACCAAAATAACACAGACATATTATGTTTATAATAATTTATAATTAGACATTTGTCTTATTTTTGTTAGCAGTTGTTATTCAATCATGCAAATAGTTTGTTTCTGTGTATGTTTGCGTTTGTTTTTGTTGCACTTCAGTGTTCCTGTTGTTCATTTGTTTTCCTCTTATAGTTAATACTTTTGCCTCGATTTAAGTTTGTTACTCGGATTTTTTTCTCTCAATCGATTAATGACTTTTAATCACCGGTATACTTCTGTTGCTTTTATTAAATGTTATTGGTGTTGTCAGGACTCCGGTAAGGGGCAACAGGAATAAACATGTGATTTTAAAAACTACATTGACAGTTTGTTTTCTAATTATTTAAATGATCAATCAAAGCAAAGTATGCTTAATTAGTTTTTTTAATATAAAGTCATCATAGATTAAAATTGTGTGCGTCAAAAAAAGTAATGGGAGTTCTGTATGAGATAGACGAAAACATGTTTTTGTATGGTTTAATTTGCTCAGACTAAAGTGTTTTTTTTTTATCCTGGTATCAATGATGAGATTATTTACCACCACTTGGTCGATGGCACTACTGATTGAGGTCTCCTTCCTGGATGTGTCATCAGTCTAGTAGTCAGCACTTCTGTGTTGACATGCACTACAGTCACTACAGTTGCAATGCTCATAATAATAAATAAACTCATCATAGACACCAGGATTGAAATTCTGTATTTACGCCAGACGCTACTGATTGATGTTTCCTCCCTGATTTGGCCATTAGTCTAGTAGTCCGCACTTCTATGTTCACATTAGATATTATTAATTTTGTCATTATTATAAATTGACTGTTTACAAAACTGTTGATTTTTCAAAACACTAAGGCTTTTCTGCTGAAGAAAAATATTACCTCCGCTTTATTATGCATCCTTTTCGAAAATTTGGATCCTCAGAGTTCTTCACCTTCTTACTTCATATTGCTTTTAACATTTCTGTTTCTTGTTTTACTTATGTTTTTTTTAAGACAAATTACGCGTCTGGCGTACACAATTTTAATCCTGGTGTATGTGATGTGTTTATTTACTATGTCATGAATGCAAATCGCGAGGCAAATTTTGAATAATGAATGATAATAACTTCCATATCTCATGTTCTTTGTCATTTTTACACTTGTCTTCTTAAAATCTCCATATATCATTAACATTGATGGTAAACCTTATCAACCAATGAATAAGTTTAGTTATGGTTTTTTTCCGTCATGATAAAATATAAAAACAATGTAAACATACAGTCGGTCCAGTTTTGGAAGGTCTTGAAATGTTCCTTGTTGTAATGTAGTTATTTGATTGCTGTACATATATCTGAAAAAAAGCCCTGGTACTGTTTTAAATATGTGTGGTGTATGATATAAATTGATCTACTGCAAGTGCATACATACGACTATGATCGTTTCTGGAACATTCAAATACAAAATAAAAGAGGAATTGTGGTGGGTTTTGTTTCTTATATCAACTCAAAACAAACAGTTATATACTTTGAACAGAAATTTGTTGAACCCATAACTAGTTATCAAAGATATGTATATTCATTTACATAAGGTCGATTCTATCCAAGGCAGTTTATATATACTAGGCAAAAAAAGAAACGTTACATTGGTTTTATGCCGCATTTATCGGCATTATGTTTTCTGGTCTGTGCGTCCGTTCGTTCGTTCGTTCGTCTGTTTGTTCGTTCATCCGATCCGAGTACTTGGGACACATTCTTGTTAATTTGAAAATATCACATAATATATATTAATTTCAAATATTTTTTTTTATTAATTATTTAAAAGCAAAGTTTGTTTATTGAGTTGTTTAATATAAACTCCTTAGAAGACCCATTGGTGGCCTTCTGCTCTTTGGTCGGATTGTTGTTTTGTTGACACATTCCTCATTTCCATACTCAATTTTATCATACTATATACCACGTTAAAATTGTGTTCACCAGACGCTCGTTTCGTCTGCAATAGACTTATAAACAACGCTCTAATTAAGAAAGTTATACCAAGCCAAATACAATACAAAATATTATTGTGTAAAACACAACTAACGTGACATTTGTTATTACACGTTATTGGTATCGTCAATTATGGATTAAAAAAAAATCTAGATTGCAAACTGTGTGACAAATTTATTTCTTGTCCTTATCGATGAATAATTACAGCTTCAGTATCCAGTATTCCTTGTCTAACTAGAATTATAACACTCAAATAATAATGAAATGGTATCAATTTAGCGTTTCGATCACCAAAACCTATTTAACAATATCATAACACAAGGAATGAGAGCTCTGCATGATGTAGGTTATCAACATACTTTTGTACATAGTGCTCATACATATTTTTTGTATTCTTGGTATCAATGATGTGTTTTCAACCATTGGGTCGATTCTTTGTTTTGTAGACAGTCTTTTTTGGGTTTTAAAAATGTTTTGTCGATCTCTTTTACAGCCTATAGACCATCTGAAATTCATTAACATGTGTTACAGTTTTGTATGGACAGCAAAACTCTATCGTTTTCATTGATAATAGTAAATATGGTTTGTCACTGATTGAGTTTAGATTAAGTTTTCATTTTCTTTTGGATTAATCAAAACAATGTATACATACAGGTACACTAAGGCTTGTAGGTCTTGAAATGCTCCTGGTTCTATTATAGTTATTTGGTTTTTGTGTAAATAGCTGAAAAATGTAATGTTGATGATAAATATAAGTACACAAAATTTTCACTATTTTTCACAAAAAATACAAGCGTTCAAGTAACTATTTGCCCTAAATGAAGTTAGTTGACGAGCAAAAGCGTCATTATATTTCGCAGAATTTTAACTGCAGCTACGGGATTGGAGGATGTTGAAAATACCGTGGGAAATACAATATTTTTAATAAAAATTCTTCTGAAATTTTGAACCGATTGCGGATATCTATATTCCGATTGCAAACATTTTATTAATATAAATAGGGATGGTATACTATTATTCTTTTTGATTTGATATGTTATGATAACTCTTTATAGAATTATGGGAGCCAATATTAAGTAAAACAATTAAACAAAATATATATTCACACTGAAATCTCTTTGAAGTAGAATTCTGTAAATGCAAGATGTTAAGATGTGATATTCGATCAAAAAAAATATGATCTGATTTTAATTTTTAATCGTGTAGTTATGCTTATTTAATAAACAAGCTCTGTAAAACGCCAGGTTTAAGTATCTGTCATAAGTAATAAACCCCAATCTGACCAACAAATTAGTCAATACGAACGTTAAATCTATTAATACCATTATCAAAGACTACGAAGAAGAAATATGAAAATATCTATATCTTATACCGCTTAAGTAAGTAATTTGTAAAAACGACGGCGATTGCTCATTTTAAAGACAAACACACAAGCTACATTACAAATGTTTATATGAAAAGGAAAATCACAAACAAACTGAACTCCGAGGAAAATATAACAAGGAAATTCTCTTATCAAATGGTAAAACATATCAAACAAACGGACACAACTGTCATATCCCTGACTCTTAAGTAGAAAAGGGTGGATTAAACCTGGTTTTATAGCTAGCTAAACCTCTCAATTTATTGACAACGGTGTGTTAACAAAATAAACAGACATAAAAGTCAAAACAGGGGTCTCAGAATCTACTAAAGGGGTCTCTTAATATACAGTTCACGGAAGGGGATACAAGGTGTCCCTCTCCGGACAGAAAATGGAGTCATGTTGTCTGGAATAAGACGTTTTGATGTATACATAACGTATTTATATTGCCTACTTCAAATATAATACGTATAAGGAATATTCTAAATTATGAAATCTTTGCTAATATTTGTACTTACAGATATTTTAACTTAGGAAGATTTTCGAAAGTGTCGTTCCCGATAAATGTCAGATTGTTATTTCTCAAACCCCTGGAAAAAATGTGTACAACACTTAAATATCATTACCGAAATATGTATATACGTTTATCGTATTACGTGAAACTAAATTACATATTCACATTAACAATTAACAAACTAAATATCATATGCTATGTTAAGGAACCAAAAAAGGAAAGTTCACAGTAGAAAACAAATGCTATTTAAAAGAAAATTCATTAGTCATAATTGATTGAATGTGAATTTGAAAAAAAATAGTGTTTGCACTTCCTATTTGTCTTGACTATCCGCGAGGTTTCTATAAACAGTTCCTATACATTGTAGTAAGATCGACTGCAAATAATGATTTATAAAAAATCCAAATTTCTTATGTGCCAACTAAACATATATATCATCTTTTCTCTAAAAGTAATACAGACTCTGATAGTAATGCAAAATACAATGCCAACTGGCAAAACGAGAAAATAAGCATCTATGTATTTCAAAATACAACATTTTCTAACTAAAATAAGTAAATCGTTCCTATTAGTACCATTCATTAAATTACAAATGAATGACCCATGTCTGAGGGGTATCATTACTATTTTAAGTATGTTGCTGAGAATTATCTACGAAACACCTGACCAGTTGCTAGTACTATCATTCATCCACAAAATTTCCTATTATATAAATATGGAAATCGTTTTTTATGATACATTAGCTGACGGCAAGTATCATTTTTAATACAAGTCTTAAAAACGTTGAAGTAAACTTGTATAATCAGCTGGTATGGTAATCATTCATCAGAACATGAGAAAATACTAAGAAAATACGGACGTTACTTTACATTTAAATGTATCTCTCAATATCAATGAGATATATAGATAAAATAACTTATTATCTTTCTAATGCAATCCTATGAACACTTACAATTTGTTAAATTTTGATCGGTTAACTTTTTTATCTTCTGAAAAGTGAATTTTACTGAACAACAGATTTTAATAAATCTAACATAAATGTAAAAAAAAAAAACACTCGTCTACTTAAAACATAGTGGACTGCAAGTGGATTTATAGTAACTGCTTTTTTAAATAGATATTGAAATAAGTCAAACTTATGGTATTTTACCGGAATGATTGTACTATTTGCCATTCATAATTATCTTAATCACAATATTTTCTAGAAATATCCTTAAAATGTTTTCGTATTTTAACACATGTTTGTTACATAATTACACGTTCAGTGTATATACATGGGTCGTCATATTTGCAGAACGCGTTGATTTTGCAAAGGGCGATTAGGTTCGCGAATATAGGTCTATCGAGTCTTTTCTTAGAATACTTGCTAGCAACTAAAGTACTATTATACTCTGTCAAGGGTAGCCAATAGTTGTAACGGCGAAACTTCAAAAAGTCGTAATAATTAATTACAGCAAACATAATTTGCTACTGATTGACATTTAAATTTTGTTTTCATTTGTGTCTGGTTAAACAAGTTATCAAAGGTACCAGGATTATAATTTAGTACGCCAGACGCGCGTTTCGTCTACATAAGACTCATCAGTGACGCTCATATCAAAATAGATATAAAGCCAAACAAGTAAAAATTTGAAGAGCATTGAGGATTCAAAATTCCAAAAAGTTAAAAGATAAACAATATATACATACACCAAGTACAGGCTTGGTAGGTCTAGGAGTGTTCCTTGCTGTATAATAGTTATTTGATTTTGCTGCAAAAAACTGAAACAAAAGATAATACAAAAAAAAAAAAAAACCTAAAGTATGAACAACACAAACAACATAAGCAATTATGTAATGGTCAATACATGTGCATTAATAAGTTTGTAGCTGTAAACAGGTCATCATACATATCTTGTCACAATAATTTAGTTATAACAAATTCTTAGAACGTACAATGTATGCAAATTCATTTTCTAATGTTTTCTACACCACAAACAGACTAATGATTACACTTTATGAATATTTCACAAAAAATGAATGCATAACGCTTGAAATTTTATGTCTTTGATATATCGGTTCAAAATTTGAAAAATACAAAAAAAAAATATGTCAATGAGGGCTTTTCTAAAAATATGTTCACTTTGATTTGGGCACATTATAATGCAACTATTGAAATTAGATTATCACTGTTTCATATATATAGTTTGTGGTAATATTCAAACGAAGATAAAATATTCAAATGCACAAGCTTCTTAATTTCTGTAATATTCAAACGAAGATAAAATATTGAAATGCACAAGTTTCTTAATTTCTGTAATATTCAAACGAAGATAATATATTGAAATGCACAAGCTTCTTTATTTCTGTAATATAATAAAACCCCAGACCGTATACTGTATCATTTTTTGAGAAAAGAAGACACATTCTTTATTTTGTCTGGCAAAATAAACATGTTATTTTATCATAGATACGTGTATGTCCCGAGATAAGGATGCAAACACAAGTGAATAACTGAGGTTTATACAAGTCTCTACCAAGTTTTGACTTTGTAATGGTATGAAAACGAATATATCCATCAAACAAGAACTGATAAAACTAAAATATTTCTTCTACATATACTAATTTATGTTTGCCAATATATCAGTTAAAGGTGCCATAGAGCATTTAATGAATATTGTCAATGTAAAGGAAATGTTGTCATCCCATTTGATCGTGTAGTAATGAAACTCAGAAATTATATAAGAAAATAAAAAATCTGGCCACCATTTTTTTTTTTATCTGAAAATGGTACATTATGATTGCAGTGTAATATACATGTACAGTGGCAATTGTTATCTATTGGTAATTGAAAACTGTGGTTAATAGTTTTCCATAGTGCATTTGCATTATTGACGTATTTCCTTGCGTATCCGTATTGAATAATCGTATAACACGTATTTTTTGAACGGATATATTAAGTCAAGTTGGCCCCGATGAATATATTTTATAATGCATTTAATGTTTATTTAGTTTCAATTGAGGTCGGGGCTAAGTCATTTTTTATTCAAATATGCCCAATACGTATACCTTGATCCCTTCACGTATCCAGATGCTTGAATAATGCAAATGCTCTATCAAAATGGGGTAGAATCGAAGTATTCTTTTATATACGCGTTTAGTTTTTTGCTGTTATTATCTAAAAAAAGAAAGACTAAGGACCTCTTTTCGTGTTTCAAATTTGTGTTCTTTTACAATGGTCATTTTGTCTAATCTTTAACAGTAAATATTTGTTTTATTAACAACAGTATACCTCTTATTTCAAGAAAAACTCCAAAAATCCATGTCATCTTTATCGGAAAACTGTATAGAAGTGTATTTGAAGTTCTGTTAGTATATAATTGTTACCGTTATGAAATCTGCAGTGTAAACACTTTGTTAATCGTTTTCAATTTGCAGAATTCATTTCTCATTTGAAAGCCGCCTACTATAAAATTTGGAACTATCACATTGTTTCTTAGAGATATTATTTTCAATAAAGTATTCGTTAACCATTTAATCTAAACCGAACAGGTTCACGCATGTTCACACTGTTCGACGACAAAATATCGATAATAGCATGCATAGTCTGCCACTGATATACTTTAATTTTCGTTTTATTTGCTTCAAGACAAAATATTGTAAATATTTTTACATACAGGCGGCCTAGCTTTGGTAGGTTTTGAAATGCTCCCGGATGTATGGTAGTTATTTGATTGCTGTATAAAGATCTGAAACAAAATGATAATGTTTAGAATTATCAGGTTATGCATACCCTTGCAGAGCACCTAATATTACCCCAGTATTGGTCGGGTTCGTGTTGCTAAGTGTATGTTTTCATGTAATGTTTTGTGTACTGTATTTGTCTGTTTATCTTTTTCTTATTCAACCATGTCGTTGTCAATTGATTTTCGACGTATCAGTTTGAATAAGAATGTACCTTTTTTTACCCTTCGCATCTATTATATTTGGTTTGTTGACAAGTTGTTGTCGATAGAGATTTATGTGACTCTCATACAAGTGAGAGGTTTGGCTAGCTATAAAACCATGTTCAATCCATCATTTTTTACATAAGAAAATGCCTGTACCAAAGTAGGAATATGACAGATGTTATCCCTTTGTTTAATATGTCTGAGCTTTTGATTTTGATATTTTTTTAGGGACTTTCCATTTTGAATTATCTGTTTTTTTTATTATTTTACTTTTTACATTAAACACATTGTTCAATCTCCATAGATGTCGATTCGTCAAAATTTGATTAATATTATATAGAGATTTTGACACAATTCGATTAACATCTTTTCATATAGACAACAATAGTTTAAAGGTGTTGAAACAAGTGACATTGACAGATTGTTTTCTAATAACATTTAATGAATTTACTTGATCATTATAACTGTTCAAAGAAAGTTTGTATAAAGTTTGTAGAAATATTATAAAACATACAAACCATAAAAATAGTTAAAGCACTTTTCCATGAGAATAAACAAAAATAGGTCAATCAAACATTATCACCGATGGTCAACTGAAGAACTTTAAAATGTCGTAATCATTGATTAAAGTAATCATACTCTGCCACTGATTAACAATATAACTTTTTATCAGTGGTTTCTTAATAAAATCTCACAACAATGTATACATACAGTTCGTATAACTCTGTCAGGTTTTGAAATGTTCCTTGTTGTATTGTAGTGATTTGATTGTTGTACAAATCCCTGCAACAAAATAATAGATATGTTTAATATATTTCTCGTTGACTATCAGTGATAAACAAAGATTTATAAACTTTTGGATAAAATCATATCCGGATATTGGTTGCGACCCTTATTCCGTCAATAAAAAAGATTTATAAAGGCACATGTATATAAAATATATACAAATATGTACTCCTTGAATTCCTTACAACAAAATAATTTTATTTTCCCTGTGTACGTTACTTTATTTTGTGGCAATTTGGTCGAGGGAATCGTTGTCTTACGATATTGTTTTACATCTAACTGCCTTGTTTTATGCATTTTGTATTTACATAGTGTCATAGATCAAATTTATTCGTTCAGTGTATGGCACTTGTTTTTGTGAATATGTCTTTTGGTTGAGATAAGTCATATAGATTGATATTTTATAGTGTGTCTTTCAATGTGGTAATGTTCCACTATTGTTCAGGTTAAGGTGAAATTTAGCGCCTATTTAAACGTTTAAATCCGTTGCATTTGTTTGCACCTGATCTTAGTAAGGAATCTGATTATAGTAGTTGTCGTTTGTGATGTGGTTCATGAGTGTTTCTCGCTTCTCGTCTTTTATATAGATTAGACCGTTGGTTTACCTGTTTGAATGGTTTTACATTATTAATTTTGGGACCCTTTATAGCTTGCTGTTCGTTGTGAGTCAAGGTACCGTGTTAAAGATAATACTTTAACATATAATTGTTTACTTTTACAAATTGTGACTTGGATGGAGAGTTTTCTCATTGAAATTTATACCACTTCTTATATCTACATATTAATATATAAACGTTTTATATTTATCATTGACTTGTTAGCTAAATATTTGTTTTTAGCTGAAGTGGATTTAAAAATGTTTAAATGTATACACTTCATATTAGACTCGGCAATCCCTGAGGTTTCAATTACAGTCCTTATATGTCGTTTAAGTTATAAAAACCTTTAAACAATAAATTGTTACTGAAACCCCATACAAGTGAAGTATATGACAACAGCAGATATTTACTTGTCACTAGGTTATTCACTAAGTTATGAATGCATGAACCTTGGCATCGTGCTTTTCAAAAACATCGAAAGTGTACTCTTTAAAATTAGGGATAAAACACATATCTGGTTTCTGTCACTATCAATTCAATTCATTCACTCAATCACGTTTAAAAGAGGGCAAAAGATATTAGAAGTACATCCAAACTCTCAAATAGAAAATAAATCCCATGGATAAAAATGAAAAAAAAAAAAGAAAAACAGACATGCAATAGTACAAAAATCACAACATAGACTAAGCAACACGAACCCCACCAAAAATCTGGGGTTGATAACAGGTTCTCTGGAAAGGTAAACAGATCCTGCTCCACATGTGGCACCCCTCGTGTTGCTTATGTTAGTCTAAACACTGTAACAAGTCTAATTGGGTAGGTCATATTCGTGATTAGGAACATTTCTGCTATCATCTGTGAAACGGATATTCCATAACGTTTAACCAACTCGTGATGGCGTCCGTAAAATTGATGAAGGGATGACTTCTACTTCCCCATTTAATAGCTTCCTTGTGAGCAGCAACTCTCTATCAAGGAATTCATGATAAAAAACACAACCCCGGGAGTATTTGTGTTTCTAATTGATGGATTTAGGATGACGACATTTCGGTCCTTTAAATCACACATTTCGCAGGGAAGTGATATTGACAATGTTGTTACTGTGGATAACTTACTAGTAAGAAAAATTGCGACATTGACAGATTGTTTTCTATATAAAGTATTAAACCAATGTTGAAAAGCAATAAATCGATTAAGAGAAAAAAATCCCGATTACAGACCAATATTTTTCTAATAAGTACTTATCATTATATTTTTTTTAAAGAAAGTTTGTAAAACGTTTGTAGAAATATGATAAAACATAACAAGAATTATCATAGTTTAGAAACGATTCCATCGAAAGAATTAACAAGTGTAAGTCAATAAATACTGTCACCAATGGTCAACTGAAGAATTTAAAAATGTTATAATCATTGATAACAGTAAACCTACTCTGCCACTGATTAACCATATAATTTGTTATCGTTGGTTTCTTAATAGAATATCGTAACAATGTATACATACAGTTTGTATAGCGCTGGCAGGTTTTGAAATGTTTCTGGCTGTATTGAAGTTATTTGATTGCTGGACAAATGCCTGAAACAAAATAATAGAAATGTTCAATATATTTCACACTAAAGATACTATTTGCTATCATTGATAGATTTAAAAAGGCACCAGTAGTATACCGCTGTTCAAATGTCAGTAATCGATTGAGACAAAACAAATCCGGGTTACAAACTTAAATCAAGGGAAACACACGAACTAAAAGAGGAAAACAAAAACAGATTATAGAATATCAGACATAGGTTTCGCCCTTATTCCGGCCAATATACAAGATTTATGTAAGCATGTATATATATAATATATGCACACATGTATATATAAGCGGTTTTTTTTTATCAACGACACGTTTGCTTAATATTTGTTTTAATTTGAATTAGATTTAACAAAAGGCTGTCAGAGCGACAGCAAACCGGATTTCCTAACAATTATTTGTGTCCTGGCATTATTCAATGTCACAAGAACAATAACTGATGAACGGAGAAAGTGAAAATCGTCAATATAAAATTTGACCTCAATTTTGTCATCAGTAACAGCACATTTAAATTTGAAAAGCTTTGGTTGAACGGTTCACGGGTAAATACACAGACACGACTGACAACACCAATTTTCAATCTTTCAAGAACTATAATTCCTGAACGGTAAAAGTCAATCATTATAGAACTTGACTTCCATTTTGTCATCAGTAGCAACATCTTAAAATTTTAAAATTTTTTGTTTGAACAGTTCACGAGTAAATGCACGGACACGACTGAACACGCCATTTTTCAATCTTTCAAGAATCATAACTCCTGAACGGTAAAAGTCAAAATCGTCTTTATTGAACTTGACCTCCATTTTGTCATCAGTAACAACATGTTAAAATTTTTAAAGATTTAGTTGAACACTTCATGAGTAAATGCACGGACACGACTGACATCACCATTTTTCAATCTTTCAAGAACATTAACTCCGGACCGGATAAATTCAAAATCGTCATTATTGAACTTAACCTCCATTTCGTTGTCAGTAACAACATATTAAAATTTTAAAATCTTTGGTTGAATGGTTCATTAGTAAATGCACGGGAGAAATTTGGGTGACGCCCATCCCCCCCCCCAACCCGTCCGTCCGACAGCCCGACCGACCGCCGTTCATCTCCAAATCAATAACCGACATTTTTGTCACAAAAATCCGGTTAAAAATGTTAAAGTATATACACTTCATTTAAGACTCGGCATTCTCTGAGGTTTTCATTACAGCATTACATGTCGTCGGCGTTATAAAACACTGAAAAAAATAATTTAAAACTGAAACCTTATACAAGTGCAGTATATGACAACATCAGCCATTAAGCTGCACTAGCTAATTCACTCAGTATTAATGCATGAACCTTGGCATCGTGTTTTTCATAAAGATCAAAAGTTTACTAGCTAGAATTATGACTTAGAATATCCGGTTTCTGTCACTATCAATTCATTCATTAAATCACCGTAAATAACCGTGGATAACTTACTAATTAAGACAAAGTTTCGAAATTAATTTACCAGATACATAATTTTACGTTGCAGATATGAATTGTAATTAAAATATCTAATGTTTTGATATTTTATATAGTGTGTATTCATTCAAACTCAAGAGTGTAGATTCTTGATTCCTGTTCTATGTGTGGTTGCAAAATTAATAATGAAAAAGATGTAAATGCTGCTTGCTTGCTTATTTACTGTAAATTTTCAGTCTGCGACATTATTCCCATAGTAAGTAAAAATATGTTTTAACTATATATGAGGTGAACAAGTAACATAAAACAACAAAAACCTTCAGTTGCACGCGTACGTATGGCTCATATAGTACACCATACTCGCGAGTTTAAATTGATGAATATAAGCATGTTTCCCATTCTGTTAGAAAATTTTCAAGATGAGAACGTAATAATTGCTCTTTATATAATCCTTGTATGTGATACTAGATATACACAACAAGTCGTAGTGTGAGGTCCTGGTTCAGACTTACACTACCGTGCATAAGAGACGTATTTCTGCAAATATATTACAACAATCTCAATTGTAACAATCAGTGGTCGATTTACAAATAACGTACACTACTTGTAAAGTCGACAGTTTTAACCCGTTAGGTTAAATTACACGAAGTGATGCAATTGGGACAAATACGAGGATATACTATTAATATTTTTTTTACATTTTTACCTTTTATATCTGTTTGTTTTGTTCACACAATTTTGTCAAAATAACATAATTTTATGCACTAATTCATACTAGTGAGAGTTTTATCAAGCTATAGAACCTTGTTCTACATAAGAAAATGCCTGTATCAAGTCAGGAATATGAAATTTATTTCTATTTGATTAGTGGCTTTCCGTTTTGAATATTCCTCATAGTTCGGCATGTTTGTTATTTTACTTTCTACTAATTTGGGTTTATCTTTTAGGTTCGGTTTAATACTGCATCGGAACTAAACACATTTATTCAAAAACCAGTTGTTGGCATGACACGGGTTATGTTGTTCTCATATATGTTATGATGGTATGATACTAAACCCCTAACGGGAAGGATTGTGCCTGATGTTCATATGATGAAATCATAATCTTTCAGTCAGTTTAATTGAAGTCTGGAGCTGGCATGTCAGTTAACTGCTAGTAGTCTGTTGTTATTTATGTATTATTGTCATTTTGTTTATTTTCTTTGGTTACATCTTCTGACATCAGTCTCGGACTTCTCTTGAACTGAATTTTAATGTGCATATTGTTATGCGTTTACTTTTCTAAATTGGCTAGAGGTATAGGGGGAGGGTTGATATCTCACAAACATGTTTAACCCCGCCGCATTTTTGCGCCTGTCCCAAATCAGGAGCCTCTGGCCTTTGTTAGTCTTGTATTATTTTAATTTTAGTTTCTTGTGTACAATTTGGAAATTAGTATGGCGTTCATTATCACTGAACTAGTATATATTTGTTTAGGGGCCAGTTGAAGGACGCCTCCGGGTGCGGGAATTTCCCGCTACATTGAAGACCTGTTGGTGACCTTCTGCTGTTGTTTTTTTCTATGGTCGGGTTGTTGTCTCTTCGGCACATTCCCCATTTCCATTCCCAATTTATGATCAATCCTTAACATATGAATAGGACAACAAGATTCAGCTGACATGAGTGGAAAATCGGTTACAGAGTACATGGACAATAACCGACAGAGGAGTATCATTTCTATTATACGAGCCGAAGAAATGCCGAAGAGCATAAGTACGGGCAGTTGTTATGGTGTTCAATTATGCTATCTGAGGAAAAGAAAATATTTAAAAAATAACAAATTTTACTGTACATTCAATAGTATATATTATTATCATTTAAAGCACGCTCACATAGCCCACGCACCAAATTGAGACTGGACATACAAAATCTCAACAAATAACTCAGTTCAAAGACTCATAACTAAAGTCAACTGATAAAATTTTTATTTTGAATAAGCAAATGAACATATTATGTCCTCATTAACTCTGAAGTTTCATGAAATTCTGGTGTGTGGTTTCAGAGGAGTTGCGATTAAAAACTGTTGCAGTAGTATATTGAGGCAAATAAGTGCAAAGGGGCATAACTCCTAGAAAAATAATTGAATCATAGTTTCCTGTCGATAAACACATCTACATAATATTTCCTTATTATCCACAAAGTTTCATGCAATTCTGTTTTGAGATTTCAGAGGAATTGCGATGAAAACTGTTGCAGTAGTATATCGAGATTATTAAGTTCAAAGGGACATACCTCATAGAATAAAATTGAATCATAATTTACTGTTGTTATGCACATCTACATAGTAAATACTTGTTATCTACAGTTTCATGAAGTTCTGTTGTGTCGTTTCAGAGGAGTTGCGATGACATGAACAGGCATGACATGACATGACAGACGGACAGAAGGACGGGTCAAACACATTATACTCTCAGCAACTTTGTTGCGTGGAGTATAATAAGATATGTAGATCAAATTATTTATTATCTTTCGTATAGGAACTGCATGTGGTTGGGGTATGTAGATAACCTGTCATAGCCGCTGTGTGTGTTTTCTTTTGTTAGATGTTTTCGATCTGATAAGAAAAGTCCTTTTAACTGATCTTTATAGTTTGTTCTCATGTTTTACCATAGTTCAAGGTTAGGAGGACGGTTTGGCGAAAGCAAACTACATTAAAACCACCACATCATATATGTGTCAATCCCAAGTCAGGAGCTTGTAATTAAGCGGGTGTGGTTTGTTGCTGTATGACATATTTGCTTCTCGTTGATTGCATTTTTATAAAAATCAGGTCGTTAGTATTCTTTTATGAATTGTTTAACAATTGTAATATTTTAGTCTTTCCGAGCTAAATAAACGATATGGGTTTTGCTCATTGTTGATAGCCATCTTTGTTAACTTTTATGTCATTTGTCCTTAATTTTGTCCTTAATTTAGCGTAAACACTATTTCTTGATGGATATATTAATTTAAGTGAAATATCTACTAATGTTTTGATATTTTATATAATACATATATTTCTTGTACCAGTTGAAACAATATTCCTGGGCTTGTTTTTCTTTTCATGATTTTCTTGGTAAAGAGTTGCTACTTTATAAAGAATCACTCTGATTCAAACAAAAAAATTCACAGAAGCTGACATTCTCAAGATGCTTGATTTCTTGATTGACAAAATATTCGTTACGTGTGGAAAATTGAACAAAAAAAAAGGTCACCAAAAAGTTACTTCATTCGACGGCAGAAGGTCGTTCAATTGAAAGTACCAAACAAACTCTTCACTGATTGACTTAAGGTTTTGTTTTCATTTGCTTTTTTATAACATATCATAAAAGTAACATCGTATACATACAGAACTCTTAGCGCTGGTAGGTCTTGAAATGCTTCTGGTTGTATTGTAGTTAGTTGATTGTTTTGCAACTCTCTGAAACAAAATAATGTAAATGTTCAATATACATCACACTAAGAACGTCGTTTTGATAAAATATTTGTATTTCCATATCACCACTAAATTGACAACTTTAATAATAGGCAAAAGTAATTTATCGATGATCATACGCGCCTTGGCTGTGAATAATATTAAGAAATTCCATCAAACCACGTTTTTATAGGATGGTCTAGTTTTTCCATCCTGTGTGGTTCTTGGACAAAGTTATTGTCTTTTTAATTTCTTTGTATACACGATCTATAGTTCATAGTGTGGACGGAATATATTTACACATTGTTATTCTTATCATTTCCAAATTCATTTTTAGATATGTAATGCATAAAAATAGTAAATAAAATTAAGGGTAAGAAAAAATAGTTATCATTTTGTAGGTAAAGTAAGGACTTTGTTATATAGAAAAATGGTAAAAAAAAATATGTCTGAAGCTGTTAAACTGTATTAAAGACATCCTTTAAGAGGAATCGTCTATATTTTGAGTTTTGGTTGACCAAGCAGAGATAATATTATATATTATATAAACTGACCGGTACATCCGTTAGTGTTTGATAGTTAACTTGTATATTTATTCTATTTGTTTGAAGACAATTATATTACCATGACAAATAAAAAAGCAAAAAAACAAAAAAAAACTTCGGCAATCCTAAGGGGCGTAGATCCTTTTATCAATTATGCATACAGAACACGACTGAACATGACTGAACATGACTGAACATGACTGAACATAAGCTAAAAACTGTAAAAAAAGAAGATTCTTGAACGTATCTGAATCGAACGCATGTTCAATAATTCTAGGTTAGTCTGAAATGTCTTATCAGATCTGAAGCGCCGGCAGTCACTTTAAGAAAGGCGAAAGAAGATACGAAAACGGTATGAACGTTTGAAACTGTTACTTAAGTCGATTCAGACTTCATCTCACCGATGTCCTGGTTACCGAACGAATTTGTACCAGTGAGACCAGACAATTCTTTCCCTTCTGGACAACATGAGTTCATCTCTGTTTTTGATTTAAAGGTTCATTCACTAGGTGCTATAAAAAACTGAAAACAATTTTTTTTCTTCAATAAATGAAATTGAAAAAGTGTGATCATAGTTCCCTTTTAGCAGTCAGTTTAGTTTAATTTTGTCAAAATAAGCGAAGAAACATCTTTAAAAAATAATTCACTGATATGATATCGGATACGTTCCTTATGTTGTAAGTACAATCACTTTCCCTTTCACGAGTGAGACCTACCGAACTAGAATATTTAACGGCTTTGTAACAACATGAGCAACACGACAGAGCACCTGAAATCACTATAGTTTCTAGTGGGGTCTGTTTTGTTTTAGTACCCCTATTTGTGAAATTTTGTTCACGCATCATTGTCAATATAATGGTAATTGATGCGACTGTCGTACAAGTGAGAGGTTTAGCGCTATAAAACCAGGTTCTAAATTTGAAAATGCCCGTACAAGGTCAGTAATATGACAGTTGTTGTCCATTCGTTTGATGTGTTTTGTCTGGTTTTATCGATTCTTGGTTTTGATCGGTATCTCCGTCTTATTTGAATATTTAAACGTTTAGTTTAGGTATAATCAAGATTATTTTAAGGATAAAGTCACGTGCACTGAAACTTTACTTGATTATGATATATCATATTACTATATAAATAAACTCAAAACTAAAAAGGTACTACTCACAATATGGTTGTCGAATTAGTAATTTCAGACGGAATTGTCATAAGATTACTAGTGCTGCAATTAGTCGTCGTGTCCGTGCAACTGCATACAAGTGGACACCCATTGATTGTACTTTTTAAAACAGTGCATACAATAAAGACGATTATTAAGTGCATTGTCTGATACAATATCCCTGCAAAAAACAATTGAACTTTAAGTGATATTATGTTATTTAGAAGATACATGGTGAATATGTTGACTGTCCCTCTGGAATCTTTCGCCCCTCTTTTGTAAAACAAAATGCTCAATGTTACCATTACGTTTCAGGTAGTATGTACGTGCAATATGATATTCATATTTCAAAAATTAGATAAAAAGCAACATTTTTGAAAAATAAAAAGTTATATTTGTCGAACAACCGTTTGAAATATATTTCAACTTCAATCTTAAACACCAATACTTTCTCATTTGGACAACTTATTCAACTTTTGAAAGTAAGTTATATGAGACTTGCTGTGACATTTTCAGACTGAAAGAAGTATAAAGACATTGTCTGAAAGACGCTGTTTACCTGGACCGTAACGTCATTTAGTAAACATACCGGATTGAAAGTCTGGATGATTTTCAGAATTTATGCTTTATGCATCCCATTTTTTCTAATGAAAAGTTATCAAGTAGTAATTGCGCCTTTAAATTCATATTTCATAAATATTATGTTTATACGCTCAGTTCTAAATCTATTTTTAGTATTGCATTTTGGCTAGCCATTATATGAAAGTAAAGAATAGGATGGGGTGTGTTACAATTAAGTATGTATATAGGCAAAAACAAAGAAATTTATAAAAAAGAAGCAAAACGAAATGTAAATTATTAACTGATAGGTATTTTAAAATTGAAATTTCGTCTCGTAGTTCACCTTTATGTCGTCTGTGATATACATGATATACTAATAAAATAAAGTATGTTCAGAAACATAGAACAAGACAGTTAAATGCTCCCAATGTAAGGACGTCTATCACGATTGATGTTGCAGATACAGTATAATCCTGTATAAAGGATTGATATCTTGTAGGTGTTCCTTTTCAATTACGGTCGCGTTATTCATTCGCTTATAAAATTATAAAATCCAACCGCATTCTGTTAAAACTTTTCCAATTTAAAAAAATATTCATGAAAATCAAACGTACTTTTCATTTTTTGTTTAAAAAAGACCATTTGAACATACATTTGTCTACAATTATAATACTTACAATGTACAATTATACATATATACTTACTTTTCACCGCTATTGCCTTCATAAATAGTATTTTGGTTTCCATATGAATGCAAGTATCCATTAGATAATGAATCGTGTGATTGTTATAATTATCTAAATCCCATTTTGCTATAAGTATTTTAGAAGAGCAATACTAGTATTATATATGTTTGCCTGTGGTTTAGTAGCAATCGAATCGATTGACTAAAAAAGCAACGTGAAGTACAAGAATTGATTTAACAGTCACCTTGAATATCCTTTTTCTAACATTAAAATACCAAATGATTTTTTTCAGAATACTCTTTCAGAAATCATTTACAATATTTCTACATGCCGTATTGGAAATAGACCCGTTTTTTTTTTAAAGTTCTGTAATATTCCAAATTATGTAGTAATGTAATTAATTAAAATCACAATCATCAATAGCCATATATAAGTGATCAGAAAGATCCGAAACAGTATAAGACATGTATCAAAGAAGTCCAAATAAGTTGTTGTTATGTGAGCATGTAAAATTTAAAATATGTTTAACGTCATTATTTGAAGCTTGAGTAAAACAATGCATATATTGTTAAAGTAAAACAAACACTTACAAATTAAAGACAGTTCCTTCAATTTCCTCTGGCTTTTATGTTCGTTTTGAAATATTTGTTGAAGAGGTAAAGTACTTCAGTTATATTTTTTTAGTGAAAAGTATAAAAGCACAAGAGACGTTACGTTTTTATAAGATTTATAATTACTTTATTCCGCATCATAAATTTATTACCAAGCTTTCTAAGTGTATGAAATTAAAAAAAATATCCACTTTAGAGTTTTTATAGGGTCATAAAAATAGATGCATCAATTACAAATATGTGACTAATAAAATTTATATCGAAAATTTTCCTTTTTTCGTCGTAAACGAATATTTTTAGCCTAATTAAATTTATCATTTTAATTTGTTGAAAAGCATTTAAAACAAACAATAGTTATCAAAGGTACCAGGATTATAATTTAGTACGCCAGACGCGCGTTTCGTCTACATAAGACTCATCAGTGACGCTCATATCAAAATATTTATAAAGCCAAACAAATACAAAGTTGAAGAGCATTGAGGATCCAAAATTCCAAAAAGTTGTGCCAAATACGGCTAAGGAAATCTATGCCTGGAATAAGAAAATCCTTAGTGTTTCGAAAAAAAAAACAGAATTAACTTTTGGTGTAAAGTTCGTCGTGTAAAGATTTAAATAGAAATAAGTATAGGAAGCAAGAATTAAAACGGCTTACCCTTCCGGAGCACCTGAGATCACCCCTAATTTTTTGGTGGGGTTCGTGTTGTTTATTCTTTAGTTTTCTATGTTGTGTCATGTGTGCTGTTTGTTTGTCTTTTTCATTTTTAGCCATGGCGTTGTCAGTTTGTTTTAGATTTATGAGTTTGACTGTCCCTTTGGTATCTTTCGTCCCTCTTTTGCAACTTTTCAGCTAATAATTGTCGAAAAGTCATATAAAAGGGAACAGGACGAAGGCTAGCCCTGCCTGATCTCTCAATCTTCATAATATAATGCTGATACGTAGTTTATATAAAGATACCAATGACACCAAAGGGTTTTGGGTAAAATTCTATGCTTACGGAAGGCTCAAATGGCTAGTTTTATATTCAAAATATATAAGGAAAACCTACCAGATACCGCTTAATTTACAATGTAAACACCTAGGTTTTTCAATGTCCATAAATGTTAACGATCTTTTATACAATGTATATGTTCATATCGTATCAAATGGATTTCCCAGATTATATCATCTTTGATATCTACGATTGGCTTAAATTGTCACTTTTCAGCTAATAATCTAAGAAAACATAGAGCACACGGCGATGGCTAGACCTCTATGCCACTTTCGGTCTTCCATAAACATAGAAGACGAAAAGTTTACCCCATATTAAGGAAAATATATCTATATATCAACTAACTATATTCATAATATTATGAAGATTCTGATATCAGCAAGAACTAGGCAACGGTCTGTGTCTTTTTACTTGAATTTTGGACGATTTTTATTTCAAAAGAGACACTTTAAGCCTTTCGTATATATCGAAGAAGATCTTTTTTTATGGCACCTATACATAATAAAGTAACAACCGGCCACCAAAAGCTTCATTTTGAAGCCCAGGTGGTCGTGTGGTCTAGCTCGTCGGTTACAGTGCAGGCGCTTTGGTGTCACGATATATCAGTAGAATTGGTCACAATCAATAAGATCTCTTGTTTAATCCTTTTAATATTACTATCTTGCTTTTCATAAAACAATTTTTTTTAATTAGTACTAAACAATTTAGACAATTTAAACATCGAACCGACTGCTATCAGCCATTTCGATAGTGAATGTCGAATAACCAATAGCTGTTATTTTCCAATACATAAATATACTAAGGGGTTATAGTAAATCAATGGTAAAATGGAATACACACAAAAGTCCACAAAGTACTACGTTTCTAAAGCGGGCTCGTCGAAATGTTTCTCAATATTGAGATATGTTCGCAAGGAATATTTAAAACATTTATATTCGGATGTCAAATAAATAGAAGAAAAACAACACGTATGAAATATGATTTCTAAGATTCTTATCTAACATAAAAATAATTTTATGTGTCCGAATTTTATTAAGACCTTATATGTTCTTCGGTTTGTCATATATGACATAACTTTTCCAGACTTATGGAGGTAGAAAGTCTTTTTTGAAAACGCAGTTAACATTTATACGCATGATGCATATTAAGATTCTATTAAATACTGATATACATTGGTGAAGAAGAAATACACACTTCACTTTGGCTATATTGCGTGCACTGAGCTGTACATCATAATTAAAATCTGAAAAGCCTAACGTTATCGTTTAATTATTTCATATCGGTTGAGAATAAGATTCTCTTATTGGATTAAAAGGGGTCACATGACATTCATTATTCTTCAGTAATAAATTCCATCGGTCATTAACAGGAAAAAAACGGACCAGAAAACCGGTCGTTAACGAACTTTTACATGATAATGACCGGTGGGGCGTGGTTTCCGTCTGATAATGACCGTTGGGACGTGATTTCTCTGTTAATGACCGGTACCGGTGGGGCGTGGTTTCTCTGTTTTAAGAGATGTACCTTTTATAAAACATGTTCCTGTTTTTAGTATTATACTCAAGTTGTTGAATTGTTTATTATATGTTTTCGTTAATTATAAAATTAAAGGTAACTTGATTAAGTACTTATATACTGAAAAATTGCAATAAAATGAATGGCAGTATTACTACGACTGGTCTTCACTCTTTGCCATACAAATCGTACAACTACTCGAGTTCGCTGTAGGCATTTTGAATTTATGAGAATATTCCAAAACATGGTTTCTCAATGAAATAAACATAATAGTTCTTGAAAAACTTCGACAGCGATAATGACCTCGCCTTCGGCTCAGTCATTATCACTATCTTAGTCAATACCACTGTCCTGTGGGTAGTCCATATATCACGAGAATGACCTATTTTCAAGAACTATTATATAAATAAACATTTTGAATTGATACAAAAAAAATCAAAATACTCTACTCTACAGATTTTCATAAATGAAGTCAAAATCATATCTATAATTAATTTACCTTATTTAATACATTTTATGACAACAACTACTCATAAACTATTTCGCGTCCCATACTGTGTATAGAGACGTGCATGATAAATCATATGTAGATTAAATGACTCATACAAAAAAATTTCCTTTGATAATTTCATAATTAACTTCATTAAATCAAATTTAAATTACATTTTCTAAAATAGACCTTAAAGCTGTTTGCAAAATGATAAACTTGATTTTTTTCCAATTTTCATTTAAATATGCTGTTGAAGATTACTAATTAGCGCCAATAAAATATAATATCTGTTTTGGTTTTTATGAATTATATTTTAAGTGCCTTCGAAAATATAACATCGTCATCGAACAGTTTTATTATAATGCCGGTATTCGAATTGACTCGTTTAATTTTTATTACACCACAAAATTAATTAAATGTCATCATAATATGACAGATATTTTTGTTTCAGAATGTTCTCGGTAAATAAACGAAAAGCAAATGGTAGACAATGTACTCTCATACGCCTGGAAGTGGCTAGACACATATAGTTAACGTTGTTTCGTGATTATGGCGAATCATAAGTCCATCATGACTTCAATGAACCTGGCATTGAACAAACAATCGGAGAATTTACCTTTAGTGGGGCGGCTTAGTACCGAAATTTGACAAAATCATGCAAATGGTGATACAAGCAAGGGATTTGGCATAGACGTTCATTAGGAAGTACTTTATCATATTAGAGGGGTAGCCAATATGTTTTCGATTTTTTTCAGGGCGGCCATCTGGAATTCAAAATTGACATCATTTTGCTCAATCGTGGAGATTGAAAAGCTGTTCTTACCATTTTCAACGCTATATATGTCAGGAAAACTATTTGAAATACAATAAAATGATATGAAAATATGTCAAACAGACAACAATTGTAAAAAAAAATCACCACTTCCGATTTGGGAAGAAATAGTTCGTACACTCGAGTGAAATAATAGTGGTATAGATATACGATCAAAATTTCCGTTTGATTTATCGGTAATTATGTTACACATGCTGGAGGAATGATTAGTGTAATAATCTACAATATTTTCCGATGTATTCCGTTTTAACAGCTACATGAACACAATGTTGTACAGGTCAAGCCAGCTTTGTAACACTTACAATTACCAGAACAAGTTTTCTTGCAGCCACATTTGTGTAACTCCTCGCAGGATGCAGCAATTGCGTCTAATTGTGCCAAATGAGGAATACACATTCCATCTGCGTTCTCCTTAACCCATCCCCAATCACCAGGACTAGGTAGATGTTGATCATGTGTGACTGCCTGTCCCCATACATGGCCACCTCGGTATGTAGCTTGTTTGGTATGATCAAGCAGTAGTGCAGCTCTAGTGGGTCGAATGGTGTCATACTGTCTTTGTTTGCGTGCAAATAGTTCAAGTCTGGATTTGTTGATGTCAAATGTTGTTGTAGTTCTGTCGTACATAACCACAACAAATGCCTCTATCAACTCCATATCTGCCTCACTGACCAATACAGGTTTCTTACTTAATCGTTCAAAAATCTCGATTACATTAAATATTTCCCACGTCATGCCATCTCAATATGTAATCCACCGAACGTAACAACGAATTTGTTTTCCTTGTATTCATTTGGACATTCCCATTGAACATGTTGAATTTGCTTTGCCAAAACAAATAGCGGTTGGTCTGCTGTAATCACTGGAGTTTGACCAGGATTAAGAAACCACACAACATCCCTGAGCTTATCCATCGAATGTTTTATAGTAGCAATTGAGTGAGCTTGTTCTTAAAATAATGGCATTAAGCAGCTAAGACTCATTTCAACAATTGGTCCACGTCTCTCTGAAGATGAAATGATGACCATGAAATATTTTCGGACGTAATATCTTCACTTGTTAACCTCACCGTATTTAACCACTCAACCTCATTTTGCAAACTCATGAATAGATAATTGTGGTTAAGTATATTAGTAATATCGTCAGGCAGAATGAGAGGTTCTGGTTTTGTTTTAAGATATGCAGGTTTTATATTCATATAAGCAGCAGGGAGTTCAGGTACCTTTTTAGATTTTGGTTTATGTGCAGGTAATATTAACTCATCCCTTTTAACACCGATATTATCTTTAAATTGGATGTTGAAAAATAGAGATTCCGGTCCCACGAAAAGATGATTTTGATGTTGTTGAGCTTGGGCTGTGAACTATGTTGTCGACTGCAGCTGTGGTAAACACTTTGCCTTTTAATAAAGACGGGCATACCAACCCTTCATTTAAATAACGTTCAACAACAGCTTCACCTAGTTGAGTTGAAATTTCCCGTACCCGATCGTAAGAGATACATAACCATGTTGAAATAATGTATCTATAAGATGTCTTTTTCTGGTTTTTTTCAAAGAGTAACAGACCAAGATACACCCAAAATGGTGTCTCACGATCAGCTGAATGTCTTTGTTGTACTGTAACCTTTTGGCTGTTTGGGTGATAATTAAACATTAAAAGTTGGGCCACAGCTAAGTCGTCAGACTTTGTAGAAACGTTGTCTAACTGCGATTTGATATCAGGTCCATGTTCTATCATTTTCACCAACTGTAACAAAGGTGGGTGTATGCTATCATCGATATCTTCAGAGACCAAGGATCCAGAAAATGTTGTCTTCGTTGTAGCTAATTGGCAGCGAATCATTTTGGCCGTCTTTGCCATATGCATGGTGTCATTATAATCACAAGCAAACGCATAGCTGGTCCTATATCTTTTTCAAACATCAAAAGTATTTCTCTGCCCTTTAGGTGTGCTTCCAATTCTGGCATCTTTTGCAATAGCTTGTCCTTCAGTCGAGTAGAATGTAACAGTGCAGAAGAAGAACGAAGCTGTGCCAATCTTTCCTCGTACAGGTTTGCCATGTCTGCTAATCGAAACACAACCGACTCTTCAGAGTTTCTTTGAGTTTCAAAAATGTATGTGACCAGCTCAGCTAATGCAATTTCTTTCATTATAGTTTCCTCCTGTGTGCAACTGCTTTCGATCTTTGTTTGTCACTTGATCTCTGTTGGTTATATACAGCTGCGAGACAAGACGGGTAATACTTCATATCTTGTGCTATAACATCACCACTACTCAGCTTTGCCAACAGTTGTTTATCCTAAAAAAAAACTGTTGCACAATCCACTACTCGTTGGTTTAGTTTCATTGTCATTGCCTCTCTTAAGACAGATAAAGGTCACTCTTTATCACAAATGAAACATTTATGCACATTTTCAACTGGATTTTGTTGTTGATCTTTAATAGAACGAGGAGTACACCTAAAAGTTGTAGGAGACGTACAATCACTAGAACTTCCAGATGGTATCGGTGACATATTGCCTTTCTGGGCTCTCTCAAGTTTATAGTATGATTGAACTTTATCCTACACAAATTATGGTACTTGGCATTTTCTTTTTTCATTGTGCTTTCAATACCCTCTCCTTGGTTTAATCGTCGAATATCAAGAGGGATAGGGAGGGCATTTAATTCATGAAAAAGATGGATATTTTTGCCTAACATTGTCTATCCTTTGTCTTACGATTTCAGTAGGTCTGTTGTGACCTCCTGACACAAACAACATTTTGTCCAATCAGTTTCCCAACTATCTGCTGAAGAAGCTGATAAGCGATTTCTTTTCGCCATTTCAAAAACTAAGTAACTATTATATAAACAAAAATAATCAACAATGAACTTATAGAACAATAACGCAAATATTATCTGAGCAATAAATAAATGCAACAGCAAACTATAACCGAGTGAAACTAATCAACTATTAGAGAAGTGCATGAAGAGTGTGTGTCTGTAACATGAATAAATTTACGCAACACAGAGAAACGTTACAGGTAAAATTGTAGAAATTGTATAAAATTCAAGATAACTTTTCTAATTATGTTATTTGATGTATTAACAACAGTATTACTATAGAACTGTGTTAGTAATAGGGATAGAACTCCTTCAAATCAATATCCGATCAGAATTGCAAATAAAACTTCGTAACTAAAAATATGAACGCTGGATAGCAAGTACCGAGACACGTCTTAAAACAATGAGAACACACACTCTCAAAAAGGTTAATTAGAATGAAATAACTCCCTCTATTGGTCCATAACCTATTGAACCTAATGTAGCAATCGAATTAGTCGACGATTTGTGGAATATAACGACTGACATTATTTGGGTTATAAAACAGTCATATTCGGGATATTAATAAAACCAGGAGTGGGTTATCGACCGATATTTGACAGAAAGTGATACTTTATCTTATATAACAATGACTTACTCCATTTTGTAACATTTTGGATACAATACAAGCAAAACGGGCCACACATATGATGTCTATTCCCTTTGAAGACGTCATTTCGAAAATCCAAGATGGCCGTCATGATCGGATGTTTTTTTTTCGTGGCTACCCCCCTTATATGATTACATGCACCTAAAGGCATGTTCTTACAAAGTTTCATGCTTGTATCACCATTTGCATGATTTGTCTGGTAAGCTGCTTAACTAAATGAACGAGTTTAGAAATTCATTTCTAGAAGAGTCGTAAGATTTGTACACAATTGACTCCCCTAAGGATGTTGCTGATTCGGAGGCGAATAAAATATGTTTCTAAACTCCAAGATATTGGGTCCAAACAATACGAAGACCTTTTGAAGCAAATGCAAAACGAATATAACCAGATAAAAAGAGCAATTCCCTATAAGAGGTTTAAAATGAAACTGAAAACTTCTTTGTCAAAAACAAAGCTGGAGAACCTGAAAAGTGACTGCGATCTCTTTTCTATACCTTAATTTCTTGTCAAACTGACAGTTTGACTTTAAAGATTTCATTAGCCATGAAAACCAATGCAATATGCTCCGCCGTCTTTCTCTCAGAATATCACTTTAAACTGTCGTATTAAATCGCAACAAATGAGTCTATTTAATACATTTTGCGATTGGGCATCAACTGATCCAAATTCTGACGCATTTGTCGGTGGGGCAGCAATGGTTAATTCCAGGTCACAACATGGGGCATAAATATTTGATGATTATTCGAATGATGTCATACTGCCTTACCTAAAATCTTTTAACAATTAGTATCCAAGAGTAAACATTGTATTTGATGTTTACTAAATGAATAATTTAAAAGGTGGGACGAGAAAGAAAAAAAAGCAAGGTACTGGTGCTAGACGGAAAGTTGTTGGTTCTGGTAACACCTTTTAGGGTTTGGAGTAGTTTTCGCTGTGAAGATGACAACAAAACGAATTTGTTCATGCTTCTTGCTGACATAATGGCTTCTTAAGTGTTTTATTAAAATGCTTATGTTACTCAAGGTGAAAATATTCTTTGCAATTTCAATACGGAAACTTCCCAGCTATCTGTAACCACGAAGAAACAGACCATTGGTAATGTTATGCATGCCGCTGAAAATGATTGTACAAAGGAATTTTAAGTAGTACTGACACAGACGTAGTAGTATTAGAAATTGCAACAATCGTAAGATAAGATGTGGACAAATTGTGAATAGGTTTTTGAAAACTTTCTATGGCTTCCCCTACATGTCATAGCAAATTGGTTTGATCCTCGTGTAGCTGCTCTTCCTTTCTGCCATGCATTCAATGGATGTGACACTGTGTAGGCATTTCATGGGAAAGTGAAGAGGTCAGCTTGGCAGACAGTGAAAGTATTCCCAGATGTAACTAACGTTTTTACCCCGCTTTTGTGTTAGAACACAGACATTGACACAATAGAAGCATTTGTTTGCATCATGATGGCAACATCAACATTTGCTGTTAACAAGGCACGATTTGAATCGTTTGTTAGTAAGCAGCAGCTTTATGATGCCTACCAGAGGTTCTATTCCGGATCAAAAGAGAATCATATCAAGGTGGACATATTTGGGCTCATCTGGATTTATGCATTCGACAGGTTCATGTACCAAGTCATGAACACTGGAGTTGAATGGTAGAAAAGAAAACAATGGCAGCTTGTAACAAAAATGGACTTCTTTGGCTGTCGTTGCATCCTCGTGTCGGGATTTTTTGAAATGCGAATGCAAGAAATCAAGCAGTGAGGGTAACTGTAAATGCTACCGTTCTGGTCTTCCTTGTACATGTGTGTATTGGTAACTGTCATATAATTATAAGATAGGCAACCTGTATATATGCATTTGAACCTAACAAAGACCGTGACATCTCTTGTTAAGTTATGAGAAATAATAAAATTGACATTTTCCACGTTGTTGCCGCCATTTTGGAACCGGAAGTCACCTTTTTTTCATGTATGTATTGTTTCATCGTACTGTAGGAATTCTAATTTAAGTTTTATTAAAAATTACATTGGATTATACCTATAAAACAGCTTTTAAAGGATTTATGGAATGTAGCCAATTGGATATGACGCCATTTCCAAATGAGCGGTGGCCATTTTGAAAAAATGAATTTTTTTGATGGCCAGCAGCTGAATTTTTTTAATTATCATTTAGCCAACCTGTATACAAAATTTAATGCTTGTATCACGATTTGCACAATGATGTCCATAATATCTCCCACTAAAACAGGTCTTTTGAGAGAGTTTAACAATGTTTCCAAAACCTTTAAAATATTAACTAATCAAATTCGTATTCATTACCCATCCCACCAAAAAACGCATTCAGAGAACAGCTTAAACATCCAAGGAAACTGTTGCTTGGGGAGCGTCAAACTTCTTTTGTCTTTACCGTATTACAAATAATTGAGAGTAACTAGTACATACGTCAACTAAAGCTATTCCATGTCCACTGGCCTGGATTTGAACTTGCGATGGAAAAGGTTGTTGGAGCTGTCATATTATAGAACCAATATATATATATAAATATATATAAGTATATTTGAATCAGTTAACGCTTGAAATGAAGCTTTGCTAGTATCTTACACCGATTAAATTGTTTTAAAAAAGGCAGAAATTAAAAAATTGGAAATCACAAACTAAAGAGATAACACTTCAAACTTTCGCTATGAAATGGTATATGATAATATAAAATAAAATAATGATTATTCTGTATTGTTGAACCAATCCATAAAAAATAAAACATGTTACATAGAGGAAAAATTAATCAGTATGCTGAAGTGTCTTATAAATAACATATTTGAGGAATTTTGAGGAAGAATTTTCAACAAATTTTCTGCATTCATATGGAAACAAAATGTGCGCATCTCCTTGCCTATCTCTACTTATTTTCATATGATTCGGAGTTCCTCGAACACTTGTCAAAACAAGTATATCAAAGAAACCAGATCTTTTAATTTCGCTTTCAGAAATGATGATGTTCTTTTCACAAACCTATCACATTTTTCTGATTGGGTTTCATTAATATAACCCCCGGAACTAGAAATAAAAGAAAACAGACACGGCTTCGTCTTAGCCCATTTCTTAACCATCTCGAATGTCGAAGCCGAAAAATGATAAACAAGGGGTATTTCAATAAGCGTCCCGTCCTTTTCCTAAATAAATTCAAAGGAGGATAACAAGACCAAGTTGAAAAATATTCCGTATTAGCTTCACAACTGCTAGTAGTTCTTTGTTAATTTATGTATCGTCATTTCTTTTTTATTGTTACCTTTTCAGACATCGGACTCGGACTTCTTTCCAACTGAGTTTTACTGTGAGTATTGGTTTGTGTTTGTGTTTGGTACATTGGCTAAAGGTATAGCGGGAGGATTGATATCTCAAATAAATGTTTAACCCTGCCGCATTTTTTGCCCGTTCTAAGTCGGGAGTCTCTGGCATTTGTTAGTCTTGTATGACATTTGTTTTGGTTTAGTTACTTTTTGATGTTTCGATTGATTGATTGATTGATATTTGGTGTTTTAACGCCACTTTTAAGTACCACATTTAGGCTATTTCGTGGAGGCCAGTTTTTATTGGTGGAGGAAGCCGAAGTGCCCAGAGAAAACCACCGACCTTCGAAAGGAAAACTGACAATTCTAGTCAATTAAGATTGGAGTCGAGAGCACCCGCACGAGCGGGGTTTGAACTCACAACCTCAGTGTTGGCTGACTAGTGATTACAGTAGTAACTACTTACACCACTTGGCCACCGAGGCCCCTTTATGTTTCGAAGTTTAGTATGACGTCCTTTATCACCGAACTAGTACAATTATTTTAGGGGCCAGTTGAAGCACGTTTTAGGGTGGGAGATTTTCTCGTTGTATTAAGAGCCATTGGTTGTTGTCTCTCTGGCACATTTCCCATTTTCATTCTCAATTTTACAAATAATAAAAGATGGTGTTGAGGTTTTCATTCTAGATATTGAGGTTGTGTATCATCTTAAATACGTGTTACAGTTTTCTTATATCTATCTTTGTAAATTATAACTTTTACTGTTTAGTCTATTTTTCATAATATCTCTTTGACGTAGCTCGGTACTTATACATCCCGTCATTGTGTTATTATGCTATTGTAAGTTTTGTATTCTTGTCTTTAATTTTTGCTAATGCGCTTTGTCTTTATGTATTTTTTGTCCTTGTTGAAATACTTATTTATTTCATGGTGATTATGACTATAACACAAACTTGACTAGTGTACCCCAATTTTTGACATTTTCACTTATTATATATAAAACAAATAAGATACATGTATAGAATGATTGCCAATGAGACAACTCTCCACAAGAGACCAAAATAACACAGAAAGTAACAACTATAGGTTAGCGTATGGCATAAACCAATGAGCAAAACCCATACCGCATAATCACAATAAAAGGCCCCAAAATAACAATGGAATACAGTTCAAAAGAGAAAACTAACGGCATAATTTATGTACAAAAAATGAACGAAAAACAAATATGTAACACATAAACAGGATAAACCAACGACAACCACTGAACTGCAGGCTCCTTTGTTTTGTTCACACATCGTAGTCGATATAATTGATTTTCATGCGATTGTCACACAAGTGAGAGATACAGCTAGCTATAAAACCAGGGTAAATCCGCCATTTTGTACATTTTGAACTTTTGATTTTGCTATTTGTTTCGGAACTTTCCTTTTTCATTTCCTCGGAGTTCAAAAGTACTTTTCGTTTTCTATTGGACAGTCATATATCTGATTATGAACGTACCTCAGCTGCTTAAAGAACTAAGGCATTTAAAGTGTTAACAGTGAATTGGTTTACTTGTGGACCTGCTGTGACCGATACAGTCATATTTGGTAGTTGTGAACGGATTAAAACATTGAACTCAGACAACGACTCTAGTGCTATCACTGTATCCTACAATAAAAGAAAGTATGTATGTATGTATCTGTTGTTAAATAAACACTTTACGGTCCTCAAATTGTTTTAAAGAAAAAAAATTTCCAGCTTTTATCCGTTTTTAACATGAAATATATTAAACTGATAAGAAACATATTATCTTTATATCTTGTTTTTCATATTCAAATAGGATCTCAGAAAGAGGCATTCTAAAGTGAGATTACATCAGAAAAAGTTTCCCTTTTAAATAAGACTCTGAACATCATTGAATAGTAAAAGAGGGACGAAAGATACCAGAGGGACAGTCAAACTCATAAATCGATAATAAACTGACAACGCCATGGCTAAAATTAAAAGGACAAACAGAAAAACAATGGTACACATGACACAGCATAGAAAACTAAAGAATAAACAACACGAACCCCACCAAAAACTAGGGGTGATCTCAGGTGCTCCGGAAGGGTAAGCAGATCCTTCTCCACATGTTGCACCCGTCGTGTTGCTTATGAGATAACAAATCCGGTAAATAGTCTAATTTGGTAGGTCACATTTATGAAAAGGGAAGGGGATTGTAGTTACGACGTTAGGAACATATCCGATACCATTTGTTAAACGGTTATTCCATAACGTTCAACCAACTCTTGATGGCGTCCGTAAAATTAACGAAGGAATGATTTCAACTTCACCATTTGGAACTCTTGATTTAATAGCTTCCTTGTGAGCAACAACCCTCTATCAAGAAAATCATGATAGGAAATGCAAGCACGAGAATATCGGTATGCAGGTGCTGCTGGAATGTTGCTACTTAGAAATGGAAAAATCACAATTGGAAAGCTGAAATCATCTCTTTTGTCGTAAAGTTTTGTTTTCAATCGACCCTCATTGTCAATTTCTAGATGTAAATCAAGATATGAAATAAAATTGAGAAAGGAAATGGGGAATGCATCAAAGCGACAACAACCCGACCATAGAGCAAACAACAGCCGAAGGCCAACAATGGGTCTTCAATGTAGCGAGAATTCCCCCACCCGTAGGTGTCTTTCAGCTGGCCCCTAAAAAATATGTATACTAGTACAGTGATAAAGGACGTCATACTTAACTCCGAATTATACACAAGAAACTAAATTGAAAACCACACAAGACTAACAAAGGCCAGAGGCTCCTGACTTGGGACAGGCGCAAAATTGCGGCGGGGTTAAACATGTTTATGAGATCTCAACCCTCCCCTATACCTCTAGCTAATGTAGAAAAGTAAACACATAACAATATGCACATTAAAATTCAGTTCAAGAGAAGTCCGAGTCCGATGTCAAAAGATGTAAGAAAATAAAAGAAATAAAAACAATAATACATAAGTAACAACAGACTACTAGCAGTTAACTGACATGCCAGCTCCAGACCTCACTTAAACTGATTGAAAGATTATGTCTTCATCATATGAATTTCAGGCACAATCCCTCCCGTTAGGGGTTTAGTATCATACTATCATAAAATATATGAGAAAAACATAACCCGTGTCATGCCAACAACTGTTTTTAAAAAAAATGTGTTTAGTTCCGATGCAAAGACCCTATCAGTGAATCAATATTAAAGCCAAAATATGCAATCTTTAATGACCTGACAACAGTATCGTAACTATATCCCTTCTCAATAAGTCTGTTTAAAGGTTTTGTAAGCTTTTGAGGTGAATACTGACATTTTTGTGCTTTGTAAAGAATATTACCATAAAACATTGGATGTGAAATACCTGAACGTATAAGATGTCTGCATGTTGAGTTATATTTACGAATTATTTCCTTATACCGATGATAACTAAAACCCTGATGTAATAATGTTTCAGTAATACACAAATTTATCTCGCTAAAATCTAATACGTTGTTACATACACGAGCGAATCGTACAAGTTAAGATATATAAACACTACAAGATGGTGACAAGGGAACGTCACCATATAAAAATGGATAATTAACGATAGGAAATGAAAAATCATCTCTTCTATAATAAATTTTCGTATTAAGTTTCCCGTTAATGATATAGATATCAAGATCGAGGAAAGGGCAGTGGTTATTGTTAGTATTAGCTTTTTTAAAGTAAGTTCAACAGGATAAATCTCTTTATTATACATACTGAAGTTGTCATTATTGAGAGCCAATATATCATCCAAATATCTAAAAGTATTGTTAAATTTTTGTGTCAAATGTCGTTTCGATGGGTCTTTGAGTCATAGATTGTAACTCATAAAAATACTAAAACAGGTCCGCAATAAGTGGTGTACAGTTAGTCCACATTGGAATTCCAATAACTTGACGATATACGGAATCTCCAAAGCGAACAAAAATGTTATCAAATAAAAATTAAAAAGCGCATATATAGTATTAAAGCATGTTCAAATGACATAGTTCTTTTGTTTATTGCTACTAAAATATGACCTAAAAGAGTTTGAACATATGTACTTGCATTCTGACTTTTTAAATGCCCAGTTAATTAGGGATGTGCATTTTTTCTTAATAAGAATATGAGGCAAAGTGGTATATAGGGTAGAAAAATCTAAACTTTGAACAGATTCAAAATCACCAATATATGCATGCAATTTATCAAGTACTTCCAACGAGTTTTTGACACCTCAAAAGTAATTAATTCCACTATTTTCAAAGGACTTATTTGAACAATTTATTATCAGGTTTTTTATTGTACCAAGTGTACTAGGAAGTAAAACAGACAATTTAGTAGTGGAACAATGGCTTCAAGATGAAATAAATCTTATATTTGTAAGTTTTTTTGTGTAGCTTCGGAAGCCAGTACATAGTTGGAACTTTCATTGTATTTGGTTCTGCTTGTAAAGAAGTAGCTAAAAGTTTGTGTTTGTTATATATGTCGTTTTCTGAAAATTAAGTCAGTTGGAATGTTGGTGAATTCGTGATTTCCTTTTGCAGAACCTCTATATAAAATTTACGTCAAACAATAATGATATTGTTAGCAGCTTTATCAGCCGGGACAAAAACAAATTCCTTGGCTAGGTCCTTTAGTTTATGTTTGATACGCGAAATAGGGTTTTTATGGTTGTTGTCAAGAGTAAAATGTTCTTTAAAATGTTGTATTCGAATATCAACTATCTTCATTACTGAATTAAAAAAAGAGTCCAAAGATTTTTTGTCAGCTTTTTCCCGTTTTACCCATTTCAAACAGTAGGTACGGAGTGTGTCGTGGATGATATAACGACACTCATTCCAAATAATAATTGACGGGGGACGATATTTAGGTCTTTTACTGACGAATGATTTTAACTCTCGGTCGCGATCGCGAACGATGTTAGGGTCTCCTGTTATGACATGGGAAATGGGGCCATAAGTGTATTTGGAATTTCTGCAATTACATGACATACATTGTAGGTGTATTTTCAATAATATTTACATCTTTACACAATTGACTATAATTAAACACATATTTCCGGGTAGATTTCTTGTAAACATAACAAATAAGAGGGAGTTCAGTATTATCAAAATATCCAGGAATTTGGTCTTTAACGGAATGGTCGTTAAAAATACCGGCAATATTTACAAAATCAAAACCTTTATTGACATACTTTATTTTAATAAAAAAAAAAATTGATGATCTTCAGGGCGATCAATTCTTGGAAACAGTTTAGAATGACAATATGCCATTATAATTTGAACAATTTCATACTTAGGACTGTAATATGAAAACGGTTGCATTCCTCTAAATTTTATTTAATTTGTTTATAGGTAAAGAACAAAGCTTGGTTAACAGAGAATGTCTGCCGTTGTTTTTTGAAATAGAAATTAGGTCCGAAATATTAGTATGGTTAGTCCGAAATTTTCTTTGCTTGCATCATGTCGGCAACATCAACGTTTGCTGTTAACAAGGCACGATTTGAATCTTTTGCCAGGAAGCAGCGCCCTTATGATGCTATTCCCCCTACAAGAGGTTCTCTTCCGGAGCACATCGACAGAGAAGCATATTAAGGTGGGCTCAACTGGATGTGTACATTCGACAGGTACATATACCAAGTCATGAACACTGGGTTTGGATGAAAGAAAAACAAACACTGACAGTTGGAAACCAAAATGGACTTCTTTGGCTGCATTTGCACCCTCGTATGCAAAACATCCAGCGTTGTTGATAACTGTAAACGCTTCTGTTCTGGCCAACCTTGTATGTGTTCGTGTGTTTGAAACTGTCAGATAATTATACGGAATGCAAACTGCCTTTTCTAACTTAACTAGGTATTTGAATTTAACAAACTAAGTGATATCTCATTTAAATTAGAAGAAAATAAAAAAATAATGAAATTTTAAACGTTTTTGTCGCCATTTATGAACCGAAAGTTACTTTTTCGTCGTGTATGTATTGTGTCATCATACTTATGAAACAGTAATCTACGTTTTATCAAAACTTGCATTGGATTATACCTACAACACAGCTTTCAAGGGACTTACGAAATGTAGCTATTTTCAACGTTTTTGCCACCATTTTGGAACCGGAAGTAACTTTTTCGTGTTTTATGTATTATTTCAACCTACTTTAGGAACTGTTATTTTCGTTTTATCTACCCTTACTTTGAATTATACGTAAAACACAGCTTTTAAAGGATTTACGAAATGTAATTGCCGCCATTTTTGAACCGGAAGTCACTTTTTCGTCATTTATGTATTTTTTATCGTACTTTAGGAACTTTTATTTACGTTTTATCAAAATTGACTTTAGATTATACCTATAGCACAGCTTTCAAATAATTTACGAAATGTAGCAAATTAGATATGACGCCATGTTTAAAATAAGCGGTTGCCATTTTGAAAAAATAGAAATTTTTTTATGGCCAGCAGCTGATTTTTTAAAATTATCGTTTAGTCAACCTCTATACCAAATTTCATGCTTGTATCACGATTTGCACAATTATCTCCACTATATCTCCCACTTGGCAGTAGCTAAGTTATACAAAATAAAAGCTAATTTGTAAGGTTTTCCAGTTACAAATTAAAAAAAAAAACAACAATAAATAGTCACTCGTAATTTGATTGAATTTCTAAAGGATATCTTCCCGATTCACCATAGACCATAAAATCCGGAGTAGACTTTATACCCCGAGAAATATTATACATACTATTATGTGAACCCTTTCGATTACTAAGTAAGTAAACATACCCACACATTTGCTTCAATTTACCAGAAGTTGTTACGAGACATAAGATCATGAGACTTAATTATGTCTTTTTCAATGTTCGTCATTAAAAGTGAGAAATCATCTATCCAACACACTATTAATATTGTAATGTTCAGTAGGATTTAATTTATTTTTTAAAACGTGTTCATCGGCGACATTTCCATCAGTAAACGTAGTAGAAAAGCTGTTAACTACGATTTTATTTCTTTTTTTTCCCAATGTTGGTGATTGATTAACATACCATTGTACTCTTTTACCCTGATACACGGTCACCTTGTATATCAATGTAAGTGAATAATTAACAATCCGATTCACTATAAAAATAGTGTAACGTGAGTTAACATTTTTTTCATTATATGCCATTATAGCAAAGGAGAAACAGAAGATACCAAAGGTATATTCAAACTCATAAGTTCACTGAAGGCAAACAGGCAATGCCAGGGCAAAATAAAACCCCGAAAAAACACTATTAGACTAATAACAGTCCACACAACACAACATAGAAAACTAAAAACTGAGCAACACGAACCCCGCAAAAAATAGGGGGATATCTGGTGCACCGGAAGGGTAAGAAAATCCTGCTCCATGTTGTACCCGTCGTGTTGCTTATGTAAGTACACATGCGGTGATAAGTTTAATTCGGTGACGTCACATTCGAGGAACAGAGGATAGAATTGTGGTTCTGACATTAGCAACATATTAGTCTAACTAACTCAACTGAACACATTGTAAATGTATTGTGTACATTATCAAGTCTGCTTTTAAATATATATTTCACATTAGTTAGAGGTATAGGGGATGGTTGAAATATCACAAAACATGCTTAACCCCGTCGCATCTTTGCGCATGCCCCAAGTCAGGAACCCCTAGCCTTTGTTAGTCTTTTGTATTTTTGTATTTTGGTTCATTTGTATATTTCGGAGTTCAGTGTGGCCGGCGTCCATTTCGATGAACTAGTATACATTACTGATCAGGGGCAAGCTGTAGCCCGTCTTCGGTTGCCTGATTTTTAGCTGTGTTAAAGACCCAGTGGAGGCCTTGGGCTGTTTTCTGCTCTTTGGTCTGGTTTTTGTCTCTTTGTCACATTCCCCGTTGCCATTCTATAATGGTTAGAAGTTACATGTAGGTTCAGATAGAAATGAAAAAAAAAAGAATTTTTCAGTTAGAGGGTAAAATAATGTACAAATAATTAGCAGTATTTTTTTCAACAGTTTTTGGACAGTGGTTTTGACACAAGTGTTGCTATCAAGTTAAAAACCCATATTTTTTTGCATCCTTAAATGCAAATTTTGTGAAAATTTTATAAAGACAGTAAGTTCCCTGAAAGAATGAAAAATGTGTTTTTTTTTAACTATCACAATTTCTAAATTACACATATTGTCAAATATAAGATATCTGACTTAATCATTTGCAATTGTTTTTGCTTTAATTTATGTAGAAATCACACAATGAAATCATATCTTTTTTCTAAGATTGCTTGTGTTCATATACTTATTTTCATAAAATAGTAAACCTAAACGATAAGATAAAACATCGAAACATGAGCAAATGGGATAAGCAAATCGATGGTGTGCTGCTTATACATTTATATATAACACGGTTACCTATTACTACATATTGACTACCAAAATATGTCCGTAAGACTCCTCCGCGTATTATGCCTAGGTCACACATTTATGGATTTGACGCCGGATTAGCTACGGATACGATCCGGCTTCATTCTTGGCAATCTCTATTAGTCCGTAGATATCCGTAGTGTTGACGTAGTCATACGTAGTAGTACTTGTATATCATTGACCGTAGTAACTCCTTACTAAACCGTATAAGACCGTACTGATCCGTTTTAGTCCCTATCAAAACCGTATTAATCCGTTCTTATTCGTAGGCCAGAATGATTTCGGCTAATTTCGGAGAACTACGTACTAGTACGGTTACACCACGTATTGGTAAGGATATAAAACGATTTGTTACGAATGTGTCACGGAACGGCACGATTTCATTACGATGCAATACGGATAGCTAGGTATCAGCCAGGGTTCTGAAAGTCTATTACGGTTTACTACGTTACAACACGACAAAATACAGAATACTAGTATTACGTCTGTAACGACGACACACTTACATAAGGCTTCTGTATAAATACTCCATACTTATTCTTTTTCTTGACGTTGAGGTATACATAATGATTATCCAACATGAATAATCAACAACTGCTGCTTGCAATTAATTGGCTGGAATTGAATATTGATATGGCACACAATGACAGGGCAGGGTCGAGATACTTGATGACAGACGTAGAGGTGACAGGAGGCAGAGTAGATGGTGGACTAGGGACTGACTTCCCTATCCATGGACAGTTTGAGCCCCTCATTACTTGATTGTGTGCGGAAAATTAAGCTACACTTAAGAACTTTGAAAGAATAGTCCTAAATATGTTTCAAGAACTGCTACATGTCGTTGGTCCGAGGATTACGAATAACACCACATAGTACAGACAGACAGATAAATAATTTATTTCACGACAACGAAAAATAATCTACGATTAACTGACATATAGAAATGATGAATAACAAGTAAATTGTAGAAATTTGACGGTTCGTACTATTCCGTTTCACACCGTTCTCATTCGTATTAACCCTTACTTATACCGTAGCTAACCATTGTTTACCCGCAGTACATACGTCACGACAGGTGTCGTTGCGTACCGTATCATTTCCGTATTATACCGTGTCTTACAGTAAGAACCCGTATCATTCATGTCGCCAAAATGAACCCGTCCTTCATTATCCGTGGTAGTAACGTCAAAACCCGTAGTCATACCGTTAGGCATCCGTATCGAATCCGTATCAGACTACGGAAACTGCATCATCCATGAGTTTTAATCCGTAGTGGGTCCGGCGAGGTGATCCGTGAATGAGTGACCTAGGCATTACCAAAATTAATCAAATTGTAGATCATTGTCTCGATTGTGGCCTAAAATGCGAATGAAATGTATTGTACTCTATATATAACGGCCCTGTTGCGTTAAAAGAACTTTAATATATCATATTGGGTTTCTGTGAAATAGACAAAACGTTAAACTTTTAAAATTTAGGAACTAGGGAATGAAGGTAAGGGCAACCCAATTTTTGCTTAAATGTGTATTATTATTAAAGAAGATTAGAGTCACTGTGGTAAAACATCATTGATATACTATTTATACCTAATTCTCTGTCGGGACATAAATCACGGCATTGTATCAGAAGTACATTTCGTATATGATTCGCAAATACACGAATTTAGATTGACATATTCTTTATGCAGACACATTTAGTATGAAAAAGACATATACATAGGAGGCGGAAGATACCAAAGGGAGTATCAAACTCATAAGTCGAATAGAGACCGACAAAATCATAGCAATGGAGTACGACGAATAGCCAAACAACAGTCTACAAAACACAACATAGAAAAATAAAAACTAAGCAACACGAATTCCACCAAAAACTGGGGTGATCTCAGGTGCTCCGGAAGGGTAAGCAGATCCTGCTCCACATGTGGCAGTAAAATCCATAGGGGGTGAGGCCGGAGGCCGAGTCCCCTATGAATTTTATTCACCCTCTATGGATCCGTAGGGGGTCAGTAGTTAACCGTATAACAAATTTATCGGACGCTGGACTTTTTCTGCGGCGTTTTGTTGAAAAATAAACAATGAAACACAACAACAATAATAGATGACGTCGCAATTAACGCGTCATGAACCCCATATGAAACTTACTAACCCCATACGGTCTCATAGGGGGTCACCACGTGACGGCGTTTAACCAATCACAACGTGATAATTCATCTGTGGTCCGATAAAAGACGTTTTTAATACGGAGACAGAGAAACTGAGTCAAATTTGGCGCTCAATGTTGTGATCGTTACGCCATAGGTGGTGTGACGTCAACGTAGGTAATTTGCATATCTAAGTCAGTAGTCCCATTCCTTAAAAATGTGGCAGTCAAGTGATGCATTTAATGAAATGAGTGTAAATGATCGGCATAATAGGACAAAATCGTTAATGAATTAAATATTTAATAACAAACATCATGGATAATCTACAGAATTCAATATTTCACAAGGAGCAATCATGGAACTAAGGAAAACTTGCGTGAAGTTCCCCGGGATAATGGTTAGCAACGTCCGGGGATATGGGTTAACAACACGAAGGGGCTATGGGTTTTGTAACGACGTGCGTTAACCAATCAAAATCCTAGATATATACTTAGCCGGGGATAATATATTATACATATACTAGTCAACAAAAGAAACGATACAAGACTTTTTTTCAAATTAAAGATAAAGTTTTCCGTTTATTGGACCAATATTGAAGGTAGTAATACTTAATCATTATGGAAATATAAATCCGTTTAAAAAAAAAAAAATTTTTGCTTTCGTGACGTTTTTTCGTGATTTTTTTTTTTTTTTTTACAAAATTTACATAAAACGACAATTTTAAAAACAGAAGTTCCAATTAATGATGCCAACCTCTCATTTAAAAGTAAAGACAATGTTTGCCATCAATTTGTTTTTAAAAATCATACAGTTTCTTTGTTTATTTGTTAAGCAAAATTCGGCCCGACGAGAAATCGTTAAAATGTATACATTATCAACTGATTTACCATAGACAGTATGTGTAAAGTGATATTCAAAAAGCGGTAAAAATCTTAAAACTAATCCGAAAGGTTCCAAATTTACTGTGTGTTGTTTTCATATCTAAAGCATTGATTTGAGACGAAAATAAAAAAATATTTTTTTGCATTTTTTGAGATTTCAAAAAACACTTTTTTCCGAAAATTTGAAAAAAACAATATTTCAACCCATTAATTACAACATGAACATAACTTGATTAGCATATTGAATATTTTTAAACAAACTTGAAATTTTATTTAGTACTTAGAAAATTATCTGTTGATTTTTTATTTAACTTTCCGCAAAACTAATTTGCACCCTATGCTCGTTTACACGGAATTTAGATACTTTCCGACAAGTTTTGATTTTCATTATCACATGTGCATACATTGCAAATGAAAGCTTTTTAAAATAGTATATCTCATATTGTTTTATATTTAACACTTTTTGATAAATTTTATTTCAAAGTCGTGTATCGTTTCTTTTGTTGACTAGTATACATATTTTATTTGCGATCATAAAATGTACGAAGTCGTAAATTTACTATGTAAATTGGGTCGATTTAAAAAAAAAGTTGAATACGTTTCTGTTGCCAAGTAGTTAGCAGAACCGTTCAAGTTTCCTACATACACCAAACTATACATTTTACCTTTTCAATAACGTAAATGCAAATTTTACAAGGATTAATTCAAATAGCTTTTTTACTGTCCAATAAGTACGAAAAAGACAGGACAGAGGTATATTTTGTTTATATGTTTTGTATTTGCACAACTTTTGAAAGTTGATCATGCATTCCTTCTTAAATAGTTTTATTAGACCAGATAAAAGTTAAAAGATGACATAATTCGACAAACGCAAATGTTAGATCGCGTTGACGTCCGAAAAAAAGATAATAATCAACACATGCATTGTAACTTTTAAAGCCAGTTGAATCAATATTCTGAAAGAACGTGCGATATCATAAAAATTGATTATCAAAACATAACAAAAACACAAGTAAAGAACGTTTAAGTATTCAATATAAATTAAAAAATAAATTGAGAATGGAAATGGGGAATATGTCAAAGAGACAACAGCCGAAGACCACCAATGGGTATTCAACGTAGCGAGAAAATCCCGCACCCAGAGGTGGTCCTCAGCTGGCCCCAAAATAAAATTGTATACTAGTTCAGTGAAAATAGACGTCACACTGAACTCTAAAACATATAAATGAACTAAATTTAAAAAAAACATACAAGACTAACAAAGGCCACAGGCTCCTGACTTGGGACAGGCGCAAAAATGCGGCGGGGTTAAACATGTTTTGTGAGATCTCAACCCTCCTACTATACCTCTATCCAATGTAGAATAAAGAAACGCATAGCAATACGCACAGTAAAACTCAGTTTAAAAGAAGTCCGAGTCCGATGTCAGAATAGGTAACAAAAGAAACTAAGCATAATTACAATGATACATAAATTAACAACGGACTACTAGCAGTTACTGACATGCCAGCTCCAGACCTCAATTAAACTGATTGAAAGATTATGTCTTCATCATATGAAAATCATGTAAAATCCCTCCCGTTAGGGGTTTGGTATCATACATCATAAAATATATGAGAAGAACATAACCCGTATCATGCCAACAACTGGTTTTAGAATAAATTTGTTTATTTCCGATACAAAGACCCTATGAATGAATCAATATTAATACCAAAATATGCAATCCTTAATGACCTGACAACAGTATCGTAACTATATCCCTCCAAATAAGTCTGTTTAAAAGTTTGTTTAGCTTTTGAGATGAACACCGACAGTTTTGTGCTTTGTAAAGAATATTACCATAAAATATTGGATATGAAATACCTGAATGTATAAGATGTCTGCATGTCGATTTATATTTACGAATGATGTCCTTGTACCGGTGATTAAATTCAGTAAATGTTTTGACTAGTTTGTGATATCGAAAACCCTGGTGTAATAATTTTTTAGTTAGACAGAGATTTCTTTCGCTGAAATCAAATCCGTTGTTACATACAAGAGGGAATCGAACAAGTTGATATATATAAACACCATAAGGTTATGACAAGGGAACGTCACCATCTGAAAATGGATAATTAACAATAGGAAATGAAAAATGATCTCTTTTATCATAAATTTTGGTATAAAGCTTCCCGTTAAAGATATAGATATCAAGATCCAGGAAAGGGCAGTGTTCATTGTTAGTATTAACTTTATTTAAAGTCAGATCTGCAGGATAAATCTCTTTAGTGTACATACTGAAGTCGTCATTATTGAGAGCCAATATATCATCTAAATATCTAGAAGTGTTATTAAATTCTTGAATCAGATATTGTTTTGATGGGTCTTTGCTGATTTTAGTCATAAATTGTAACTCATAACAATACAGAAACAGGTCCGCAATAAGTGGTGCACAGTTAGTCCCCATGGGAATTCCGATAACCTGACGATATACGGAATCTCCATAGCGAACAAAAATGTTATCTAGTAAAAATTCAGGGCAGTTATAGTTTCAAAGCAGGTCCAATTGACATAGTTCTTTTGTTTGTTGTTACAAAAAAATGACCTAATATAGTTTGAATAGATATATTCGCATTCCAACTTTTTAAATGCCCATTTAATCAGGTGTGTGAATTTTTTCTTAATAAGATTATGAGGCAAAGTGGTATATAGGGTAGGAAAATCAAAACCTTGAACAGATTCGAAATCACCAATATAAGCATGCAATTTATCAAGTACTTCCAACAAATTTTTGACACTATTCCACTATTTCAAAGGCCTGATTTGAACAATTTATTACCAGGTTTTTGATTATATCAAGTGTACTAGTAAGTAGAATAGATAGTTTAGTAGTTAAACAATGGCTTGAAGACGAAATAAATCTATATTTTTGTGCAGCTTCGGAAGCCAGTACATAGTTGGAACTTTCATTGTATTTGGTTCGGCTTGTAAAGAAGTAGCTAAAAGTTAATGTTTGTTACAGACGTCATTTTCCGAAAATGGAGTAAAAAGGTTATTCCTGATTAGTTTTTCGAATTATTTTATTTAGGCGTTGAGAACCTTTGGTGACCCAACAGTTTAAATGTCTAAAATAAGTACGTCGTGAGCAGTAGGCGTTACAGACGAACGTTCACCTAATCTGACCCAGTCAATTGGGGATTTTATCGCGCCAATCAATGGTCTGGTCCACACTGTTATGAACATGATTCTAATACATTTCTGGTAGAGATACTTCGATAAACAACTTTACAGATTTTAATAAGTTTCCTATATAACAATAATTGCAACTGAAATACATCTTTGTTGTTTGTTGCCACGCTCTTTGCACTTCAAAGAACATCCAACAACTCAACGAGCGGCTTCCATAGTAGTGTTGTTTCAAATCAAATGAGGTAGGACCAATTCCAATTGAATGGGTTTTGTTGCCTGTACCAAGTCAGGAATATGACAGTTGTTATCCATTCGTTTGATGTGTTTGAACTTTTGATTTTGCCATTTGATTGGGGTCTTTCCTTTTTGAATTTTCCTCGGAGTTTAGTATTTTTGTGATTTACCTTTTTTCACACTAGTACCATTTTCAAAATGTACTCCAATCTTTATTAAGAAATAGGGCAAATGTCCTCTGAATTTATTTCACTCCAGGGCCATTTTCTAAAAAAATCATTTCTAAAATTCACAATAAAATAGATTTGAAAAACAGATATGAACTTTCAAGTTTTAACAACATTTTGGTGTATGAGACAAAATTTTAAATGGATTAAGACAGCGCAAAACTACAATTACAACAGATATTAAACAATTTTGAGTTTTTATTTTAAAAAAGTAATAAGGACATCCCAACCAAAATCAAAATCATGTTCAAAATATAGTTATATATTGTTATTTTAATGCAAATTTGGGTCAAAGATGTCTTTTTTGTCCTTTGATGCAAAATTTTACGAAAACATTAAAAATGCCCAAAATTGTCTTCAACAGAAATATGTTGCGCTAAAAAACATTTTTACCTAATCGATATATGTAAAATGGTTGATTATTTGTTAGAATATGATATAACACTTTTAATATTCGAGTACTAGTAAGTCTTTAAAATAACTTTCAAATGTTTATCAAGTGAGTGGAGCAAAAACAAGGCTATATTTACAATACCACAGCTTTAGTGTACTTTGAGGTTTTAACAATATAACTTCGTATTTCTGAACATGCAAATAATTAAATTCTGAATGCCTAAAGACAGTTCAAATCTGGAATTTTAAAAGATTTCCGCAATTTTGAATATTTATTAAAAAAGGAATATGAAGGACGTTTTTAACCAATGTCAAAATTCAATATGAAGTAAAGTTAGGTTTTATCGGTCAGTAACACATATTCTGATTTTACTGATGCTTAACAAAAACAAAGTGTGTGCTATTACCTAAAATATTAACACATTTAAGTAATAGAAACAGTTGATATCCGATCAATTAAAGACTGGTTATAAATAAACATTTTCTACTGGTTATGGTAAAATTGTGTAAATTGTCATTATGATAAAAAATTTATGTCTTTATTAACAAGGATTGTCTCATTACGATCCGAAAGGGCGTATTGTGTGGAATGCACCAAAATAACAGTATGCTTTCTTTCTAATATTTTATATACGTAACAAATAACTCCAGTTCTAAAAGTTAAAAAGCTGATTCTAGTTGTTCACGAGAAAATATGCATTTATTAACTTAGTATAACATTAACTTTTACACGTCCGTCAAAGGCAGCGGTGTATATCATAAAAATATACGAATGATCGTCTGTTCTTGAAAGTACTTCAAAGTTCATATAGTACTCAATAGTCTGTTTGGCGTAAATATGTCGCGCACTAACTGGAGCGTGCCTATGAAAGAAGATGTACGGTGTACGTCACTGAGTCAGCAACTCAAGAGGGTGTGGACAGGTTTACAGAATATACAATAATGAGAAAAATGTGAAGAATAAAGCGGGGAAAATAAAGAATAGAGAAAAATAAATACAGAATAATGGGGTGCTAAAATATAAAAGATATAGAATAACAGACAAAATTTAAAAAAAAACCAGAAAAATAGCCTTAAAAATGAAGAGTATAGAAATGAAGAACACCCACCCAGACCTTTGCTCACTACAAAAGATATCCAGAACACAACTAAATGATAACATTAATTCTACAACGATAGACAAGTGTCCATACAATAGTATATCTAAATCGTCCCGTATCTATAAAATTGAGGCTAAATTAAACAGAAACAATCCTCTGCTATTAACATCCTTTTTTAAATAACAAAAAACATACATGATATGACTTTAATCAACTACAGATGAAGTTTCTTGACACATTTTCGTCTAGAGCGAACCTGATGAAGGCTTTCCAAAAACACGTATTAAGCGATAAGAAATCGTTTTCGTTTTTTTTCGTTTTGTCTTTTATCATTATTTGTTTATCAATATGACTCAAGCAATACATCATCAGAAACAGTGATTTGATAGCCCTGTATTTTCAGCATTTCTCACATTTGTCTTTGCAGATTTCTTGACTATTTATATATATCTGGCGATGGCTTGATTTTTCTTTCGATAGCTTTTAAGTAATAAATTCTCTTGAATCAAAGTTTTAAGATAATCAATTTGGTATTACAGTTTAATACTATATTCGGTATTAATAAAATTGAGAATGGAAATGGGGAATGTGCCAAAGAGACAACAACCCGACCATAGAAAAAAACAACAGCAGAAGGTCACCAACAGGTCTTCAATGTAGCGAGAAATTCCCGCACCTGGAGGCGATCTTCAGCTGGCCCCTAAACAAATATATACTAGTTCAGTGATAATGAACGCCATACTAATTTCCAAATTGTACACAAGAAACTAAAATTAAAATAATACAAGACTAACAAAGGCCAGAGGCTCCTGACTTGGGACAGGCGCAAAAATGCGGCGGGGTTAAACATGTTTGTGAGATCTCAACCCTCCCCCTATACCTCTAGCCAATGTAGAAAAGTAAACGCATAACAATACACACATTAAAATTCAGTTCAAGAGAAGTCAACATGCTATCAAAGTGCAAATTCAAGAATACTGAGGTCCTGTTCCATCCCATCATGAAAAATACTCATTTCTAATATTTTTATATAATTATTATTTGAGTTTTGTTAAATGTAGATAATGCTATGTACCAAATGCCCTTTAATATGTATTTGTCAATCTTTGTTCAGATATCTGCAGATTTGACAGCGTTATAGCGTTATATATAGGTTGCATTTCTGTAAATATAGACATTGCAATTCCCCATAGGAACTCCCTTTACGGCTAAAACTGTGCTACGTTTACTCTGAAGTTTCGTGAAAAATTATATCTTAGAATTGAAAGTTGATACAATGTATGCACTACTATTTTATTCAAAGATCAAAACATAGGGCTGTGCGGCATATTTTCAACATTTATATGACCCGAATTTCTAAGAGTTTAAACTTATACTTAAATTCTGTACTATCCCTCCCTTCACTTTGGGTGACCCTCAAAATTCAAAATTCGCAGCAACCATGTTTTTATATACTGGCAACATTCCCAAGTTATTTCTCTATGAGATGATGATATTTGGGAACCAGAACGTAAACAAAACAACTTATCTATGAATATTATATATCTTCCCAAAAAATGCGTGGCTTGTGAAACAGCTGTATAAACAAAGTGCAACCTATATCACTTACTTCTGTTATTCCCGTGTCAAGTAGAACACTTGAATAATTATTTTCTTAGAACACTTCTTTGTTCATCGTAAACCATTTCCTTTTTGTTATGATAGCTTACGTTTGTGAATATGTTAATTAAGGTACTTATAGTATCAAATAAACATGAGATTGAAAGCAATAGAAATATAAAAAATACAAAGAAAGTGGGATTAACAGGGTATTTATGTTCTGCCCGGCTATGGATTACCCGTCCTACGATTATAAGGTATGATATTAAGAGAAAAGTATTAAAGTCAGCAGAATGATTACATTTTTTATAATGTCTGGTGGTTGGTATTTGACATATTGCCTTTAGAGTGTAAAGTGACTCTTGTTTGTTTAGAAACCGCCAACAGTCAATTGTTTCGTTTTAAAAGATTTCTGAACTCTCGCCGTATTTTTGGAATTCTCCATGCATATATTAATGGGTTAGATAGTGAATTTGTTAAAAACAGGAGGAAAATAATAACTCTTGTCTGCAAAGGTAACGTTGATCCGTGTATTATATCTGTCCAAAACGAAGATATAAAAGGTCCTGTTAACAGAATTGTTTGTACAGCTATGACAATACTTGTGACAAATGCTCGGACTTCCCAAGATTTCCTCAGCTGAAACCTTTGGTAGTCTCCCATTCTCTCAATGGTTTTAGTGATATTGGTTCTGTGCTGAACGATTCTTTGAGTGTCATCCATTTCGGTTTTGTTTTGACAATTTAAGATGTTTTCGTTCTTGGGCTGTTCATTGGTAGTAGATTGGTCATTACAGTCGTCCATGATTGAAATTATTACATTCTGATCTTGAAGTAAATCATCGTTTCTCAAAGTGTCATCTGTGTTGTCTGCTCTTTCGTTCTGTTCGAATATATCAAATATACTTTGCTGTTGTTGGTCATTATTTACTGGCACAAATATTCCAGTTTGTGTGTTCATATTCTTGTTTTCAATTTGAATACTTTTCTTTTTTCCGTCGCTTTGTATAGCCTTATCATCTTTATGACTTACAGAATTAACTGTCCAGGTGTGAATGGCCGACACAGTTTGAATTACCTTTGTATTTGTTTTACAAATATCTTCACCATTTTGCGGTTGAATAGGGATTTTTCGTTTGTCTTCATCCTGTGATTTACTGTCTAGATGTTTGATACTTAGCTTATCTTGTTTATTACTCCAGCTGATGGAACTCGTTGTTTGTCCTGGCAAATCTTGTTCGATGGAACTCGTTGTTTGTCCTGGCAAATCTTGTTCATGTTCGGAACGTTTAGACTGCTCAGTGAAGGTAGTATTCCTGTTTGTGAAAGTCTCTAAGATAGGTTTGGTTTTTCGGTTCTTGAAATATATTCTCCATAAACTAATACTTGAGAAGCTTGATAGCAATACTACGAGAAATGTTAGGATTACCGGTAGTCCTAATCCGACAGCAACAACATATACATATCCCTTCCCATATAAGTTAGATGCTGTGCAATAGGTCAGCTGGTCTAGATCTTCTTTAGGTGAAAGTATACTTACTCCAAAAGTTATTAGAAATACTAAGATTATCATACCACAAACATACACGTATTTCTTCCGGTCAAAATGTGCCACAGTTCCATAATTGTATGATCTAATGGTCAAATATCTTTGAAGACACATAAGAAAAATAAAACCGTAGTTTAAGCATATTCCAAAATTCAGCAGAAAAAGCTGTAACCAGCATTTATTCCAGTTGTTATCTCGAGTACTGGTGAAGCTGAAGAAATCATTGCTGCCACTCCTAAGATCGCATCGCTGAAGCAAAGTCCCATTACTGCAAGGAGAAGAAACTTTTGTCTTAGCACCTTAAAACAGGCAATGATGTAGAGGATGTTGACAAGGGCCACTATACCAGCTAACACGGCATATAATAATCTAAGGGAAGGGTTTACATCAGTGCTTTCTGATATATTTGATGTTTCCTGAAAAGAAAAGAAGATAGTCTATTTAGTGTTGAACATTATTTATAGTACAGTGATTACACTTTCAACCATATTCAGAATGAGATCATCTTGATTAATATGAATTTTGGTCCTTCTTTTACACTAAACTGACATACACATCCAGATATTACGTGTTTGTTCATAATTACCCATCAACATAAAGACATGTCATCCCAACAGGACATACTACTTGCCTTATGACTCCTAACCAACTTGTCTTCGCTTCCACAACGACGTGATTAGAGCAGATAAGGAGTAAAGACCAATAATGGAATATTTCAATTTCTTTTACCCTGCCCGCATTCGAACTAACAACCATATGCAAACGAGAAAAACAAAAGAACCAAATTAACACCGAGGCGATTCTGGCTAAAGAGGTATAAACCTGATAACTCATACGTTCACACTGATGTCTATCGGAGAACCAAGTCAAATAATGGATGTTTTGTGATATCTCATTAACGTATACTTTACGTATTTCCTTTCATATTTTCATCAAAAGTGAAATTGAAAATCAAAATCAAGGCAAAATAATTTCTTTAGCTCCATCACTTGGCGTCCGTCGTCGTCGTCGTTCGTAGTCATTTGTCCATCGTCGTAAACTTTTTCAAAGATCTTCTTATCTGAAAATACTGAACAAAAATCCTACACATTTGGGGTAAATGCTTCTTTGTGTATCAAGTATAACGATTGTGCTTTCCTAGTCAGTCAACAAACAGGGCCCCCTCGGCTAGACCATTAAGGTGAATGCATTCCTTGTCTTATATTTTAAGACAAAATCTGACAGGACCAAAAATGCTCAGATTGTCACGATCTACCTACTCATGTTTGCACCAAAATTATCAGACGACTCCTTATTAAAGTTATTGCCTTTGAAAGGCGATATTTGACTAATTTTTATGTGTTTGTCTAATCACTCAACAACTATGTTAGATAGGTAGAAAATAAAAACAACACGTTATAAATTTTATGCGTCCGAAGCGCTTCTCTGGATTTACCTTCATCAGGAACGCGCAGAATATTTGAAAACCAAGGATGTATAAGAATCGAAACAGTTAGAGTGCCATATAACAAAAAAGGACTTCAACATAATAGCCAAATAGAAACTGTAAATAGCAAAAATGATCACCATTACAAGATCTACAAAATATACCAATATAATCGAAACCATTGGACGTTCATTTAAGGAGTTATTACCCGTTAATGACGATTTTTGGCTAATCTTAGCGTTTTTGAATATTATCTCAAGAACTATAACACGTATAATAGATAGACAGAAATTTTACACAGCAAAATTAATCAGAAAAACAAGATCTACAAAAATGTCAAACAATTGAACCATAAGAAGTTATAGCCTCCAATGGCGATGTTTTACTAATATTCGTGTATGTGGTATATTTTCAAAAATCTTCTGTTATGAAACTAATCAACCAATTTCAACCAAACTTGGAGTTAATGGTCCATATGGTATCTTTTTTAAAGTTTATGTTGTATGTCCTTTAGTGAACAGATATGGCCGCCATGGTTAAAAATGGATCATGGATCTACAATAGAGAAAATCTGACAAGGACAAAATTGCTCAAAATGTCAAGATCTACCTACTTCCATCGAAATTATCAGATGACTCCTTAAGGAGAAATTGGATTTTAGTGACGATTTGGGCTTTTTTCAGGTTTTTGGCTATTAAATGCAAAAACTATTTGAAAGCAAAATTAACCAAGAATACAAGACCTACAAAAAATGACAATGTGACCAAAACCATTGGAGAACTCCTTAAGGAGATATTGTCCGTAAATGAAGATAATTTACTTAATTTAGTATTTTTGCCTATTATCTCAAACACAATAATAGATAGGTAGAAACGGTAAACAGGAAAACTAATCAAAATAAAAGATCTTCAAAAAAAGCCAAGTGACCAAAAACTATTATGGTGACTCCTTAAGGAGGTTTGATCCTTAAATGACGAATTTTCTTTGTTTTGGTTTTTTTTTCCACTTATTTCAAGAAGTTTAAAATAAACATGATAAAGATAAAAAATGTTAGCAGCTAAATTGATCAACAATGCATGGTTTAAGAAAAAGCCATTATGACAGAAACCACTGAATGAGTCCTTATAGGATTGTTTACATTTTTTTGACTAATTTTTATAATTTTGCATAATATCTTTAAAACTATAATATATAGGTAGAAACTGTAAAGGCTGGAACCTTTGGATGACTCCTTAGGGAGTTATTGCCCTTAAATGGCGATATTTCTTTTTAACTTATTTAGTGTTTTTGAATAATCTCGAAAATGTCAATAGATAGATTCTGACTGTACATTACAAAAATGATCAGCAATACAAGATCTACACAAATAGCTGATTTCAATATACTTAGATATTTGTATAAAAAGTGTGCACACGCTGAAATATGTCCCCTGATTTCCTGACTGGTTGAACTACAAGTACCACATAAATTTAACATTGTCAATGATTCATAACAAGGAATTAAATGTCAAATAAACGCTGCCAGACAGACATGTACACCTGACAACCATTCCATACACTAAATAAAGTTGACCTTTTGCTCATTGTAACCAAGAAACGGACCGAACCATGAAAACGTAACATTGGCCAATGAACCAGGAAAATGAGTTTAAGGTCAGGTGATACATGCCAGCAAAGACATGTACATCTTACAATCATTCCATACAAAACATATAGTTTACCTACTACTTATAGTATCTGACAAACGGACATAATCACGTTATTTTAAACTTGATCACAGATCCATGAAATGAGATCGAGGTCAGATGAACCTTGTGTGACTGACATGTAGACCTTGCAAGGAACTAATATACCATGTATAGTTCTCCTATTACTTATAACATAGCTTACTCTTTCTTTCTTCTATATGTATTTTTTGAAACTTGATTTGAACTAGATTGCAGTAATTACGAGTATCCAAAACTTATTGTTATCTTCAGTTATTTCTCTCGATTTTGTTATGAAGATAAAACAACAAATATATTGACCATCAATCGTACTTTAAATGCCGTTACTCATTTAAATCTCTTTAACGATCGGAATACACATCTGATGTGTTCACTGATGAGTCTGATGTAGACGAAATGCGCGTCTAGTGTACCGAATTATAATTATGGTTTCTTTTTAAAACAACTGGGTCGATCCTACTGCTGGTGGGCGTTTCATCTTCAAGGGTATCACCACCCCAGCAGTCAGCACTTTTGTGTTGACATACAATATAATTGAAATGTTCATTTTCCATAAATTTACTGTTTATAAAATGTTTTATTATTCGAAATATAAAGTTTTTCTATCCCCAGGCAAAAATTACCTCTGTCGAATTTGGCAACATTTTTTTGAAAGTTTCCGTTTTCAATGCTCTTCATCTTCGTTTTTGATTTGACCTTTCTTCTATTTTGGTTCGAGCACAACTGATCAGTCAGGTGCATCTGGCGTAACAATTTACAATCCTGGTATCTTTGATGAGTTTTTACGGAATGATGGTATCATAAAGCTTCGGTTAGGATCCGCAATATTTCCTATCATGATTTCCTTGATAGAGGATTGCTGCTCACAAGGAAGCTATTAAGTTCAAAATGATGAAGTTGATATTATCCCTTAGTAAATTTTACGGACGCCATCACGAGTTGGTTGACCGTTATGGAGTATCCGTTTCACAGATTATAGTGGATATGTTCCTTATGTCGTAACTACAATCCCGTTCCCTTTTCTCACATGTGACCTACCGAATTAGACTTATTACCGGGTTTGTACTTACATGAGCAACAGGACAACACGACGGATGCCACATGTGGAGCAGGATCTGCTTACCCTTCCGGAGCACCTGAGATCACCCCAGTTTTTGGTGGAATTCGTGTTGCTTAGTTTTTATTTTTCTATGTTGTGTTTTGTGTACTATTGTTTGTCTTTTTCTTTTTTTTTTTTGCCATGGCGTTGTCAGTTTATTTTCGATTAATGAGTTTGAATGTCCCTCTGGTATCTTTCGCCCAGCATTTAGATTACTAAAGGTATACAAAATTGTGAATTGTAATTTATTTCAGGTCATCAGAACACTGCTTTTTATGAAACCACTGATATAAATTCAAGACTTCTTTCGAGATTTTAACCGTCCACAAGTGATCGAAATTACAACGTTTCATAATTTTAATGACACCGTCTCACTTTTTATGATAAACCTTGGCAATTCCCTACAACAAAGTTCTTAACCATGCATACAGCATCAACTACAAGGGTTTTACATTGCAACTTTACGTATTTTGTAAGACAAATCAGGGGTTAAAAGTTGCCACTTTACCTATTGTGTTCATAACAACAATGCTCTTTCGGTAACCTACGACAAAGTTCTGGACCGAAAACCATTACCCACTAACATATCGACCTGGGAGAAGTCGGGACCGTTTGCAAACCACAGAGGTTCAAAGTTACAACTTGTCGTATTTTTCATGTCAACCATACACTCCTCGGCAATTCCCTACGTCAAAATTCTGAACCAGACCTAGCTCATTTCAAAGGTGTTGACGGAGCACATTGCCCACCTAAATATCATTCTTGGATACTGGGCTTCCTGGACACCACAAGGTGCAACTTAACTAATATTCTTTTTATATCTACAAGACACTCTAGCTTTTACCCCCTTGGAAATTCCCTACGGCGAAGTTATAGACCAGATCTTGCCCATTTTAGAAGTATTTACCGAGGCCATTACCGACTTAAATATGACATGAGATCCGGGCCCGTCAGCACATTTTAGAACTTTACGAATTTTCATGTCAACCACACATTTTTTGTTTCCTTTTCAGCAATTACCTACGGCAAAGTTCAGGACCAGTCCTAGCTTATTTCAACGGTATTCAGCGCGGTCATTGTCGACTTAAATATTGAGCAATGTCTGGTACAGAACTTTGCCGTAGGGAATTTATGAAGAGAACCAAAAGCGTGTGTGGTTGACATGAAAAAAAGTTGCAACTTTGAACTATTGTGGTGTCCACACGGGCCCGGATCCCAAGACAATCCCAAGACAATTTGTCTTGGGATCCGGGCCCGTGTGGACACCACAATAGTTCAAAGTTGCAACTTTTTTCAAGACAATTTGTCTTGGGATCCGGGCCCGTGTGGACACCACAATAGTTCAAAGTTGCAACTTTTTTTCATGTCAACCACACACGCTTTTGGTTCTCTTCATAAATTCCCTACGGCAAAGTTCTGTACCAGACATTGCTCAATTCATAGGTATAAATTGAGGCCAAATCCCACTTAAATATCGTTTCGGGATCTCTGTCCGTCTGAACACCACCGTTGTTCAAAGTTGCAACGTCTTTTTCGTGTCAACAAGACAACTCTTTCGGTACTCCTCGACATTTTTGCACGTCAAGTTCTTGACAAACCAAAGGTAAGATTGAACTCTTTTGTCCATATCTTTAAATCTTTAAATAATCTGATCGCATGGTGGAATAATGCACTTGAAGTGAACAGCGGTGTGCCAATGTCTTAGTCATCTATCTTTTATTGGTACCGGAACATTTAACAAAGAAATTTTCAGCTATTAATCAATTAGTTAGTAATGTTGCAGAGCATTTTCATTGGAAGTACTTGGCTATATTCACGAAACGTGTATATCTAAATTAAATTTTGTTCATGCATACAGAAATAGAAATTAAAATGGTTTTAGCTGAAATGCGGGATAGGATGCATAATGTAAGAAAAGCCTGCAAGCAGATTTTTTACACTGCATCTTTCTTCTGTTCAATTAAAATATACGTATAACACAATTCATCTCAACTTACTTAAATCAAATATTATCAATGGCAGTTGAACTTATATTATTTTATTGTTTATTCTTATGTTGTTTCTGTACTTCCTAATCTTGATAAAGATAAAAAAGAGAAAAAGAATGTCAGCTTAAGGCAAAGGATCAATAAATGGGCTACGTCACAGATTTTCTTAAAATTCTTAACATTTTGCATACACCTTTGGCTGGTTTAACTTAAGTCGGCAAAAATAATGCCTTTATCTCTTTTATATTTGAAATATCCGCATTATGGATTATTATGAACTTTAATACATGTATTTTGAATGGAAATTTTACAATTACTAATAAAGATATTCACTCAAAACGTGTTTGATCGAGAAGAGGACAGTCAATTCCTTCGAGATTGATGGAATAAAAGTCAATTTATCACAATAAGAGTTACTTCAGGTGTCATTACAGTTAGTATCGTGTATGAATACCTCTCGCTGCTAAAACTGCTACGCATCTTCTCGGCATGGATGCTATCAATGTTCTTATGTTGTTGGTGGAATTGCTCACCATTCCTGTTGCAACATTTGTCGGAGCTGATCAAGGGTTTCAGGCGGGGTTGACGTTGACGCACACGTTGGTCCCGTAGATGCTCCATAGGATTCCCGTCAGGTGATTTGGGAGGCTAAGGTAGTACATTGATGTTATTCTGCTCAAGGTAGTCCATTGTTAAATTGCGCTGTGTGAGGGCTGGGATTGTCCTGCTGAAATAACTTCCTCTGTCGTTCAATAACATGCATAAGGTGAGGTTGGAGAATTTCGTCTCTGTACCTTTGAGCCGTTAAGTTACCCGCAAAATGAATCAATTACGTTTTAATGTTATTAGAGATAGCCGCCCACATTTTGTAACTTCCTTCACAAAGCAAAACGTTCAGTGATGCGCCGGTAGACACGAGTTCTTCCATCACGTTTCTGAATCATAAAACGGGACTCATCACAGAACCAGATTATGTGCCAGTTGCGGTATATGCAGCCCTTTTATCTGTTGCACCATCGGACTTTATTCCGTCCGTTTAACGGCCTCAAAACTGGTCCAAAATACGGCCTCTTGTGTCTAATGCCATATTGTCGAAGTCGATTGCGGACTGTGTATGAGCTGATTCTTCTCAATTCTGGTATCCCAACTGCAGTGGCTGTTGCGGCAAAGGTTCGATTCCGTAGATGTAGCGATCTTGTCCAGGTGTCGTTAGGCGAGGTCGTTCATTCCTCGTGTGGTCTTAAGTACAGCCAGTTTGCTGGTATCTGTTCCAAAGTCGCGAAATTGTGCTCTGGTTAACATTTTCAGTTCTTGCTATTTCTCTTTGGGACACTCCGGCTTGGAGACGGCCGATGAAGATATTTCGAATAGCAGGGTCTAATTTTGTCATCGCAGTGTTTTCATGTTGTGATGAATTAAATCTTCAAACTTGGTCCTTATATGCGCAAAAGTGTAACAGTTGAGTTGACCAGAAAATTCTCGTGAAAAACGTTAAAAATTTCGCGGCGAAAAAGGTCATATGCACTTTTAGAGAGTCACAAATTTCATGTGGCAGAGAGCCAAATCAAAAGAACGGGCATTTATAGTTATAACTTACCTATAAAAATTCGAAAATTCAATTGACCATTTCATTTTACCTTGTAAAATATTTAATTTTGCTTTTTGAAAAAATCATTCAAGCTAAGCGTATCTTTTCTTTTTAACAGTATAATTGCCAAATTTTACCAAAATCTGTGACATGACCTATTAACTGTTCCTTGACTTAAAGTGAAGCATGACAAAACGTGAAATTGTTGAATTCCGTTGTAAAAGGGGGAGAATTAAAGTTAGCTTTGAGACTTTTCTGCCGTTTGGGTAGTTAAATGATTTTGGATTTTAAGACATTACATAAAGTATGGCTGTGATTTGATTGGATGCTGAAAGTTTCTGACCGCCTGAGTCAGAGGAAAATAAGACATACATGTGATTCATGTTTTCCTTTTTAACAAAACATGTTGTTGGGTTATGTGTTATTAAAGGGCTTCTTTTTATTTGTAATTATGACTTAAGGTGGTACCCAACACTTTCACTAAAATTAATTTGGCTCGTTTAATTTACATAAAATTTTTACAAAGTATTTACTTTGACCCTTTGACAAAAATATAACAATTTCAAAAAATTTGAACCAAGCATTTTATCACATAAATGACACTGGTTATATAGCAGTTTGACAAACACTAATTTTAATCATTGAGAAGCTTAATATTCCCTTAAAAAACACAAAGTCATTAAAACGTTTAGGTGATTTTACAGAGTTATCTCCCTGTAGTGTTAGGTACCACCTTAAACACGATCACATGCTTTTAACTTACATTCTGATTCATCTTGACACTTTATTGAAGTCTGTATTCTGTGTTGAAATAACTGAAATATATAACGAGAGAAACAATGACGACTTTTAGTAAAAACTGTTCCAATTCTTCCCAATCAAAATATGCAAGTAAACAATATATATGTTCCGGACCATGTGAGTATTTGGGACATACGCGTATGGTCATGACTAAATGCGTATATACCCAGTATATGGTCCGACAATAAGCGTATGGTCCGGGTAATTTATACGATGAACATCAAAAAGTTACCTTTTCTGAAAATTCCACAATATGTCACAATTTAAGTGTTCTTAAAATGATATTTGACTTATTAAATCATTTGATAATAATTGTAATATTATTGTAATTAAATAAAGTGAATTTTCCTCATAAGTTGAAATTAAAGTAAAAGCATTTTTCAAATGGTCATTATTGAATTTTCTTTGTGAAACACAATACGTCTACTTCGACTTTCCAAAATAACTCTTTCAAGAAATTTCTAAATCAACCGTTCAACAAAAAGTCAACGATTTAACTCACAGTAACTTGGGGCATTGAACCGTCTTTTTCTTTATTTATCTTGGTGTTTAAATTTGTTCTTTAGTAAATTAAAATTTCTTACATAGTTCAAATCAATTTTAGTTGTTTGTGCTTCTATTCATACGATTATACAATAACAGTAGTTTATGCATACTGTCCCCCTTTTCTTATTTAAAAAAAGAATAGCAGATGAAGGATTTCGGTTACTAACCTGTGCCGATTTAGATTCGGAGAACGAACTAAATATTCCTGCGAGGGAAGTTATGATTTATTGGAAAAATACCTATATGGTGTAAATACTCACATGGTCCGACTCGCTGATTATCAAACGGGTATATATACTCGTATGGTCCGACAATACACGTATATTTATATATAATGGTAAACTTCGTTCCAAAACGACTTTTACCTTATAAATAGCAAACCTATGCAATTTCAAGCAAAAAATAAATAAACAAGATTGTATTTCTGGAACGTGGAAAAACAAAGACATTTAGAATAGATAACATATTGTTTTCAAAAATAGTCTTTATGGTATTTTATGTTCTAAAATGTCAACACCAAATTCCAAAAATTAAAAAAAAAAATGAGTAAAATTACAACCACTCACGAGTTCCAAACGCGTATTAACAGGTGGCAGAGTTAAGCTAGCTTTTAGAGATCTCATGCTTCTCCATTTTTTATCGATTAATACATGCAATTGCACAACGTGTTGTTTTCATTTGTTGAATTTGGTGTTATTGGTATTATGTATTTTTGTTCTCCCATTTTTTTTTAGACTCACGGCTATTTAAAGAAAGGCATACCGAAAGGATACTTAGACATTCGTGCGAACGGGAAATTTGAAATATTTTCATTTTACAATTAATTGTCAACGTGAGGATGAAGATAACAGAAAAGTACCTAACACATGTAATGTATCTTTGGTATCTTTCGCCTCTCTTTTATATTAAGGTGGTCCATAACACTACAGGGAGATAACTCTGTAAAAATCAGCTGAACGTTTTAATCACGTTCTATTGTTAAGGAAATATTAAACATCTCAATGACCAAAATTAATGTTTGTCAAACTGCTATATATCCAATGGAATTTTTCCAATAAAATGTGTGTTCAAGTTTAAATTTTTATTATTCTTGTCAAATTTTCAAAGTAAATATTTTGTCAAAATTTTATAAAAATTAAACGAGCCAAATTGATTTTTGTCAAGGTGTTTGGTAAAAACCACCTTAAGACATTTGAACGTTTGATTTTGCCCCTTTTTATGGACCTCTCCTTTTTGAATTTACCTTGAAGTTCGATATTTTTGTTGATACATATTTTTGAATAAAAAGCAAAGTTGGACGCAATTAGACATTGCTATATATGTCACAATATCCCCGCAGCAACGTACTTAGCTTTCATCATTTGAAAAAATACCGTGAAAGATGAAAGCGATATTATTCTTTTAATATATTTATTTAATTTTCTACTTACCTGATATGTTATATTTTATATATTTTTTATATATAGATCAATACAAGTTTACGAATGCAGATTTTGAAGTCTGATAAATACATTAATTGAGCAAGTTTACTGCACCGATGCGCATTTATAAGACACAATGTCTATTCAATGATAATCTTGAGGGATTAGGGATGCAGTAGGGAGATACATTCTTTAATTTAGATGATTTCCAAAATTTAAGAATTTTAAATTTTAAAGTTATTATTTGTCGGCATGTGTCTTTTTTATAGCATTTAAATTGGTATCGTTTATGCCAATACATTTGCTGGTGGACTATTATTCCCTAAGGAGATCAGCAGCCCAGCAGCTCAAATATATTGGAACAAGCGGGTATTTTTTTTAATCTGAGGGAAAATGTTTTAAAAAAATTAAGAATTCAAAATCATATTCATCATAGCTTTCCTGAATCAAAACTGAGTCTGTCTTAACATTTTGGTGCTATTTCCCATTTTAAGCTCATAATATTTGTGAAAATTTCAGATTCTAAATATTTCATTATTGTCTTTCAAGACAATGAAATATGTTTTTATTGCGTTTAAAAAGCGCATAGCTTACATTCATCAATATCATTTTAATGGAAATAAATTAATTAAATAGCTTACCTTTTTATATTCTATCAATGACGATTTCTAGAGTCAGTGTGTCAATGTGGTGACCGAAAGGCAAATTACAGTAATGTTTATTTTATAGTGTCGCTAAATTGTTTCAGCCTTGTGAATGGTTATCGCTACGCTAGTCACGCCTATTGTTATCGATACATGTACATAGAAATAATTGAACAATGTTTTGACTTGTACTGTAAAAACACGACGGGTGCCACGTGTGGAGCACAAAATGCTTGAGATTATCCCTTGTTTTTTTTTTTGTTTTTTTTGTTTTTTTGTTGTTTTTTTTTGGTGGGGTGTTCATGTTGCTCAGTCATATGTTTTAATTTATGTAGTGTTTTGTAGACTGTTGTTTGGATTTTCGTCGTACTCCATTGCTATGATTTTGTCGGTTTCTATTCGACTTATGAGTTTGATACTCCCTTTGGTATCTTCCGCCTCCTATGTATATGTCGTTTTCATACTAAATGTGTCTGCATAAAAATTTTGTCAATCTAAATTCGTGTATTTGCGAATCATATACGAAATGTACTTCTGATACAATGCCGTGATTTTATGTCCCGACAGAGAATTAGGTCTAAATAGTATATCAATGATGTTTTACCACAGTGACTCTAATCCTCTTTAATAATAATACACATTTAAGCAAAAATTGGGTTGCCCTTACCTTCATTCCCTAGTTCCTAAATTTTAAAATTTAACGTTTTGTCTATTTCACAGAAACCCCATATGATATATCAAAGTTCTTTTAACGCTACAGGGCCGTTATATATAGAGTACAATACATTTCATTCACATTTTGGGCCACAATCGTGACAATGATCTACAATTTGATTAATTTTGGTAATGCCTAGGTCACTCATTCACGGATCACCTCGCCGGACCCACTACGGATTAAAACTCATGGATAATGCAGTTTCCGTAGTCTGATACGGATTCGATACGGATGCCTAACGGTATGACTACGGGTTTTGACGTTACTACCACGGATAATGAAGGACGGGTTCATTTTGGCGACATGAATGATACGGGTTCTTACTGTAAGACACGGTATAATACGGAAATGATACGGTACGCAACGACACCTGTCGTGACGTATTTACTGCGGGTAAACAAAGGTTAGCTACGGTATAAGTAAGGGTTAATACGAATGAGAACGGTGTGAAACGGAATAGTACGAACCGTCAAATTTCTACAATTTACTTGTTATTCATCATTTCTATATGTTAGTTAATCGTAGATGATTTTTCGTTGTCGTGAAATAAATTATTTATCTGTCTGTCTGTACTATGTGGTGTTATTCGTAATCCTCGGACCAACGACATGTAGCAGTTCTTGAAACATATTTAGGACTATTCTTTCAAAGTTCTTAAGTGTAGCTTAATTTTCCGCACACAATCAAGTAATGAGGGGCTCAAACTGTCCATGGATAGGGAAGTCAGTCCCTAGTCCACCATCTACTCTGCCTCCTGTCACCTCTACGTCTGTCATCAAGTATCTCGACCCTGCTCTGTCATTGTGTGCCATATCAATATTCAATTCCAGCCAATTAATTGCAAGCAGCAGTTGTTGATTATTCATGTTGGATAATCATTATGTATACTTCAACGTCAAGAAAACGAATAAGTATGGAGTATTTATACAGAAGCCTTATGTAAGTGTGTCGTCGATACAGACGTAATACTAGTATTCTGTATTTTGTCGTGTTGTAACGTAGTAAACCGTAATAGACTTTCAGAACCCTGGCTGATACCTAGCTATCCGTATTGCATCGTAATGACATCGTGCCGTTCCGTGACACATTCGTAACAAATCGTTTTGTATCCTTACCAATACGTGGTGTAACCGTACTAGTACGTAGTTCTCCGAAATTAGCCGAAATCATTCTGGCCTACGAATAAGAACGGATTAATACGGTTTTGATAGGGACTAAAACGGATCAGTACGGTCTTATACGGTTTAGTAAGGAGTTACTACGGTCAATGATATACAAGTACTACTACGTATGACTACGTCAACACTACGGATATCTACGGACTAATACAGATTGCCAAGAATGAAGCCAGATCGTATCCGTAGCTAATCCGGCGTCAATTCCATAAATGTGTGACCTAGGCATAATACGCGGAGGAGTCTTACGGACATATTTTGGTAGTCAATATGTAGTAATAGGTAACCGTGTTATATATAAATGTATAAGCAGCACACCATCGATTTGCTTATCCCACTTGCTCATGTTTCGATGTTTTATCTTATCGTTTAGGTTTACTATTTTATGAAAATAAGTATATGAACACAAGCAATCTTAGAAAAAAGATATGATTTCATTGTGTGATTTCTACATAAATTAAAGCAAAAACAATTGCAAATGATTAAGTCAGATATCTTATATTTTGACAATATGTGTAATTTAGAAATTGTGATAGTTAAAAAAAAAACACATTTTTCATTCTTTCTTTCAGGGAACTTACTGTCTTTATAAAATTTTCGGGTTTTTTACTTGATAGCAACAATTGTGTCAAAACCACTGTCCAAAAACTGTTGAAAAAAATACTGCTAATTATTTGTACATTATTTTACCCTCTAACTGAAAAATTCTTTTTTTTTTTTCATTTCTATCTGAACCTACATGTAACTTCTAACCATTATAGAATGGCAACGGGGAATGTGACAAAGAGACAAAAACCAGACCAAAGAGCAGAAAAACAGCCCAAGGCCTCCACTGGGTCTTTAACACAGCTAAAAATCAGGCAACCGAAGACGGGCTACAGCTTGCCCCTGAACAGTAATGTATACTAGTTCATCGAAATGGACGCCGGCCACACTGAACTCCGAAATATACAAATGAACCAAAATACAAAAATACAAAAGACTAACAAAGGCTAGGGGTTTCTGACTTGGGGCATGCGCATAGATGCGACGGGGTTAAGCATGTTTTGTGATATTTCAACCATCCTCTATACCTCTAACTAATGTGAAATATATATTTAAAAGCAGACTTGATAATTTACACAATACATTTACAATGTGTTCAGTTGAGTTAGTTAGACTAATATGTTGCTAATGTCAGAACCACAATTCTATCCTCTGTTCCTCGAATGTGACGTCACCGAATTAAACTTATCACCGCATGTGTACTTACATAAGCAACACGACGGGTACCACATGGAGCAGGATTTCCTTACCCTTCCGGTGCACCAGATATCCCCCTATTTTTTGCGGGGTTCGTGTTGCTCAGTTTTTAGTTTTCTATGTTGTGTTGTATGGACTGTTATTAGTCTAATAGTGGTTTGTCGGGGTTTTATTTTGCCCTGGCATTGCCTGTTTGCCTTCAGTGAACTTATGAGTTTGAATATACCTTTTGTATCTTCTGTTTCTCCTTTGATAAAATGACATATAATGAAAAAAATGTTGACTCACGTTACATTATTTTTATAGTGAAACGGATTATTAATTACTCACTTACATTGATATACAAGGTGACCGTTTATCAGAGTAAAAGAGTACAATGGTATGTTAATTAATCACCAACATTAAAACAAGTTGCTTTCTTTAAAAAAAGAAGAGCAATACATGAACCTAAGACTGCTGACTGCCGGGTCACCAAAAGATTGTTGCTGAAATTGTGTTTGCTTTTGAATTAAAATAATTGACTGTGAATAAAAGAAGCCAGTTGAAAGTATATATTAACAGCTTCTATTTGAATAGTTATTTTAAAGCTCGACTATCATATTTATTACTTGGTAATGTACATATTTTTTCCGATTATAACCTTTTGGCAAATCCTAATTTCTACTAACCGGATGACTTATGCAAATTGCACAAACCTATCGCAATATAAATTTTTTGCACTCAGTTTGCTTTATAATCTGGAATTCTGAATGCATTTATTTTATCTATCATATCTTTATATTTTGTTTCCTACATGATAGCCTTTATATTCTCAACTCGTATTTGAAGCTGTCTTTACTCATGGTAGATGTTGTATGCGGTGAAACCTGTGGCATGCAATTGATTGGGACCTCTTATGAAGAAACTTATTTTGGTCTCATGAAACATCTCAAATTTTAAGGATTTCCTTATTTTACTTAAATCAATTCAACATTCTACAGGGAAACTTAGTTTTGCCGAATAATTCTTGATTCAGAAGTTTATGAATACCTGTACACACTTTTAAAATAACCAATTTATATTAAAAGGTATGAAGATATAAAAAGATACCAGAATTAAAATGATGTACGCCAGACACGAGTTAAGTCTACTAAAAAGCATCAGTGACGCTCAACTGAAAAAAGTTAAAAGGCTAAAAAAATTACAAAGTTACGGAATCTATTCCTTGGGTAGACAATCTTTAGCTTTTCAAAAAGGTCAAAGTTTATAATAGGACAGTGACTCAAAAAAAGAAACAAAAGAGAAACAACTCGAGGTCAGAATACCGTTAGTAATGATGAAAGTCACATGTAAAGCTCTTTCTGCCGTGTCGTGAATTTAGATAACAAAAACGAAAATAAGCTTTCAAGAGTGAATTTAATTGTATTGCATGCAAGTAATATTTTAGCGCACGAAATAGTAAATAGAAAGCATCTCACTGATACTCAGGAAAAGAATATGCGTTTGCGTCAGCACATATCTTAATCTAATAGTTGAATTCGAATGTCAAACGCCCTTCATTAAATGTTTTGACTCCGAATTCATTGACATTTTATCTGGAATTTTTGAGAACGCAAACCGATAGTGTGCTTTTGAAATGTGATCTATATTTTCAAAACCGTACCGTAGAACAAATATTTAGATGCTATAAGGTTAAACTATTTAAACAAACAAACAAAAATTGAATTAAAATTTTATAATAATCTAACGTTCCTGATAGTAATTTTTTTTTAATATATATAATATCAATAAACACGAACGTAAACTATTTTACGAATGGACATTTTATTTATCGAATGAATCTATTTTTAAATTTTAACATTCCATTATGTGAATATATTACTATACAAAATATAAGCAAAGACTTCTAAATTCATACTAAAACAGTATAAAAATTAAATAATCAACATTATGGTTGTAATTAAATTTTGTTGTGATTATTGTAAATTATTTTTACGGTTGTTGTGAGTTTCAAATCATGCTTTATGAATTGAAAACACTCAAGTATTTTTATTCACGACCGTTTAAAATTTAAATATTAATTTTAATAAATTTATCTTACTTTCCGTTTGATGGATATATTACAATAAAAAAAAAATAATAATAAATACTCATAAAACCTAAATACTAAAATGGTATGAAATAATTAAAGTAGAAATTTCATGCTTATTGTTTATAAACATTTTTTTGTATGGTGCAGGAATTTATTTAGATTTAATTTTTACGTTTCCTTTACATATGAATATTTAAAAATATCAAAAGCAGAGTATCTTGTCCTATAAAATACTTATTTCTTAATTGCAACTCTATATATTTCTATGATTCCTCTTGAATTAAATACTTTTGATAAGAATATTGTCTTTCTGTTTTCCGATCAAATATTAATATTTTAACCAGAATGTTCTCTCCCGTAAGTCTATGATGAAATACACAGTATCCTGTGGTTAAATCTTCAAACATAATTAGTTTACATGTTATCGAGACAACAGACAATACCACGTTATAATTGACCCAGATACACACAGTGTACAGTGGTCGTTTTAAAACAAATATAATTGCGTCGTCAAGGGCCATCAAGGGACCATATCAAAGACGTAGATAACAACCTGTTAAGACCTGTATAAATGACAGAAAACTTTCGAGACGTTCCGAGAATTTTATTCTGACTTCCGGCCGAGAGATATCGAGTGACCCATAGACACATCCAAAACTCCCCAATATATAAGCATGAACCCCCTGAGAAATAAAATCGTAGTTAACAGCTTCTCTACTAAGTCTACTGATGAAAATGTCGCCGATGAACACGTTTGGACAACCACTAATTAAAAATAAATTAAATCCTACTGAACATTACAATATTAACAGTGTGTTGGATAGATGATTTCTCACTTTTAATCACGAACATTGAAAAAGACGTAATTAAATCTCAATGATCTTATGTGTCGTAACAACTTCTGGTAAATTGAAGCAAATGTGTGGGTATGTTTACTTACTTAGTAATCGAAAGGGTTCACATAATATCATGTATAATTTTTCTCGGGGTAAAAAGTCTACTTCGGATTTTATGGTCTATGGTGAATCGGGAAGATATCCTTTAGAAACTCAATTAAATTACGAGTGATTATTTATTGTTGTTTTTTTTAATTTGTAACTGGAAAACCTTACAAATCAGCTTTTATTTTGTATAACTTAGCTACTGCCAAATGTGGTACAAATATGTTAATATCGGTAAAACAAGCCGCATCAATGTTAGACACGTGTGGTTTGTCGTATATTTTAGACTACACTACCAAGAATTTACTCACGTTTTTTTTTGGTACATTTCTACCCTCGTATATATCAGTACTGTTCGGCAAGACAGAAAACTTTTAATGTTATATTTTTTGTTTATTCAGTACTGTTTTTGACAGTACTGTTTCAGTACTGATTTTGACACTACTGTTTCAGTACTGATTTTAACAGTACTGTTTCAGTACTGATTTCGTCAGTACTGTTTCAGTACTGATTTTGACAGTACTGTTTCAGTTCTGATTTTGTCAGTACTGATTTTGACAGTACTGTTTCATTGTTGATTTCGTCAGTACTGTTTCATTATAACACTAATTAAATCAGTACTGTATCTGTAGGGAGTTTTTCATTACTGTTATAAACACCTGCTCTTTTCAGTGCATTTATTAAAAGATCACTGTGTTTATAAAAAAAGATGTCCTCTCTTTAAGTACGTAAAAGTGCATCTTTTTCAAGGTTTTTATTTCAGATAAAAATTAATTTATTTACCTGAAAATTAGTTACAATGTTTACATTTGAATGCGTACAATGATGCCTATTTAAAAGGTCTTAGTTTGTTTTATATATTTGGGGTGAGTTAATTGTTCTCTTTGGACACTTACCCCATTTCCATTCATTTTCTATATCGTGACATGCTGATGTTTTTGTTATGTTTTTTTTTTTTATTTCTTGATTTTTTTTGTCCTGATTTGGTTTTGCTTTAGTTCAAGCTCTTCAACAGTTACTTAAGCTTTTTTTTTAATATTCTGGCTTTATGTCATATTTATTGTCAGAATTGCATCTTGTGTGGTTATTTTATAAGGTTTATGTTTTTAGTAAGATCTTATTAATATTTCTGTTTGACAATACCATATTACATGTATTTGTATCTTGCTTGAGTCAAATCAGAACATATTGAACAAGAATTGAACATTGGAACTCGGTATATTACTTTTGAGAAGATGGATGGTTGGATGGATGTTATGTGATCCAGTGGCAAGTTGAGTGCAGGAAGAGGACATGATACTCAGATAGAAATACAACCTAGAATAATTAACCTATTTTGTAAAGAACTAGACCAATAATGCACTGATCGATCGAGCTACTTTTTGAACATGCTAGTTCACCACAAGGAGATAATCTGCTATAAGACATGTCCCTCTACATGACCAGGTACCTTCAGACTGAACAGTCTAAGTTATTTCTCCTTAATGCTGTGTGCCGAAGGAATAATCAGAATACGACCACTTTTCCAGTCTTATTTCTCATATGTAAATTTTCAATCATATGCCAATTGTTAGATTTTTAATGGTTAAATAAATTAATTGACAGATTTCTTTTTTTTTTGTATACATTAATCATGCTGCAATTTCATTCACTTGTAATGTGTGTATTGTGAATAGTAACTTAGGTATGCATAACTCTTGTACTATAGACCTTAATTGCGGAGCGTATTTTACTAAAACAAATATATGAAATTTGGTGTTACAATATTGAGGCATCCTGTTAACGGGGAGTTGAAAGTGTGAGATATTAACTACATTACTCAGTATAGCATGTTCATATGAGGACTAATGACTTTAAGAAACTCTTGATTTGTAGTTCCTCAGAAAACTGTAATGGATTTGAATCTTACAGACATACATACAGAGGTACATTTTGTAAAAGTATAAAAATCTAAAGACTGATTTCCAACAGACTGATTAATGTCTGACGGAGTTCATTTGGTACATATATAAACCTTTTTAATTTTTGAACATACATGGTTTGCTTATCAAAATTGATTTTTTTGACTGAATAAAACAAGCTTAGGAACTCAAATTTTTAATTTTATCTTCTTATCAACTGCAATAACCTCCATTGCAAATACAATAAACAGTAGTCTTAAGATTGAACAGCATAAAAGAGTAAAAAATGTGTTTTTCTCTCTCTCTCAATTTGATGTTTTAATCACTGTTTCATAATTCTCCTTCAATGTTATTTTCCACTGCTCTTCCAATGCATGTGATAGATATCTTTGCCAACTTGTTTCTGGAAAGGAAAAAGTGGATTATAACATTTATCATTTTTGTTAAAGTCCAATAATAAGATCAAACATAGATCAACCATGACATAATGTGAATCAGTGTACATGCATTGCTAAAGGTGGTATAACGTTAAGTATACAAGGTTCATATTTCTTCATGGAGAAAAATGAAAAAAAAAGAATGGAATAATTTTTTATTTATTTATTTATTTATTTTTTACTTATACTCCAGAATGAACAAATCAACCAATCAAAATGCTGGATTTCATGTTTCGAGCACGATTTTTTTGTGCTCCGAGCACTGAGGAAAGTTTTATGACTTCAAGGCCTGATCTTATACGATTTTGATAATTTTAGCGCCCCAAGTCTGGGTTCATGGCAAATTTCCATGTTTTCAATACGGGCTGCACTTTAACAGTCTTAAATTGTTTTGTTATAAATTAGGTCGTTAATTTTTCTACATTGCATTGTTTCATATATCGTTTATGTCTTGGTCTTTTGTAGCCGACAATACGGTATGGGTTTTCTCATTGTTGAAGTCTGCACAGTTGTATATTATTGTTCACATCCACATCGTCTCAAATTTGATGGATAGTTGTCTCATTGGCAATCCTACAACTTTTCATTATTTTTTACACTATACAGCAGTTTAAAAGTAAAAAAAAAAGTATTCTTTTTGTGGAATTTTTCATTATAAGTACCAGTGGCAATTCTCATTATATTATCTTCTAAATCTGTTATTCAGTTTCAGAGAAAGAAAACTTTTTTTATATTTACTTTAGGTTCCTAAATTAAACTATGTCCTGCTGTAACACTCATCTTTGGATTGGCACAAAACACATATGTATTAACATAATCTGATTATTCGAGCACAATATCAATGCAATCTGTGAAACAGTTAACCGAGAAGTTGTGTGTACGGATATTCACTTCCCATAGACTTCTTTGTTAACTTTAATGACATCTTTCAATTATTGTAGAATTGTATTGCTGCTCTTTATTCATTTGAATTTGCTCGTTGTTGGTTTGTTGTCCCATGAACACACTACAACATTTTATGTTATTGAAATAAAATAATAGGAAAATCTGCAAATACTTACTTAAAAAATTCATAATTGAGTGAAAAACTATACCTACCTTTCAAATTATTTCAATGTTCTACTGTCACCTTTCATACCAGTTCTATCTCTATCATGTATTTTATCTGTTCATTACAGTTTTTAGTTGTTGATCTATAAGACTTTATTTTCCTCATAGACTTAGTCTGTGTGTTCTGGTGGGATCCATTTTTAGATGCCTATAACAATAGATACTGCATCAAATATTTTGCATGATTTTTTAAAAAGTTGTTTTTCCCAACATACATGTTATGGTATTATTTATGGACGTAACATTTTATAAATTGTCCTTTGAAAAAGTACATCATGAGATAAAGATTGTATGGATGATTTACAAAATGCTGTCAAGTGGTACGGAGCAATTTACACATACGTTGGACATAAGTACTAGATTTTTTTCCATATGTGAACACATTCTACTAAGGAAATGTCACCAGTAGTGCAATTCTGTCATCATAAAGGATAATGTTTATGTGATACAGTAAAAACAGTAAAAACATCGATAGTTAAATTGTGCGGGATGTTTAATTTTGAACAAATGTGACAGTGAGATTGGTTACGTTTGATCGGAAGCCTCATATAGAAAGAGAGTGCCATGATCTATGCAGGTTAAGAACTATTGCAACAACTCTTTGAGGGGCAGTGAGGGGCCGTCGTTGGCCTTTTGTTTGAACATGCAGCAGGGCAAATTCCTGTCCCCTTTTGAATATGCTTTCATTGTCTAGTGGCAGTCCAAGTTTCTTTGACCTTCTTTCACCCCAGATGACATCTATATATTACAGGACTTACCTATTGTACTTATCTAACAACTGTTTTGAACATGCATGTAATATTTGCCACTGGACATTAAGCACATTTTTAATACATGTACATGTACTTTATGAATATGTTATTTTTTTTTAGGAATCTCAGTAGGATTATTTTTAACTATTGGGATAATCCTCTTGAAATAAAGATTTTTTATACAAAATATTGCTCAATAATTATGTGTCGGTTTAATCGTGTGTCGTTCCAATGTGTGGTCGCACTTATAGGGCGTCGAGCTATTGGGCAATCGAACCAATGTGGTGTCGGACTAAAGGGGCGTCGGAATCATGGTGCCGCCCCCACAGAGCTCTATGGAGCTTTGAACCAACATAAATTCAATCCTTGACCAATAAAATAAATATATCTAAAAAGTGTATGTACATGATTTCTTCATATAAATTTCACATGCAATTTCATTTGCAGTAAGAAAACCAAGACAAGACCGGTGCAAACAGGAAGATTTAAAAGGAAAAAAAACGTGCAACCTATAAAAGGGATGGATTTGGTTTGTTCATTTCTGTATTGTGTAATATTCTATATCATTTTATTATAAATTTTGCCTGTTGTTCTCTTTTCTTTATATTCAAGCACCACACTATTATCGATTATTCATTGCTTCATTCTACTTTATAACAATGGGAATGATATGAAAGCCCGCCATTTTGAAGTTGCATTAACTCCGTGGAACTAGAGGCTCTAAAGAGCCTGTGTCGCTCACCTTGGTCTATGTGAATATTAAACAAAGGAAGCAGATGGATTCATGACAAAATTGTGTTTTGGTGATGTGATGTGTTTGTACATCTTACTTTACTGAACATTCTTGCTGCTTACAATTATCTCTATCTATAATGAACTTGGCCCAGTAGTTTCAGTGGACAATATTAGTAAAAATTTACAAATTTTATGAAAATTGTTAAGAATTGACTATAAAGGACAATAACTCCTTAGGGGGTCAATTGACCATTTTGGTCATGTTGACTTATTTTTAGGTCTTACTTTCCTTAAAATTACCAATTAAGGGGCAGCAACCCAACAACAGGTTGTCCGATTCATCTGAAAATTTGAGGGCAGGTAGATGTTGACCTGATAAACAATTTTAACCCAATGTCAGATTTGCTCTAAATGCTTTGATTTTTGAGTTATAAGCCAAAAACTGCATTTTACCCCTATGTTTTATTTTTATCCGTGGCGGCCATCTTGGTTGGTTGGCCGGGTCACCGGACACATTTTTTAAACTAGATACCACAATGATGATTGTGGCCAAGTTTGGTTTAATTTGGCCCAGTAGTTTCAGAGGAGAAGATTTTTGTAAAAGTTAACGACGACGGACGACGACGGACGCCAAGTGATGAGAAAAGCTCACTTGGCCCTTCGGCCCAGGTTAGCTAAATAAGGACATTGGAAAATTGTTTCTTGGTGTATTCTCGCTTGCCGTTTGAGGCAAAATTTATGACTTTCTGTCTCTTTAGTTTGTATATTATTATAAAAGAATATATAACACAAATTTGCCATCTTAAAACAAATATGTTGAACATTGCGTCTGTTATTTAATCTCTTTTAAATAGTATGAAAAAATTAAGATTAAATATAATCTACAGTTCTAAGTGAAAAAAAATATGAACTATAAAGTCTTAGAAGTTAGATGCATGATTTTTGTTATTAGTTGTTAGTGGCTTTGAACTAGTTGTCAGTAACTGCAAGTACTCTCAGATCTGTATTTAGTGACTTTTTTGTTGGGATATACAAGTATCCGGCAACGTCCATTATGTTTTTGTTAGATGTATTTCTATTTGGATTCATCTGATGAGTTAAATCAGCCTTTTTCAACTGAATTTTATAGTTTGTTGTTATGTAGTACTGTTACAACTCTGTCCCGGGTTTAGGGTGAATACCCTAACATGTTTAACCCCGCCACATTCTGTATATATGTGCCTGTCCGAAGTCAGGAGCCTGTAATTCAGTGGTTGTCGTTTGTTGGTGTGTTACATATTCATTGTTCGTTCTTTTTTTGTACATAAATAAGAACGTTAGTTTTCTTGTTTGAATTGTTTGACATTTGTCATTTCGTGGCCTTTTATAGCTGACTATGCGACATGGCTTTGCTCATTATTGATGGCCGTATGGTGACCTATAGTTGTTAATTTCTGGTCATTTAGTCTCTTGTGAAGAGTTGTCTCGTTGGCAATAATACAAAATGTACAACATCTTTTTATAAACAAATATATATATTTAAATCCAATGTTCTGTTGCCCCTTATGAACCTCGTTTGAACTAAATTCTTGAAGGGAAAGACATTTTTTTTTTGTATAAATGTCAACAGAATACAGAATCAATATGCATATGAACCAAATGTAGATTTCAACACAGTGACACACTGAGAAAAACATCATACATTGGCATTGTTGATATGCCTGATGCTATCTGTGATGAAGCCGGAAGGTCTAGCATGTCTAGGGATCGAGCCTGTAAAAGTTATACAAAATTCCATGTTCATGGAGGGATAAAACTTTTATTCTTTCAACTTAAGGGAGCTACCATTTGATTTTTATGGGGGGCTAGGATGAAATTTGAAAAAAATAGGCAGGACAGGAGTTTTGAGTAAAAAAAAGGGCAGGATGAGACAATTGCCAAAAAAAAAAGTCAGGACGACAATTTAGGTAAAAAAAAGTCAGGATAAACTAAAAAAAAAGCAGGACCAAACAGAGTGAAAAATAAAAAGGCAGGACAGAGATTACAGCTAAAAAAAAATGCAGGACAAAATTTTTCATCCTAGCCCCCCCATAAAAATCAAATGGTAGCTCCCTAAGAAGCAATCTCTATGACTCTACCAGACTTACATTTTAAACGTTTTTATTGAATGCATTTTCTTAATAGTTACACGAAGTGTGTATTTGTGTTCTGAAACTAATTATTGATTTAGCACTCAATAAAGTGCATTGAATAGCCCTATTTAAAAAAAAAAAAAAAAAAAAAAGAAAACAAAATATCCCGGCAAAATATATGATCTGACCAAATGTTCACAAAATAAAACTTGTGATGGAAGAAGACATACATTTCTAAAACATACATGAACAATACGGTTTAGCCAAGATCAGATGTGCATTTTGTGTTTCACATGAAGTCAAAAATAAGTATCACCTCAGGGAAAAACTCTTTCGATATTTTGGTTCAAAAATGGTTTAAATTATGAAAAATTGCCATCGTTAAGCTAACACTGGAAGCATTTATATAATTACATGCAGTTTTTTGAAGAAATATTTAATATTTTTATTAAATAAATGTTGTTTAAAAACTGTATAATTTTCTTTAATGGTTGGCTTCAAGACATGGTCACCAGTGTCAGATTTTTGGTCAATGACAAAGACAACAAAATATGTTTAGAATTATTGAATATCAAACATTTTAATTGAAAAAAAAATGACAAGAACATGTTTAACTCACAGTTATTTCAAACAACAGTAGCTTTCTTTGATCATTAATCTTATCGGATAAAACTGTATCTAAAATTATCTATAAATAACAAAACTTCCAAAACAAACCTTTCTTTTGGTGTATAGAACATTAAAATAACTTGATGCATATTCTTACAATAAACAATCAAACTTGGCAATACAATTGATATGTTTTGTCTACGGACAAGACATTGTATTCATTTTTAATGAAATGCATTATTAAAACCTAATTTTGATATAGCTGAAAGTGTTCTCTTGAAGAAAAAAAACATACATTTTATCAGGTTTATCTATCAAATGATGCTTAACTTCGAGGGAAATGGAAACAAATACATTTTGATAATGTCTACGGACAAGACATTTTATTGATATTCAATTAAATGCTTTCAAAGATGATTGTTAAAGTTAAGGTTAAAAGTTACTAATTAAATTTTAAGCTGTGTTTTTTTAATTTTGGAAAATATAAAAATGTACCCATAATTCTTTACATATCTCAATAATTTATTGATTAAGCCAAAATGAAGACACATTCTTTTAACTGAAATCCATATATCTGACTGTTTAAAACAATCAAACTATTATTAAAACTCAATTTTGACATAGTTGAATGTGTTCTCTTGAAAAAAATAACATACATTTTACCTATCAAATTAGGCTGAACTCAAGGAAATTGGATACAAATATATTGTGGTAATGTCTACGGACAAGACAATTTCAGTTAAAAAAAAATCTGTTAGAATTAATTGTGACTATATTTATGTTGAAAATACTGAGTTTTAATTTGAATAGATAACTTTCATCACCTATAAATAAGATTTAAGTTCCATAGCAGACAAATAATTGAATTTAATACTTGTTATGTACAAGTGTCTTGTCCGTAGACACTTCCTCATCAGCTGTTAATACTGAAATGCAAAAGATAAAGTTAGAGAGAGAGAAATACTTTTTCTTTATTTGATTCAGTTAATCTTTTAAGGTATGCATCAACTGGAATAAACAGTATTGAAGTAAAATAAGGTATGCTTTTTATGACTGATAATCTGACACTTTTTAAAATCCACTCCTGTAAAGTAATTTTACAAAAATTGAGAACACATAAATTACCACTTATTTATTAAAAATAAGATATTTCTAAGTTTAAACAACACATAGGACTAATTAAGACCCATAAAGCCAAGCAATATTGATAAAAAGACATGTCTACGGACAAGACATGTGTCTACGGACAAGACATTCTGACATATTTTTGAATTTTTTCCTCTATTAATAGATGGTAGAAAAAAATGTTAGTAGAGTGGGGTGCTCATTTTCGCCATATCTTTCCATGTTTTCTTCAGTTTATGTTCAGGTCTTTATGTCTTTGAAGTATACTGATATTTCTATATGAAGATAACTTCAAATGCAAAATATTCTTAGCTTTAAAACGTGTTTGTTTTGAGAAAAATCATTTGAAATATTGGATTAAAGGGTGTTTGAAATTTCCTGATGTTTTGTCAACGGGGGACACATATTCGCCGTTGTTTCACATCTATTTAAAACCAAATAACTGCAGCTTTAAACAATATTCATCAAATAAATATCATTATAGAAGAATAGCAGACATTTGAAAGGTGTAAAAAACTGAAATTTATGGCAATCAGTCAAAGAATTACTAAAGAAATACTTCTTTGAAATCGTTTTTTTCATTCAGAAAATTGGCTGAAAATCGTCCGTTTTTCGGTCCTTTGCGGTAAGTGCCGAAATTTGGTCTCATTTTCAAAAATAATCATATTTGTTATAAAAATATAATTTACCGGCATATTTCTTCAACTTCAACCATCCTTTGAAGTTTTTACACCTCAAAATCATAAAACGGCGAAATTGTGTCCACGGCGAATATGAGCGCCCCACTCTAGTGTTTTCATATCTACAAAAGAACAGGAACTTAGCAATGCAACATTAATGTAATTATGCTTCCAGTTTACTAGGGAATGCATGTCTACGGACAAGACATTTTTTCACTTTATTTGTATATCCAACTTTGATGGCATATATCTCCAGCTAGGATACTGCAATTTTGATAAATGAAGTAGTTTTTGATAATGTATATACTAGAGAAAACAAAACACATAATAGCATAAATTTGATTTATTTTTCTCTTTTATCACTACACTGAGCAAGCTAAAAACAAAAGTACAAAATTTCATAACAAGCGCATAGTATTCAACTTTTTATCATAACTTTGTAACCACTGAAGATTTTTTGTTGCAACAACCAGTAAAAGAAAGAAGAATAAATTGTCTTTAACAGTGAACCAATAATGTAGTTCAAATTAAGTTCACTTATTAACTATCAATTGATAAAAACAGCGATATTTTAAATGAAACAACATAACGTGAAATTTTGCCCATTTTCAGCGTGTATTTTAGTGTTTTTTTTCAAAACGGTAATACCTATACATGATATTTGATATTCATTGTGAAACCCTACATTCTCTTCTTCAGTTCAAAGATGTATTACTTATGTAAAGTTTATCTTCTTGTCTTTACAAGCCTATAACATAGACCCAATATGAAATGCACATCTGATCTTGGCTAGGCCGAATAGCAATCCGTAGATGATTCGAAAAGGATCTGCATCCATCTCTGACTTGTCGTAACAATCGTCTGTTTCTGTTACTTTAAGACTTTCTGCATCTGCAAGTGGCTGCAATATTTTCTCTGCTGTTGTCTCAAAAATTTTGCCGTTGATGTTATTATCGTAATCACAAAAGCGCGTCAATGTGGAACATACAATTGCCTATTGTAAAACGTTTATGTGACTGGATGTAGACATGACGTCATTCATTGTTTACAAACGTTATTTTTGCACTCGCACTGACATTTCAACAGTTTAACAGTTTAAAATTCTCCTGGATTTAACGTAGATCAAGGTATATATATTGAATATTTTAAAATTGAGAAAATTGTAGCATAGCTAATATAAAACATATAACGTTAGCCAAAGCAGGAGATTACGCGTTACACAGTGGTGAACCCCTGGGGTTCCGGGGCTTGGAACACCAAATTATTTAGAACGTTCAATGCATTTTGGGACATTTAGTTGGAACCCCCCTTTTTCCCTTTATCCCGAATGTTTGGAACCCTTTAAAAAAAAAAATGGGTGGATCCGCCCTTGAACATATGATTGGATAAAGGGAGGTGGGGTACCACCATCGGAGTATCAAGGGGGAGGGGTCCGAAGGTTGGACCCCCTTTTTAATGATAGATGCATAAATTTGAAAAATGTGGTTCCTATTTTGACTCGACTTTTTTATACCGATACTTCATTTTATTTGGGAAACATTTTGATATATATATAAGTCCAACATTGTCCCAAGTGCCTATATATTATACAAAATTATTTCATCTCGCCACATTGCTGTGTGTAGAGGGTTGCTGTTCAGTTGTTGCTGTATATAATAAAATTGTGTTTATTTGAGTCTTTTTTACTATAAGTGATCTCGTTTGAAATGTTTTTACACTAACATTTTTGTTACTTCGGTTTTTTTTTAAATATTTTTGTTAGCATACTATGCGAACTGGGCAATGCGATATATGGGTTCTCTCATTGTGCATTTGTTGTGGTAACAATCATCCCACAGTCTTCCTATTTTTATATTGTAAAGAAGGATGTCTGTAAAATATTTAAGTTTCTAATTTTGTTTTGGTACTGGCTATTGTTACATTGAAATGTAACAGTCATAAAAAAATATTGTTACAATGAAGTTTAGGCTAATTGCCGGAATGCAGGCCTAGAGTTGACTAAGGAACTGCATGCTTACTTACGAATGTAACAATGATATTTATGTCTACGGTTACATTGTGTTAATGTTACATAAATGCACTCCAATGAAAACTTTTTTTTACAATATTTTATACATTGTTTTAATTTTAATTTGATTGATAGTTTCCACAGAACCAGTATGTTGTTTTGTCACGGAATAGAAGTTCCTTCATAACATAAGTTCCAAAAGAAAAGAATATTCTGGAATATTATTTCCACAGGAATAAATATTACAGTATATGTTCCTAACGGAATAAATGGTATAGAATATTTGTTCCAACAGGAATAGATATTATGACAATGTTTATAACCAAGTTTCCATTGGAACTTCTGTTAGGTGGAACAAATATACGTTGACAGTTTCAATCCGATGCATTTTTGGTCTGGTGAAACCACTCTAGGCAGCCATCTCTAACGAGTAATTTGGGTGGGGTGGGGGCTCAGTGATGCATTTATATATAAGAAGATGTGGTATAAGTGCCAATGAGAAAAGTCGCAATTTGTAAAAGTAAACCATAATAGGTCAAAGTACGGTCTTCAACACCCTTGGCTCACACCGCACAGTAAGCTATATATAAAGGGCCCAAAAAATTACTAGTGTAACTGGAAAACCAACAGTCTAATCTATACAAAAACGAGAAACACTTATAAACCACATAAACAGACGACAACTACTGGATCCCCAAAACATTACCAGTGTGAAACCATTCAAACGGGTAAACTAAAGGTCTATTAAATCTTTATAAAAACGAGAAACACTTATGAACCACATCAATAACGACAACTACTGAATAATAGGACAATAACAATATTTCTTTATTGTTACACATCCCCAAAACGTGTCCGATAATTTTAGAATGTGTACAGTTAAAAACGCCTGAATATTTCAAAAGCTCATATACCCCCAATAATACTCTGTTAAGAAAAAAACGTTTACCGCAATTCAATATTAATGGTGTGGGATAGTCTGTGCCAAACTGTTTTAGGGTTTGTCTGACCGAAAGAGAAATTTGAACTTCTACTACATATTCAACCAAAAAATCTTAAAAGTTCTGTCTGACCGAATGATTTTTTGTCTGACATTTTGTCGGTCAGACAGAGTCTGTGATACACTGCCGGGCGGGGATACGATAGAACCCGTATTGTTCGGTTGGATTATAAAAAAAAAGTCAAACAGCTTCCAAAATTAATCTGGAGGAAAGGTTTAGTAATCCGTACAGACAAATGTCCAAGATATGCTACACTGTGCACACTTACTTCTGCTTGAAGACACAGACTCCTCAGGCTGGTTTATATAAAAAAAATATTGCACAATAAAGTGTCATTTTTATTTGAAGCGATTTTATGATTTTTTTTATCAATATGATTATTATTATAATAAAGTTCAGACAGAGGTACTTCACAATTAAGAAAACTAATACATTTTATATTGTAATTTTTCCCCCGGTGCTTTATTGTGTGTCATTTATAAGCATTAGTTTGTTCAACATAGGCTATTCATAACAAGCATAAATGCAGGCTCAGTTTACAACACATAATTAATTATGGATTGCTTAATGTCCAGTGGCAAATATGTCATGCGTATTTAGAAAAAAAAACCCAGGCATAAACATTGCATTTTTTAAGTTTTGTAAAGTTTAAATCAAGATCGTTTAATAGTGAGTAAATTCTTTTGTTCTAATATTATCCGGTGATGCCTAAATGTCTTTTATAAAATGTAAGTCTATGAGGGTATTGCACGACCGGCTTCCCGAAAAAGTGGTTTCTGTGCTTAAAAAGACACATTTAGACCTTGATAAACAGAACACATTTTGGCGCCCGTGCAATTTGACTTGTTTATCAGACCATTGACGTCACATGGACACGTTTTGGGGGAATCGGACACGTTTTTGAGTACTACATATGTACGTTAAATTTTCAATTAAATTGAATTTCCACTTCAATCTATTAAACATTTATGTACTTTTGTATTTATAAACTAAAGTAATGACTATATATTTTTTTGTCTTTTTGTCGTTGTTTCACGAATCTTATTATAAAGAGCACACACATAGATTGATGGTTAAAGCTACACGTGCATGAAATACTTGCCACTGGCAAACACCAATGCTTTAATGATGATGAATTGAATTGTCATATTTTCCTTTTTTTTTTTTTTATTTAGCAACAAATTTCAACTTTGATTGATTATATATACATGTAGTATCAGAAGTCCAGTCCAGTACTGGAATTATGGTAGTATATAAAGTAAGAAGTACATTTTGATGACCATTCCCTTTCATAATTGTGCATTGTTTTTATTTTTACATGACACAGAAATGAGGAAACATAAGAAAGTTTATTATACCCTTTATAAAGTCGATTCTTTTCTTTCCTCAGAATGATTAACAGCAACGGAGACAGGAGCAGAAATGGGAATGTTCGATGTGAAAATTGAAGACCTATAAACAAAATGATGTATAAATATGGCACTCATCAGGAAAAAAAAAAAACCAATATTTAATCATGAACCATTGATTCTTGAGTTTCGTACAAATACCAAAACATTAAAGATGGATGCTTAAAATGAGCTCATATTAGAACTAAAGTGTCCTCTTGAATTACCACTGTACATGTAGCAAGACACATCATATGCGGGACTGAATTGAGGAAAAGAGCCAGGAAACTGACATTCTACGAAGCATTCCAAAGAAATGATGGCAAAGGGAGAGAGCAATGAAACATGATACATGCAAAATTAATTGTTTCTTTGATTGTTTTATTAATGAACTTTAAGGGGCAAGAAAAAGATAGAGATTTTTGTCACAAACTTCACATGTTTGTATAACATTGAATGTTTTATTACTATACTATATATAAAAATATTAATTTTCGCGAACCATTTAGGTCACGGAAATTCCAAAATATGGCATCAGTAAGGAGAGT
>CM075333.1:64964211-65196711 GCA_037788925.1 Mytilus galloprovincialis
CATCTGTGTCCACACTTGTTATATATTAAAAAAATGGTTATGATGAATAAAACAAATTCCAGTTATGATTAAAAATGAGTTAAACGAGACATTGTTTTGTGTTAATTATAATGCATTGCCTAACATAGTAATTAATATATGACTGCATTAATTACAACATGTTTTAAGCAATAGCAAAATACCAAAAATGATTAGTATTCTAATCTTGTTTGATATATGTATACATTGTGCGCTATTATACACATTGATATTGTAAAATATCAGCCTCGAACCACAGTGTAAATCTCTCTGATGTCGAGTGCGTATTCTTTTTTTTATACACAGAAAGACAGAGTCACAATCAAAATCAAGAAGTAAACAAAGAATCACTAAACTAAAGGGAATTTACAACAACACTGTGAAAAATACACAAACAAACCAACAGGAACTTCATTAAAAACCGGGAATGAATTCAGGTGCTCCTAAAGGGTAAAATCCGATAAACTGCTTAATATCTTGCTTCATTTCTGTTGTTTTCCCCTTCACTTCAACAGTTTTTCGATAGACGAAAGTAAGCTTGATAATTTTCCATGGTCATGTTCACGTGGCTAAAAAACATCTGCTCATCAGAGTGATATAGTCGAACAGAAAAACGCAACCAGATAAAAAGGATAATAGTAATATTGTCACGGAATTATCAAACCTATATTTGGATACCAATTGTACTGAGATGCACATTGTAAAAATTTCTCTAATGATAGACCAACACTGAATCAGAGATTTCTACACACAAGATAAAAATATGTCACAATTATTATGTACCATACTATACTTACCTAGATATATAAGTTTTCAGTTCCAAATATTTTTTGAAACAATACACATTCAAATTGAAAAGATTAACCACACCAAATCGACTGCTGCAACTATACCTAAAGAAATAACTATTTTTCATATGGATAAGGTGCGCAGTAAAAAGTAAGTTTATTACTAAAACAGTGAATGAAAATATCAACTCAATAATGGAATTAAAAAAAAATCGGTATACTTACAGTATAAAATCAGTACTGAAACACTATTGACAAAATCAGTACTGAAACATTACTGACGAAATCAGAACTGAACCAGTACTGACGAAATCAGCACTGAAACAGTACTGTCAAATTCAGAACTGAAATAGTACTGTCAAAATCAGTACTGAAAAAGTACTGTTAAAATCAGTACTAAAACAGTTCTGTCAAAATCCGTACTGAAACAGCACTGTTGAATTCAGTACTGACACAGTACTGTCAAAATCAGTACTGAAACAGTACTGTCAAAATCAGTACTGAAACAGTACTGTCAAATTCAGTACTGAAACAATACTGACAAAAACAGTACTGAATAAACAGAAAGTATAACATTACAAGTTTTCTGTCTTTCCGAACAGTACTGTTATATACGAGGGTAGAAATGTACCAAAAAAACGTGAGTAAATTCTTGGTAGTGTACATATCTGTGTTACCTAAACATTGCGACATGTAACCGTAAATAGAACTTAATTGATCAATTAAAACAAAATTTGCTTGCAAGTCTACAGGGATCACCAAAATCATTAAACTATCGTTTACTTTAAGGAGAATTTGAAGTTTGAGAAATTTTTCAGTAGTTCTGATGAGAGGCAGATATTTTCATTTTTAAAGTATCGAACTCTGAATATAAACTTACCATTTTAAACTGGCAGATGCCAAATGTTAGAAAAATAAAACAGTAAGTGTGTATTGTGCAATTTTGATGATTTATGAAAATGAATACCATTTCATTTTTGATTTTTCACCTTTTAATGACGGTAGAAAAAAATGTATTAAATTTCATTATAGGAGACCTTTCCCTATGATTTAATGAATTCCAAAACATGTTCATAACAAAATCAGGTGTTTAAACTTATTAAAGAGATCAACAACAAATTGAACTCTTATGGGTGAAGGGTCCGTGTATCACTAAACAATTCAAAATTTAAAAAAAGTTTTTAAATATTTGTTTTTTTTGATTTTTGGTCAAAGTTTTTAAATATCAACCTTCTAAATTTTTCATTTTTTTTCAAAAATCTAAAATTTGTTTTAAAATTTAATAGTTTAGATATTTTTTCAAACTTTAAAATAATAAACATAACATGCAGTTTTGGTCATTTCTCTTTTTGAAAGTTTTTTTTTTTTCTTTATTAAAATATAGGAAAGGGGAAAGGACTAAAAAGTGGGTACCTGTTATATGAGCGAAACGGAATACAAACGGAACATAGCGAAATGAAATTTACCATTATAAAAGAAAACAATTTAATAAAGGTATAGAACTGTGATTTCGTTATACCACATACGAGATCTAAGTACTACCCGTATAACGTTTCACTTCTGAAGGATTTTGCATGTGACTTTTTCAACCAATTTGAATTCTAGTGATCGAATCTGAACAGCGCACGTGGAACATATACTTGAATGAGGTTCATTGAAAGGTCCCGAGGGTATCCAAAAATAAAAACAGTGGTTCAAAATTTATCGCTTCGATTTTTACATTGGTTGGAAATAGTTTTTAAATCTGTTTCGGCGTCATTACATCATATAGTACCATTCAATACAAAACATTATGATAGTAAATAGTACATTTAGCCATGAATATTTGAAATATGTGACGTTTGTCGTAGTTTTCAGATATGCCCCCTGCCCAATATGCTTTATGACTTGAGGTCGGATCGTAATCGTTTAAACTGTACACTGTAGCGGTGGATCAAGGATTTTGATAAGGGGGTGCAAACTATGCATCGTTTGGAATGGGACATGTAAAAATGTCTAAGCATTAACCAAACATATATATGTGTAGATCCACAACCCCACCACCCTTTTTTTTAATCCACATCGGCATACCTACAAGACAAGAAAAATAACCAGCGGCGGATCCAGAAATTTTCATAAGGGGAGCACACTGACTGCATAAGAGGGGTACCGCCCCAATCATGTTTCAGTGATTCCCTATATATAAATTAACTAAATTTGTCCTATAAAACGGGGCTCCGGCACCCTGGGCTACCCCCTAAATCCGCCTCTGTTAACTGTCATCAATTAGCTGCTCTGGTGAAGTACTTTAGCTTAGTTTGCAGTGAGGTGCCTTACTGTCCTATTTTTGTGAACTATCAGGGGGGACTGTTATATTTTGTATCTAGTATGTAGTATAACGGAATCCGAATTCTATATTTTAATCAGATTGGCCTAATAATAATTTGGTATAGAATGATTTGGTTTAAGACAGGATTCACGGGGAGCGATAGAACCAGCATGTTTTGTCTGTGAGGAAGGCTATTCCAAAGTCGAACTGTTGATGGAAGGAAACTATTCATATAATAAGTAGTTCGACAGGGTACTGATTGAAAATTATTAAAGTAACAAGTTATATACTGGTGTTTGTTTCTAAACTGATCTGGTAGAATATCATTTAGATAACATGGGGTCTTTCCATTCACCATATTATGAAAAAGTAGGAGTTTATGCTTATCTCTTCGCTGTTGAAGAGTCTCCCACCCACATTCTGCAAAAAGTAAGCGTAAACTGGTGAGTTTTGTTGCACCAGTAACGATGCGTGTGGCATCGTAGTTTATATGTTCAAGCTTGGTTTTTAGGTATTCGGGACAGTTATCCCAGACAACATCAACATATTCAAGTAATGGGCGTACGCAGCTAAAATACATATTTTCAAGAGATCTTCTGTCAAGCCTAATTTTTAGGCGACGTGGTAAGTCAAGTCGAGGTAATGTCTTTGTTGTAACTTTTTCGATGTGAGAAAGTTAATCCTACGTTCTTGTGTGTAATATCGAATAAATATGAATCTAATATCTTTGCCTTCGTCTATGGCTTTGCTAAGTACGTTACAAATATATAAAAGTTGATTTCTTGTCGAATCGTTAGGCATGAAACCAGACTGGTGTTCAGTAATCAAAACTCGTATGAAGTTAAATAAGTGCTTACATACACAACGCTCGAAAACTTTGCTCATCACTGAGAGAAGAGATGTTGGACGATAATTACTAAGTAAGCTTTTATCATCATTCTTGAAACAAAGAATTTCATTCGCTAGCTTCCATGCGGACGTAGACTTAAGTTGAAATTAGCGCGTGATGGTTTTGCTATAGATTTTTTACAAACGAGGCCGTTTTACATTTAGAGTTTAAAGAATGTCTTTGACTTCGTACGTTTCAAAAACAATATAACTTAATCGTCCATCTGGAGGGATGTCGTATTCAGGCAGTAATGTATTACTATCGCTATATTAGACTGACGCAAAATAGTCATTGAATGTCTCGGTCTTTTGTGTATCGTCATCAATTACGATTGATAGGGGGGATATTCATGTCTCGATATTTTAAGTCTGCTTAATTCCACTAAACCTTGGTTGAAGACATGGTCGTTCTAAACTTTTCGATCAATTTGTCGTTGTTTTCTTCTCATTGCGTATTACATTTACAGTTTTATTTCGAATTCTGCGAACTTGTATCCAGTTTTCGGGACGATTTGCCTTTTTCGCCTTTTTATATAAATACGGTTTCGTTTTCTAATAGACCTGCGTATGCAATTGTTCATCCACGGAGGATCGCTTTTCTTGGCTGTATAGTTTTATTTGGAATAGCTTTTGAAGTAAAATCTATTAATAATTTGGAAAATCTCTTGACAAGCGAATCAACATTGGTGCTAGATACAATAAAATCGTTCCAGTTAACATCTGAAAGCATTCTACGAAAAAGGTTCTGAGTTTAAAAAATAGGGGTAAGAAAACTAAGGAATAGCAGTGAAAAATCAGAAAAATTTAATATAAACACAAATATTCTACTAAAAGAGAACTCCCCCCCCCCCCAAAAAAAAAAAAAAATACAGTAACAAAAACATTTATCCGCCCATGTACTATTCCCCATTGACAATAACATTTGAAGTGAATGGAATATCCAATGAAATAAAATCAACATTTGACTGCATGCGTCCGAGGCGCTTTTCTGTATTTACCTACATCCGGAACGCTCAAAGCTGAATATTTGAAAGCCAAGTATATATAAGAATCGAAACAATTGAAGAGATGTATAGCCAAAAGGGACATAAAAAATAGCAAAATCCATCTAAGGTCAACTTTGCCTGAGGGAGTTGAAATCTAAATTTCTTTATAATTAATAAATGGCCTATTTAAGATTATTGATTGTTGGTTGATTAACATCCAGGGGCAAATATTTCATGCATGTTCAGGACGATAACATATTGACAATAAGTCCAATAGGTAGGTCCTGTAATAGAGTCTGTTAAGGGTAAAGTCGGCAAATTTAGATCAACACTGGAAAATAAGGGTATATATACATGTATTTATATATATTGGATAGGGATAGAAATTTTGCCTTGCAACAGGCAACCAACGAACACCTCAAAAAGTTGTTGCAAGGGTTCTTTACGTGCAGAGAGCGTAGTACTCTCTCTCTCTACACGCCCCATTCTAACTCTAAAACTATTTTAAAATTTGATAGTTTAGATATTTGATCAAACTTTAAAAGTACTAATTTTAATAAAAACTTAAAGTGCAGTTTTGATTATTTCGCTCTTTGAACTTTTTATTTTTGTTATTTTTGATTAAGATATTAAAAAAGAAAACGAGTGGTTAGAGTGCGAAACTGAAGAAATGCGGAACGAAACGAACCAAACAAAAAGAAACGAAACAAAATGAAATGAAATGAAATGAACAGTTACGTTTACTTAAAAGTTAAATTAAATGTATATATATACCTATTGGTTTTGGTCTGATTAATTTTTTTTATCATTTATTTTTGTTTCAAAAGATGCCGCTTAGTTTTTTTTTGTTTATGATATCATACAGTCTATAAGCTTTTGAAACTGACCCTGTTTATCTGAACACTTTTCTGTGTAAGAGTTATCTCCCCGAAAACTGTTTTTCTTGTGATAAGTCTCCTTCGCAACCGTTAAAGAAAGTGACAAATGTGTTTATCCAAAATGCTCATTATATACTCAGGATGTTACATTTTATTTTGAACGAAGTTATCCGGAGACCACATATGAGAGTTATTCCACCGTACGCATTTGATATAAGTGATTTGATTTGAGGTCCTTGGTCCAAAAAAAGAAAATTTGGTCTAGATAAAAGGTCAAGGTCATATTCTGAACATAAATTTTGGCTTATTTTTACTTCTTTTCAAAAATCGTATATTTTATCAACAACATATTTTTACTAAATTGTTAGTTGCGACATGTCGTTACACATACATTTTGGTTGAAAAGGTACGCTAACAGTAAATTGCAATTTTCTTTCCTCTTTTAAAATTACGTGTATGGCGATTACCTCATTCAGCAAATATAATATAGTCCTAGTTTCTTTTGATTTGAAGTCCTTTGTTGATGACCTTCAAATTAAGCTCAAGGTCGTAGGTAAATTTGACGTTCTAGACTTTGACCTTTGATTTTATTTATTATGTATGCATGATAAAGACATGGGACTTTTTTCATTAGGTTGCAAGTCATATGACCTTGGAAAACCAACCGGAAGTAACCTTGTGTTAACTGGAAGTAGCTTTTTTTTGTACTTTTTGTACAAGCATATTTAGAACCATATATTTTCGGAATCAGTGTCAAGTAAACTATCAAATAAAACTGGAAGTGATATTTCTCAAACCGGATTTAAAGAATTATCTCCGTTTTTTTTAAATGTATCGAAACCATATACTTGTGAAAACAGCGTACAATAAGCTATCGTTTGACGCTGGAAATGACATTTTAACCCAAATTTTAATATTTTTGTATTAGAATAGAACTTTTCGGGTTGAAATACCTTCAATTGTTCTCTGAACAATTGGTTTTTAATTTATATAACGATTGTTTGTTACAAATACTGGTTCACAAATATGGAACAGTTAACCAAATAAAATAAAGCTGACATTTATATTTGTGTTATACTTCTTGAAAACTTGTATACAAAAAATCTTTTTTCAATTTTATTATTGATTTGTGTCTTTTGTTGGCTACAATTTAAAGATGATTTCTGGCCTTAATCCTCTACCTTCCATGCAACATAAATAGTTAAATTCAGTCACTTGTAATAATAGAAACATGTCCAATATCACAACACAGAGATGTTCTGATTACGTATATCTTTTGAGTTCCTCAATTTGGTGTGCATTATGACTGTTGTCCTATTTATTGAAGTGTTATTTAGGGAAAAGTTTTCTATTAAAGCAAAATACAAGACATTACGTTAAAAGGTCAGAAAAACACCCAAAACATTAAGTGCGGCTTGCTCTGTCTAATCATAGTCATGGTTGAGTCCTATTTCAGGACAATTTTCTCACAAAATGTGTTTTTGAGAATCAATCCACTCAGAATATTTCACTTTTGTAATATCTCACCTAAATAGCATTAAAATTTGAACAAATGCCAGTACACACAAGGTCAAATGTGTGTCTATCCATAATAAATGTTATACCAACAATTATTTTACCTTTTTGTTTTTAATTTTCACTTTTCAAAAAAGTGTGCAGAATTGATAGTTCAAATTGTTTCAAATACAGAAATACTTGGCACGAGTAAAGTTTTATCTTGTACAGTACTTACATGTATTATTTGTGTATGACAAAATATAACATAAAATATCAATATATTCTATAATGTCCTGAATCATTCGGTTAGCCTCGCTTATAAGTTACAAATGGGCAGAATAAACTATGGCAACGTGTAAAAACAGAAAACGGTGAGTATAAATGTGACATTGATTCAATCTTAAATGAACAAGTAAAATTTTATACTAAACCTTTTGCCACGGAAGGTTGGGACAAAACAGCGGGCGAACAACTTTGTCAATTTATGGTAGACAAGGTAAGTAAGGAAGATCAAGAAATGTTAGATAGAGATATAAATATCTCTGAAGTAGAAAAGGTACTAAAATTACTTAAACAAAACAAATCACCTGGCGAAGATGGTATAATATCAGAATTTTATGTTTTATACTGGGATATAATTAAAGACGATTTCTTTAGTTTAATACAAGAAATATTTAATGATACTATATTGAGTAACTCTCAACATAAGGGGGTCTTAACCTTATTACATAAACGAGGGGAAAGGGAAAATATAAAAAATTGGAGACCACTAACTTTACTTAATTGTGATTATAAAATTATTGCAAAGATTTTATCTGAAAGACTTAAAATAGTATTGCCTAAAATTATTCATACCGATCAGAAGGGGTTTGTTAAAGGTAGGAATATAAGCGAGGCTAACCGAATGATTCAGGACATTATAGAATATATTGACAACGAAGATGAAGAAGGGATTATATTATTTTTGGATCAACAAAAAGCGTTTGATAGGGTTGAATGGGAATGGATAGATTTTGTATTGGAGAAATTTGAATTTGGTGGGAAATTTAGAACATGGATAAAGATGCTATTATACAATGCTACTACGTGTATCAAAACTAATGGGTTTGTATCAAGATACTTTTCGATTACTCGCTCTGCTAGGCAAGGGTGTCCAATAGCGCCTCTCTTGTATAGCATACAAGCTGAACCCATGGCATGTGCGATTAGGGGTGACATTAAAATAGAAGGATTAAAATTACCAGGAGGGGGAGAGAACTTTATAGAAACCAAATTATGCATGTTTGCAGATGACACCCAGGTATTTAATAAAAATGAAAAATCTGTAGAAAATACTTTTAAAATTTTGTCCTTATACGAAAAAGCTTCGGGTTCTAAAATAAACTATATAATGACAAAACAAAAGGCTTACTATTAGGGGCTTCTAAAAGAAAACGATTTAAATTTGATAAAATCAAATGGATCACAGGTAATGTTAAAACATTAGGGGTGTGCCATGGTTATGAAATAGATGACGATGATATTTGGAGAAAAATTATAGAAAAAGTTAAAAATTGTATACATGTATGGAAAAGTAGGAAGCTTACATTTAAAGGTAAAACACTTATAGTAAAAAATATGATACTTTCTCTCTGTTCTTACGAGATCGAAATACGAGGAATTCCGGATAAATACACTAAAGAGCTAAATAATATGATTTGGAACTTTATATGGGACGGAAAAGTGAACCAGGTAGATAGAAATGTCTGCTGTTTGGATGAAATAAAAGGGGGGATGGGAATGGTAAGTATAGATACGTTTATAAAAAGTAAACAAACAAAACTTGTATATCGTTTAATTCAGGAGCCATTGGAAAGCTGGAATGCGATCGGTAAGTATTGGCTTCAGAAATTTGACGAAAAATATAATGATGCCTTTTTTGTATGTAAATGTTCAAGTTTAAATGGTTTAGATATGAACCAACTACCACAATTTTATCAGAAAATTATAGATACGTGGTCAGGATTCACCTCCATATAAAAGTGCCATTTTAAATACGAGGATATTTGGAAACTCTTCTATTCGTTTCAAAAATAAACCATTGTTTTACTCTTCTTTTTTAAAAAGCGGTATCACAACTATCCAGGACATTTGGAATTCAGAAACTACAGATTTCATTAGCTGTAATGAAATTTATAGGAAGCTGATTGATCGGCGAAATTGTATTTCCGAATTTTCAAAAATAAAACAGGCAATTCCTAAAGATTTCGTGCAAATTTTGAAATCTTGCAGAAACCAGAATTTGCATTATGAAAGTAAATTAAAGATATCAAATGACCTTGAGATCATTAACTTAAACAAACGAAAAATCAAACCATCAAAGTTAAAACTCAATTATATTCGTACGGTTTTAAATAAAGATGTATCTCCAAAATGTCAAATTAAGTGGGAGGAAATATTTGGAACAATATACCTCTGGAAAATATGTGGTCGGGATTGAAATATTTGAAAATTGAAAATAAAGTAAAAGAATTCCAATGGAGATCCTTGCACAATATTTTATATACTGAAGAAAGATTAAAAAAAATGAAGTTATCAAATGGAAAATGCCACATTTGTCAAAATGACAACAATATAGAAACCCTGCAACACTTATTTTTCAGTTGTTGCACATCACAGTTAATTTTAAAAAACCTCCAAGATATACTGATCAAATCAAACATAGTAATAAACAATCCGTTTGGTGAAAAGGACGTGTTATTGGGTAAAAACACGGGAGAACTAAAATATGATAATTTTTTAAACATAATTATCTTATATTTTAAATGGACACTATGGAAAATTAGGAATTCAATAAAATTTAACAAAACGCCTAAAACACCACAAGATATTTATAAAATCTGGAAACAAAACTTGAAAATTAATCTTAAATTTGTTCTTCTTTTGAAAGGCGTTGATATCATAGATAAGACAAAATTGGAGTCTGTAATAAAGAAAATTTAGACATTTAATATAGTATAATATAGCTTGATTCAAAATACATTTTTCATGGTTTATAGTATTAAAATATCGATTGTATCAATTTATATAAACATAAAAAAAAAAGTGATAAAAAAGTATTAGCTTATCATGTTTATTGTAGTAAATGCAAATCTTTTATGTGGGTATCTTATACTTATTTACTTACTATTTTGTATTAAAGTATAGAACTGTTAGATGCTTCTAACATTATATGGTTATATTTTTTACACTAAATGTAAATCCAAGGTTAAAAGTGGACTACTTTTTTATTGCCTTCTATTTCCCCTGGATAGATGGTTTCAATTTGTAAACAGGGTCCCTTAGCCTGATCCTGTACGACTAAGGTAATTGTACACAGGAAATATTTAGGAATAAAACGTTTATATGTCTTAAAAAAAAAAAAAAAAAAAAAAAAAAAAAAGAATCACTATCATGACCATTTCAAAATCTAGTGGTACTTTGAAACTCCCATACTATATGTTTATGACTCAGAAATTCCTTATTGCTATGAAATGTAGAATTATTTTCCTACAACTGTCAAATTTAAAAAAAATATTTGGTTGACCCTTTTTCGTATGCAACCGGTAATGGTACTTTTAATATAGCTTTTTATCCAGTTTTTATGAAACTTTGTTGAATTCGTAATATATTTTGACGTAAATAGTTATCAACGATACCAGGCTTATCATATAATACGCCAGACGCGCGTAAATAAACTCTCTTTCTAATTTTATAGATTTTCGTCATGCTCCCAGTTATGGGAAATTTTCATGAACACGTTTTATTCATGAAAAAAATACTGATGTTTCAGGACAACAACTCTATAAGGCTTTGAGTAGTTTTATATCTATAAAAATAAGCTCCCTTTAGTTTTTTTATATAAATATTTGAATAATGTGAAAAAGCAGTCCTTATGGTAAGAACTTTTTTTAAGCTTTAACAGTAGATTATAAACAGCATTTAAGATCATAATGTGTTAAATCGAAATCTAGAATACTGATTTCGTAAGTAAAATATCTTACAAATGCATATAACCTTAGGAGAAATACCTTTGATTGGACCTGTTCCTTCTTCTGTAAAAAGTAAATCTATGCATACATTATGTTTGTTAAAGAATAAATGTCAACTGTAATCATTTGTATGAATGTGCAATTGTTTTGTGCATAAATCCAGCCGTTTGTATTCTCGTTTTAATGTTTATTTTTTCAATATTTGTCCTTTCGGGAATTTGCATAGCTTAAAACAAATGCGTATGGGGTTTTGCCCATTATTTAAGGCCGTATGGTGACCTAAAATAGTTGCTTACTTCTACTGTAGTTGGTCCCTTGTGGGAAGTTGTTTCATTGGAAACCATACCACTTCTTAATACAGTAGTAACATACATGCAGAATTTGTTCAAAATCAATCAAAGTAGTAAAACTTTTTATACTGAGAGTGATGAATAGCACAATCTCAGACTAATTCATTTTTTTTATTTGGCTTTCATATAAAAGAAACTCAATAAAAAAAAATCAATATGTAATTAAATCATAATTACATTGTACTTACTTACTTAGGCAATGGATTATTACATCTTCAGTACAAGTACCTGTGGCATACCATCCATTTGAAGCACAGATTCTTATATCAGGTTCATCTCCGTGGCAGTTTATGCCATTTAGATATAGTTGTCCCAAACCATCGAAACTACGACGCCATCCAACAAAACCTAATGTTCTGAAAGAAACCATTTTTTTATTCACTATTTTAGTATCTTCACTAATGGTTTATTTGAATATTAAAAAAGCGCTGCGAAATAACAAAGTGTAAAAGAGTTTTTTTTGACGGACACTATCTTATAATTTGTTTTATGCTTAATAAATTTTCTTGTCATATAAATAAAGCGTAATTTAATGTTGTTGTTTGGGTTATTTTACACACAAAAAATGTAACAAAACTAATGCACTATTTAAAATGAATAAAACCTTAGTTCATTACAAATTTGCATATGTACACCTTTACACCTTCATTCTATTTCATTTTTATTACAGATTGTGAAGATTTTGAAATTAAAAGGATTATGAGTCTTTGTACTCGGTCTATGTCCGTTTCAAAGAGGAACTAATGATTTCATGTGTATCGATATACTACAAGGTTATAGTAAAAAACAGTAAGTAATCAATTACTTGAAAATAAATGGTTAGATTTTATCAACATGGAAATCTGTTTTGCTCACTTATTGAAAATACCATACAATCACTGTCTTTTGATGAGGTAAACATGTGATTGGATTGACTTTTGGAAAACTGATATTTACTTTTTCAAAAGTAAATTAAACCACATATTTACCGAAACGAAAGACACTAATTGTTTATTTTATATACCGAGATCAATATATGTAATGGAATTTTACCAAAACGAGCAGTAAGTCAAACGTTTTTACCCAAATTATACACGTAAAAATCAAAAGTTTTAATGATATGGAATAAATAGTCTAATATCATTCCATATTGATAGAAATTTAGTTAGTTTTTCTATATGAATAGGAATTTGAATAAATAAGCATATTCACCTAGTGAAAAACGTTTATTCAATGCACAAAACGTGCATTTAGGTGTAATACTACCATTGATTTACCCCTATTTGTCTTTGTTAAATTTGCACTTTTCAAAAAAATGTGCAGAATTTATCTTTGTTTCAAATGAAATACTTGGCATGAGTCATGTTTTATCCTGTCCAATACTACCATCATTGGAAGTTAACCAATCAAATTTCTCCCCTTATTTTACAAGGTTTAGTCACCATGTAACCTCAAGATCACAAAATTTTCTATAGAAATCCCAAATAAAAAATAATGGTGTTTTGAAATACCCAAGACATATGTTTATGACACAGAAATGTTTTTACTGCAATAAAATGTAGGATTACATTGGGATCCCGCTAAAATGTTTAACCCCGCCACATAATTTAGGTATGTGCCTGTAATTTAGGATATAACTGTATTGTTTTTTAAGCTCCTACGGCATCAGTTGGGGATTTGATGGTCGCAAATTAAGTTTACTAGCGACGCATTAGCGGAGACAGTAAACGGGTATTTGCGACCATCAAATCCCAAATTGATGCCGTCGGAGCTTAAAATACAATATTGTTATCTCCATTCTAATGAAACTGACAGAAAACAACGTTAAAACATATATTCAAAATCTGTCATATGCCGTCTACGCTTGCGCGTACGTCCCATAGCATCAATTGTCAATTGATGCCATGTAAGAAAGTGACGTTATGCAATCAAAATGAACGTTACAAACGTTGTTGCATTAGAATCAGTGGTTCTCGTTTGTTTATGTGTTGCATATTTGTTTTTCGTTAATTTTTTTATATAAATAAGACCGTTAGTTTTCTCGTTTGAATTGTTTGACCTTGTCTTAACGGGCCTTTTATAGCTGACTATGCGGTATGGGCTTTGCTCATTGTTGAAGGCCTTACGGTGACCTATCGTTGTTAATGTCTGTGTCATTTTGGTCTCTTGTGGACAGTTGTCTCATTGGCAATCATACCACATCTTCTGTTTTATATTCATTACCTACAACTGTCAAATTCAAGGGAATATTTCTTTCGACCTACTTTCGTATACAACCGTATGTGACGTACCATGATTTGATGGTATTACACCTTTACGTGTATAATAACGATACGTGTTTAACGTTTAGTTGGTTTTGGTAAAATTTATAACTGTTATTTTAGGCATATTTGTTCTCTTCTGAAACATGGAATAAGACAATTACTGTCTATGGTTCCGGTGAATATGTTGTTAAATTGACTTTTGAAAAAACGAGGTGATATTCATTTCGGCCATTTGCCCAGTAATTTCAGATGAGAAGAATTTTGTAAAAGCTAAAGACGCCAGGTGATTGGAAAACTTTTCTATGACGTTACGCACGTTAATATTGCGTAGATACCGTGTAACCAACCAGTCCACACTTATAAACAGCTTTTCTATAAAATCATAACAGTTAAGTTATATAAAATTTATATCCATAGACCAGACAGGTAAATACTAATCTGAAAACATTTACAAATTGTTTTATCATATTTTACAATAGTCTTAAATAAGGACAAGGTATTGACAAAATGTCAAAAACATGCATGTCAGACGTAACAGACTATACGCATAATAAATTTAGCAGGGGTGTTTGTGTTCTTCAAAACAGTCTTATATCCGCGAAAATTCGAATGAATGATATACTTTATATATAAAGTATTACAATATTACTGAATATGCGTTCCTGTAACGACCAACGCTTTTTTTTTTTTTTTTTTTTGGCAAAAATAAAAAGTGTTCATGATGGTCAGATTTGGGAAAATGTTAAGTTATCAAAATTTGTAGGTTTTAAAATAAAAGGTTTTATACTGCACTCGTTCTATTTGAGCAGTCAAATTGCGTTGACCGTATATTTCTATGCCATATACAGTCACTGACATGATATCACTTTTCCTCATGAATACTTGAATAGAAGTTGCTGAGATTATAATTAATTATTCATACGACCTATTCAACCTGTTCTTGTTTTTAATGTATACAATGACTAAAACTTATTTCTTTTGCAATTTATATAAAAAAAAAAAACATATTTCACTTCTTAATATGTATGGTCTGCATACCCTACATCATATATTTATGCTTATTGTTGATACTTTAGTTCATTCTTAAACAAATTCGTTCACCATCGATTGCGAATTTCAACAGATAAATGTACATTTCATCGTGTAGTATATTTCTCCGCCTGCATGATATGAGGCCTTTTTTATAAAAGAGGGAAGTTTCCCAATATTTAAATCAGTGATGACATTATTACATTAAACAACAATTGAAAATGTTTTTTTTTAGATTGCAGTATAAAGACAATAATAGTGCATTGACTTGACATATCAACGATATAAGGATTCGGCCCGAAACGGGGAAATAGCTCGGCACAGCCTCGCATTTCCCCGTTTCTAAGCCTCATCCTTATATCGTTGATATGTCAAGTCAATGCACTATTATTGTCTATATATAAAATTTCGTTTCTGTAAATCATGCTCATAAAAGTACATAAATAGACCATATCGAAATCGAATTTTTGGCCTGATCACTCACACAACATATAAAAATGCAACGGCTTCTGGCAAATGTCTTGCAAGATGTCCAATGTCGGATTTCGCTGCTTTTTACATATAAACTGTCATTTCCAACGTAATTTATTGAAGATTTAGATTTGTTGCATGATAAAAAGTTATTTTCCGTAATTGTACTTAAACTCTAGAAAACAGCTATATACTTTTTGATAATTTGCGTAGTCAAAACGACTTCGATTTCAAAGAAATGAAATGTCTTGCAAGTTTGTCCACTTAACGATTTTCAAACGTTTTCAACGTTGTCGATTCGGGACGCTATTTATGGTGGATTATCTGTATATGTTTTCTCAGATAGAATTTTCCTGATAGTCAGATACTATCAACAGAACCACAAAGTATAAAACCTCCATATATCCTTTCCTGACTAACTCGTACGGGTCTAGGGCATAAGTGCTATGGGCCAATTTAGAGGCAATACCCACCTCTACCTCTGGTATAATGGTCGATTTAGAAAATCATTTAGTTTGGCCAGCCGGCAATAGTTCTGTTCGAATTCTTTGTAAACAAGTATACAATATCTGTTTTAACCCCCTACTGACAAATTCCTACAGGTCTAGGGTATTAGTGCTATGGGCCATTTTAAAGGCAATAAGTACCTTTTCCTCTGGTATCATTGCTCACATGGAGAATCTCTTAGTTTGGCCAGCCGGCAATAGTTCATTTTTGAATTTGTGATATACCAGTGTATCCCCCTTATCCTTTCCTGACTAACTCATACGGGTCTAGGGCATAAATGCTATGGGCCATTTTAGAGACAATACCCACCTCTACTTCTAGTATAATGGTCGATGTGGAGAATCTCTTAGTTTGGCCAGCCGGCATTAGTTCAGTTCAAATTCGTTGTAAACAAGGATACAGCATCCCCCTTTTAACCCCTTCTGTCAAACTCGGACGGGTCTAGGGTATAAGTGTTATTGGCCATTTTAAAGGCAATAAGGACCTCTTCCTCTGGTATCATTGGCCACGTAGAGAATCTCTTAGTTTGGCCAGCCGGCAATAGTTCATTTTCGAATTTGTGATATACCAGGGTATCCCCCTTATCCTTTACTGACTAACTCGTACGGGTCTAGGGCATAAATGCTATGGGCCATTTTAGAGGCAATACCCACCTCTATTTTTGGTTTAAAGGTCGATGTGGAGAATCTCTTAGTTTGGCCAGCCAGCAATAGTTCAGTTCGAATTCGTTGTAAACCAGGATACCATATCCCTCTTTTAACACTTTACTGACAAACTTGTACTGGTCTAGGGTATAAGTGTTATGAGCCATTTTAAGGGCAATAAGTACCTCTTCCTCTGGTATCAATGCCCACGTGGAAAATCTCTTAGTTTGGCCAGCCGGCAATAGTTCATTTTCCAATTTGTGATATACCAGGGTGTCAACCTTGTCCTTTCCTGACTAACTCGTACGGGTCTAGGGCATAAGTGCTATGAGCCATTTTAGAGGCAATATCCACCTCTACCTCTAGTATAATGGTCGATTTGGAGAATCATTCAGTTTGGCCAGCCGGCAATAGTTCTGTTAATTTCGTTGTAAACAAGGATACAATATTCCCCTTTTAACCTTCTACTGACAAACTCCTACGAGTCTAGGGTGTTAGTGCTTTAAGCCATTTTAAAGGCAATCAGTACCTCTTCCCTCTGGTATCATTGCCCACGTGGAGAATCTCTTAGTTTGGCCAGCCGGCAATAGTTCATTTTGGAATTGGTGTTCTACCAGGGTATCCCCTTATTCTTTCCTGACTAACTCGTACGGGTCTAGGGCATAAGTGGTATGGCCATTTTAGAGGCAATACCCACCTCTACTTCTGGTATAATGATCAATCTGGATAATCTCTTAGTTTGGCCAGCCAGCAATAGTTCAGTTCGAATTCGTTGTAAATCAGAATACCATATCCCCTTGTTAACCCTTTACTGACAAACTCGTACGAGTCTAGGGTATAAGTGTTATTGGCCATTTTAAAGGCAATAAGAACCTCTTCCTCTGGTATCATTGCCCACGTGGAGAATCTCTTAGTTTGGCCAGCCGGCAATAGTTCATTTACTAATTTGTGATATTCGAGGGTACTCGCCTTATCCTTCCCTGACTAACTCGTACGGGTCTAGGGCATAAGTGCTATGGGCCATTTTAGAGGCAATACCCACCTCTACCTCTGGTATAATGATCGATGTTGAGAATCTCTTAGTTTGGCCAGCCAGCAATAGTTCAGTTCGAATTCGTTGTTAACAGGGATACAATATCCCCCTTTTAACCCTCTACTGACAAACTCGTACGGGTCTAGGGTATAAGTGATATGGGTCATTTTAAAAGCAATACTCACCTCTACCTCTAGCATAATGGTCGATGTGGAGAATCATTTAGTTTGGCCAGCCGGCAATAGCTCTGTTCGAATTCGTTGTAAACAAGGATACAATATTCCCCTTTTAACCTTCTACTGACAAACTCCTACGGGTCTAGGGTATTAGTGCTTTAGGCAATTTTAAAGGCAATAAGTACCTCTTCCTCTGGTATCATTGCTCAGGTGGAGATTCTCTCCTGTACTGACAAACTTGTACGGGTCTAAGGCAAAAATGATGTAGGCCATTTTGAAGGCAATAAGTACCTTTACTTCTGGTATAATGTGAAGAAATGCTTAGCTTGTCCAGCCGGCAACAATTTATTTCGACTGCGTCGTAATATAACCCTTTACCCTTTGTTAACTAACTAGTACGGTTCTAGGGCGTATATGAGCAATTTTAAAGTGGATGACTACCTTACCTCTGGTATAGTGGCCCAAGAGTATAATTTCTTAGTTTAGCCAGCCGGCAATAATTTATTCGGACTTTGTGATATACAAGAGTTCTCACCTTACCCGTTGCTGACACACTCATAGTGGTCTAGGGAATAATTAATATGGGTTATTTTAAGAGACTACATCAGAACGGCAGTTTACCTTATTAAGTTAAGACTCCAGTTAGTCGCCGTAGTTTTAAATAAAGAAAAGTCAATAATAAAGTTATTGTCAGGGTTTACTTTACTCTTTTTCTTTAATTCTTTTTTTTTTTTTGTCTTGTCTGTTTGATATGGATGATAATCGATAGCATTTACAATATGAATACTTTTGAGATCGAACTATATTTGTAAAAATTATGGAATGCCTATATGTCAATTAATTCCTTTTTATTTATTTCATTTTGTTATTAAAAGTTTGTAATGTTAAGTTGCTATTTATGTAAATACTTTGAGAAGACAGAAATATTTATAAGAACTGTTCTTTTCTTTATTTGTTCGGTGTAATGTCCCGTTAAATTTCTATATTTAATCATATTTTATTTTATTTGTTATCGCTTAAATTCAGATTATTATTTTTATCACAGAATTTTAATGTACCATTACTTGCTTTTATATTTATAGAAGCATTCAGTAACATTGTTTTTATCACATATACAATGGTTTTTTTTAACAGATCTTGCAGAAGACCTAGTGTTGATTAAGTAAACGCGGATCTCGAAGAAGACACCTATTGACATGCTTGTTTGAAGCAATATCAAATATGAATAGGAACGTTATTTAATCATAATGATCGTTCATAGTTTCTAACAACACTACTTTGAACGCAAGTCATTTCATGAATTTTATTGACGGCTCATGAATATTATTGAAGGCTAGCCTCATGAATATTAACGCCGGCTGCTATCGACGGCTAGCTTTACACTAGTAAAATTTAGTCCTGGGTATCTATGGTGAGTTTATTTACATCGTCAAGGGTGCTTTCATATACGCCCGCGTTCCAAAGTCGTCAAAGCTATTTTTGAGAAGACCCCTTAAAGCGACCGTTTCCAAGGCACTCGTAAGAAACATGCGTTAAAATATGCGCATTGGCAAAGGACCGAGCCACCTTAAAGCAAAATATATATCTTCTTCCTTTTTTTTTTTATCTAAGTGGGGAAACATTGCATTTTGTGAAGTTTTATGTCAATTGGTCTCTGGTAGAGAGCTGTCTCAATGGCACTCGATCATCATACCGTATATGGGTCATTTTAAAAAAATAGCGAATTTTCAGTACATCCATGCTAAATTTTTTATTTCTAATGGAAATTTCAGTTGTAATGGTTTAAATGAAAGCGTGTCGGATTTGTGATTCAGAACATTAATAATAAACACACCTTACATCTATTTTGATAAGATTAAACTGCATTTAAGTCCGATTATGGGGGTATTTGTGTGCGTACATTGTCAGAAAAACACATTTCAAATGATTTTTTTCCAATTTTCTGATCGCCTTGATATCTGCAAAAGGGACTTTTTAAGAACGTTAATTATAATTCTAACGAAAAATCGTAGCTTCTTTATCATTGTATGTAATAGATTACCTACAAACTAAATTTAATCAGCGTACAGGAGGTTCATGTCTATCCTATTACCGCTACTTAAATCAGTCGTTACATTATTCTCCCTATGAATATTGAATCAGTCAGTGTTGATTTCAAAAATGCAAAGTAATCTTTACATTTAAAACGCCTCGTTTCTTGAACGACAGTGTAAAGAAAAGAAATTTCAAGACATTTAGTGAAAAAAATAGAGCGTACTTTTTTTCATGTCAATGCTGTTACCAACCATTTTGATTAATTACACTAACAGTATGGTTGTAAAAAGTGCAATAACGTGTTGGAAACCAAATTCACAATAGAAAACCATAATCACTTCACAAAAGGGAGTAGTTATTTCACAACAGCAATCAAAAACGAAGAAATTTGTCTATCCTGTTATGTCTATCCTGTTACTATGGTTGCTATGGTTACAGTACCAGGATAGACAATTATAGACAAAAACGTCGTTAAATTTTTTATCTTAACATGTAGGTGGAAAACGAATGAAATATTTCATTGTTTGAACTCATCTTAAGGTTATAACGTCTTAATCTTCCCAATTAAGCATTTGCAGGTGCAATACTGATATCGGTAACAGGATAGACAAAAAGGTAACAGGATAGACTTTTATATAGTGATATATCAGAAACGTACGTTCCTGTTACCAACGAAATAAAGAGAAAAGTAAATTAATTTATAAGGGATTTACTTGGTGTTGGGTTTATTTGAAAGGGTGAAAAAAGGCCGAACAATATAAATTGCTATCTTAGACTTGCATTACTGGTGGTAATTTTTACAACCTTCGAAAACCAATTTTTAGAGCCATTTTTCAGTACAACCTAGAAAATTGGCAAATAATCTATTATTATGAATATATATAGGAGTTTATTCTCATGAAAACCATCTAATTGGTAACGTAAAACAAGCTTAACATTTTATCTAAACCTTTTCTTAATAACCCAAAATGTCTTTTGAAAATGGTAACAGGATAGACAAAATATTGTACCACCGATCAAAAAATGTTTCAAGATATTCTTGTATGACATCATTAAGATTGCATCTTTTAATATGTTGTTCTTAAAGTACTGTTTGTTTTGATTTGCGTATGTAGAGGGTTGTTTGAATAAGTAACTTTTAATAAATTTTTCAATTTCAAAATTCGACATATTTTGAAAATGACCCATATATCTTCTCATTTCATATAGACTCATGCATTACCGAAATACGATACATTTTGTTGTTTGTTGCTTACGTTACTTTCAGTGTGTAATATTTCATGCATATTCAGTACAACAACACATTTTAGATATATCCATATTGTTGTTCACAACAAAAATTGCAAGCGAAATAAAACAAAAAATCCCCAATAATCATTAATCGCCGTAAAACGTAAAAATCAAACGTTACCATTATTTGAGACGCAATATCGTGCGTAACGTCTTAGCAATCTAAGGGTCAGGTGAGCTAAAAAGTTGACAGATTCACTCTACAATAGCAATATCCCCGACGCAAACTGTACTTGGTTGACGTTGGAATGTTACAATGTGTGTACTAAGTAATGTTTATCTCACGCCATCGTTTGTTAACACATAACAATTGTATATACATCCAAACGCGATATTTTCAAAACTGTGAAGTTTTTGTGTATTATTACTTAGAATATACATTAAACGATTAAGATATCTTTCAAATCGTGATTGTCGTTTATGTAAATTTCAAGTTGTATTTACTAGTGGCCACTTGAAACAGAAAAAAGAAACACGTTAAAATAAAGATTTTCATGAATCAATGAAAAACGTTTACATCTGTGTTTTATAATTTACTGTTTTGTTAAATCAAAATAATGTGACATAACATCATGCCCTTTAAAAATACTGTAAAAACATTTTCAGACATTTCCTGTACCTCTGGTATCCTAACATCATTCATTCCAAATCCTTTAACACACACTGTTGACCAACCAATAGTGATACGACCGCCGTATATTTCTAGTCTCCCTTCCCAAGCACCTGAACCTTTGAGTAGCTCAAACCCTACAAATGTAAGATACATAATAAGATATGATCCTGTTTTTGGCCTTGATTTCTATTATGTTGAGAAAAGTAGTAGAAAGAAAAGTTATTAAAAAAAAGATGAAGTATTATTGATGAATGTAAACAATTTTACACAAAACATACGGCCTTCAGCAATGAGAAATCCGATGCCGTATAGACGTCTATAAATCCCTTTTCAAAATTTCGTAGATTCAATATTTAAAAAAAGGAACAGATTTGAATCGTTTACGTACATTTCATGGCTACTGGGTTAGGTATGATTATTTTTCTGTTGTTTTCACTGTTTTGGATCGAGGGAAACAAATCTGATCTAAAGTTGAATTCATTTACATGTTGAAGTTGTGTATCTTTTTATTTACTTAATAGTTTGTTTCTTAAATTGCCTTTGTGATATTATGTAATTTCAAATCGTATGAATTGACGTGACTCGGTTGTAACGCTTCCAGTTATAGGGTGTTTTAGCTTTTAGCATCCCTAGTGAAGGTGAGTACAGATGTGCGATTCGGACGCATAGATAGCAGTCATTAAGGTAGAAGTTACGAACCCACGAGCTTACTGACCATTTACAATAATGGAATCCCTGACTGACGAATGAAGGTAGATTTGCATAGTGTATTATATCTGACTATGCGGTATGGGCTTTGCACATTGTTGAAGGCCGTACGGTGACTATTAGTTGTTAATGTCTGTCATTTTGGTCTTTTGTGGATAGTTGTTTCATTGGCAATCATACCACATCTTTTTTTTATGTTATAAGGTTTAATACACTACTGCTCAACAAGAGAGATGTCTTACCAATAGTTGTATTAAATGTGTGCTTGTGTATGTCTTTGAAAGGTTAGACACCTTGTATATAAATATATAAATTGAATGAGATACAAGAAATCTTTAAAACAACAGTAACCCGACGACAACAAGAAACCAAAATAATATATTGCCAGTACCAACAGACAAATGTATTTTTTATTTTTAACATTTTTTTTAATTTGTAAACTGTCAAAAGTTTAAGAAAAGTTGTTAATAAATTCAATAACGACCACAAATATATAACATGAAAGTACTGAAGAAAAAAATATAAAGATTTTATACAACTAACGAGCTTCCTGCTTCTTTCTTTTCATTGTGCTGTTTGCAACTTAACCCTGATACTGTCGCCCATTTAATTAAATATTCAGTTTAAACCTTTAAAAACACAAGGGGACATTATGTGTAACTGTAACCTGACTTTAAAACAATATTTAGCTGTAATAAATTACATTGATTAATCTATCATAGATTATGTTCATTTTTTGCATTTTGAATAACAGTAATAACGAGTAAAACATCTACATTCGATTTGTTTTATGACTTTTTTATGCTTGCCTGACATCGAAATTCATACGAATTCAGTAAGAGAATATATGAACCATATAAAACAGTATGATGTTGCAAAAAACTTACTACTATATATTGAAGTTGATTTCCCTGGTGTAAAGGTAAATAACACCAGTACCATTAAGATCCCTCGTACCATTGTGTATCTGCAGGTAAGAAAAAGTCTTCACATTGTAACCTATTTCAAATTACTAATTGATAAGCGATGCCTACTAAAACGGTGCTGATAAAAGGATTGTTTACAATCAAGTTTGTGTAAATTAATACACGGATTTAAGAAAAATACAGAACACATTAATTGTAAGCTGGGTAAATGTCGGAAATTCTATCGTATAATTTTCACTAAAAAGTCTGCTAGAAAATCTTTTTAGTTGGTGTAACAAGTGCCCTTTTAAGGGCGACGTAGAAACACAGGAGAAACACACTTCAAAACTTAAAGTGTCTTTAAGCTAAAATAAAGGTATTATCATTAACTGGTTTATCATTGGTAATATAAAGTAATTTTTGTTATTGTACAAATATGATAAACGAATATATGTGTTCATGGTAATCAATTTTTAGTTTGACGGTTAAAGCCGATGTTATCAGAGAGAACCACCGACAATGCAAGTCATTCGAGATTGAAGTGGAGCGCAACAGTCAGTTCAAACTCAAGCCGTTGACATGCTTGTTTTATAGTTGTTTGACTACTAAGACATTTCATTCACCTAGGCCCCATTAAAATTTCCTATCAAACCTCGTCCATCCCGATCCGTCGTGTATGACCATGAACGAGTCGAACATAATTAGTATTACTAGACTAAGTATATATGAACGATTGTCATACACTTATCCAGGAATTACCCTTAACCCGGAAACTTACCTTTATCCAATTACCCTTAACCAGGGAACAAACATATTCTGTGATATTTTTTCAACAAAGCAACATTTGTTAAGTATTTCTTTTTAATTAGATTTATAAATAATTAATAAGTATTTATTGGTATATAGTCTTTCGATTATTTTAAATAACGCACTAATATTTAAATAATTCTTCTTTGCAAAGGGAGAATACATTAAAAATTTAATTTCATGGAATGGGAGACAACTGGAACTTATTACTCTTAAACGGAAACGCGTTTACTCTTATCCATAAAATGTAATGTTTATTATTGACTTATTGTCAACAATGGAGGGCATTTCCAATATTTAATCAACTAAAAATAAATAGATATAAATGATCAGTCAAATCAAAAGTAATTTTATTTCCTCAATAGACTTGTAGCTTTCTTTTTTTTTTGTTGGGGGGGGGGGGGGGGGGGGGGGGGGGGGGGGGTGATGAGTAGCCAATCTGCAAATACGACCACTTAATTTAAACTTTAGAAGATGGCTGTCTCAATTGGCAACTTCCACCTCATAATCAGATGGTTCTTTGAATGACTCCTTTCAAGATTGTCCCCCTGAAATGATGATTTTTGACTTGTTCGCGAAGTGTGCCTTTTATATAGATAATTATGATCGGTTGGAACTATAAATAATCAACAATAAATTAAGGCTTATATAAATAAAACAAAAGAAAATCTGTTAACACTCCTCACAAATTATTTTACGTATTCAACTCACAATTATATGGAAAATATACTATCTGTTGATCCTATAAGCTCCGTTTAAAAATACGTACGAAAAAGGAAACAATTTAATGCATATAGATAAGACTACCTTATTAATATTTAGATTATGCTTTCAATCGAATTAGTCTGGCTTTAGTGTACATTTTTTTTTATTTTGAATGTCAGTACTCTTAGCCCGTCAATATTTTTTATAAAAGAAAAGTACATGTATGATTAAGTAAAAGTTGACAGTTTCTTTGATGCTGTTGTTTTTCTCTCCTTTCTTTCTGAATGAATCAAATTCCCTGGTATACTTATGAAACTGCTAGCATCTTATAAATAAGGTAAATGCGCCTTGAACTGCACATTAACACTGCTAATTGTTTTTTTTTCCATATCAGTCTGAAAAATCATATTTCAGTACTTTTATCCCGGAATATGTTATGAATGGAAAACTTGTGATGCAGCGACAAGCGTGCTGTAACTTCGATGCTTTCGGATGTCTTCACCTCTCTTCAAAATGACATACTTGTATGTATATATTCATATAGGTTGTACTTTAATAGATATTTACCTGAAAAATTTCGATTACAATTTCATTTAATATGTCGGTACCCTTATCCCGGAAATATGTAAAAAGATAAAATATGTATATGCTCCTTTTTTTTAGTTTTTTGCTCTGTGTGCAAGGCCTCACTGTGACTTTGATGCAAACTAAAATCTTACTCCTTTGCATTTTTGTTTTGCTTTGCACATGCTGATTTCGTGTCTTTGAAAGATATCACATATCCTATACTTTCTATCAGGATAGTATCTCCGATGTCTAAGTTGTTTTCTAATAATCATATTCTTTTCAAGGTGCCCACATCATACATTTGTGAATATTTGTACGTTCTAAACGGGCATTCGAGCAAACATAATATATTATCATTTACCTCAAACTGTGTTTGCAATACACAGTTAAACGAAATAGCAACTAAACAGTGCTATTCTTTTTTTTAATTTTACCATTTTCCATATCAATCTCAAAAATTTAGTCTGTAATTTTATATCATATGTTGTTACTCTTATCTCCGAAATATGAACATGAAGGGAAAATATGAAATGCAGGGAAAAGTGGCTAGTAACAGCAATGCTAGTTCATTTTTTTATATAAATAAGGCCGTTAGTTTTCTCGTTTGAATTGTTTTACATTGTCTTATCGGGGCCTTTTATAGCTAACTATGCGGTATGGGCTTTGCTCATTGTTTAATGCCGTACGGTGACCTATAGTTGTTAATTTCTGTGTCATTTTGGTCTCTTGTGGACAGTTGTCTCATTGGCAATCATACCACATCTTCTTTTTTTATATTTCATGTTATTGTAACATGTTTCCGGGATAAGAGTACCGACATATAATTTAAAATTACGGGGTTAATTTCGCGGACAGTATAATTTCAATATAAAAATTATTTCACTTTCAAGTCATATACATAAAGCGACGATGTGTATACATTGTACTTATGTCTAAATAAAAATCATACAATTCTATTTTTTTTTTTAAAGATTATATCTATATAGAAATGCATACATTTTAAATTATATGTCGATACCCTTATCCCGGAAATACATGTATGTTAAAAAGAGAAAATATGTATTAATATACTCCTAATTTTTTTTTTTTTTTTATTATTATGCCAGTCCAAATTCAAAACCATTCATTCCAGTCGACATACCATGCAAAACGTGCCTACTCTGTATTGTTGATAGTTTCTCTCCTGAATCTTTATAATAAATTGCAATTGGAATTCGGTGTGAGTCAATGCTCCGTGTTGAAGGCTGAACTTTTACCTATAATTGTTCACTTTTAACACATTGTGACTTGGATGGCGATTTGTCTCATTCGCATTCGTGCCACATCTACTTTTTTGTTTGTTGTTTAAGCAAACAACAACCAATTGGTCATCAAATTTGAATTATAGTTACTTTTTTTATCCCGTGTATTTTATACAAAATGATCAAACCAAAAAATGACACCACTTGTATCATTGAATAAATCTATTTCATAATCATTGATTCAGTTAAAAAAGCTTTATACAACATTTAGAAAACGAAAACCTCTTCAATTACATTTTTTTCAATGATCAAACTGCATCGAAACCAAACAATGTCTGAAACAATATCTTTAATACTAGTATACCTTGTTTGATGTTATTGCTGTTGTACGAATTAAGATGAAACAATATGAATGTTTAGATAACATTGTAACAACCTATCATGACATGCTAAAATCTAATAACCTACACAAATGTACATATATATTATAATAAAGGCAAAATTTCTGTCCCTATCCAATATACCTCCATTTGTTAGTGGCAGTCCAAATTTCCCTGTCAATCATCCCGGATGGGTTCTTTTACAAGATCTACCTATTGCATTTGTTATTAACTTGTTCTCGTCCTGAACACGCATGAAATATTTGCCACTGGACGTTATTTACTAAAGTAAGTGTGTTACGACGCTAGATAAAAAAATCTGACGAGGAAAGGTAACACCCTGCCATCGAAAGCCGTATTATTATAGAGCCTAGTTGGTCGAGTGGTCTAGCGCATCGGCCATAGTGCAAGGCGATTTAGTGCCACGATATTCCAGTAGCATGAGTTAGAATCGCGGGCAGGGAAAAAACAAAAGAGTGCTACCACAAATTTACAGATCTAACATTATTGGGCTGATATTATGACAAATTATTTATATAATACAGATAATGGCTTTCGTAAAGTTAATTGGCTCATGTTTAAATGTACAGGCATTAATATGTATATATTATACGAACTTAGCCTGTCATAGATAATATACATTATACATATGATACGAATTTCTAATTCGAGAATCATATAAGATACGGTTAACAACAGAAGCCTGTTTAGGACCTCTATAGACTATAGTTTTGGTCCGAGATCACGGATTTAATTTTTGTTTTTTTCACGGTTTGGGGTGAAGAATCTTAGAAATTACGGTAATCGCAGAATTTTATAATTCTTAATTTTGTCAATGCATGCAGGTTTTTTTTTTATAAATCCGTTGAAAAGAATTATAAAAATCTGGGATAAAATTTACTCTATAAATATTCTGCTAAGGGGCCTCGGTAAGTAAAAGTTACTCCCGACTTTGACCTGGATATCTCGTTCTGCTGTTAACTCTTCGGTTTGTCTGTTCCCGCCGAGCAGCCCCGTGGTTTCACCAAATACTTCGGCTTCCTCCAACATAATAAACGATTCTGCCCGGTGTCCAACCACTCCCGGGTGTTGAAGTGGTGATTGTCCTTGATAAGGAGTGTACACGGATTCCACTTTACCCTCGTAGTTCTCGAGAGGTGATCCGAGGGATATACATACATACATTTGTACATGCATACATATTTATTACAAAAAACAGTAACAACTTATTCTACAGATTCGTTATCACGAATACATTAGTGTTCGTGTCAATGGTTTGAGTCAAGCAACCAGACGCTTAAAGTTACAACACATTGAGTTAATGTATGTTGTCCCAGGTTAGAAAAAAGTGGAGCGCTCATTGTTCCTCGTTTTTCATGTTGTAGCCTTTTATAGCGAACCATACGGTATGAGTTTTTCTCATTGTTGAAGGTCGCAAGGTGGTCTATGTTTGCTTATATCCACTTCAATTGAACTCTGGTGGACAGTTGTCTCATTGGCAATCATACAATAACATCTATCACATCCCATTATCTTTATAATTATAATGTGTGATAAATAATTACAAATACTGATAACGATTTTAATCTGTAATCGTGATGGGCCGATCGTGATTTTCAAAGTCGTTATCTCGAATTATATTTTTGGGAGATCTTTTAAAGGCTTATATAGCAGAGGCGGATTTAGGGGGGGGGGGGGGGGGCAGGGGACCCGGGCCCCCTTTTTTGGAAAAAATTTGGTTGCTTATATAGGGAATCACTGAAGCATGACTGGAGCGGGCCCCCTCTTATGTCAGTCAGTGGGCCCCCACTTATGAAAATTTCTGGATCCGCCACTGTATAGTTCATAAATTAAGTCGATCTTTTATCATTTATAGGACTGTTATGTACATACTACTTTTAAATAGTAGATAGACCAAAGTAAAATTGTACAAATGTATTGTTTTTTCTACATTGGCATAATGTATTTAAGGGGAGGGTTGAGATCTCAAAAAACATGTTTAACACCACCGCATTTTTACGCCTGTCCAAAGTCAGGAGCCTCCGGCTTTTGTTGGTTTTGTATGATTTTTGATTTTAGTTTCTTGTTCGGTATGACGTCCATTTTCACTGAACTAGTATACATATTTGTCTGGGGGCCAGCTGAAGAACTCCTCCGGGTGTGGGAGTTTCTCGCTGCAATGAAGACCCATTGATGGCCTTTGTCTGCTTTATGGTCGGGTTGTTGTCTCCCTCGACACATTCCCCATTTCCATTCTCAATTTAATTTTGCATGCACATAGGCGCTGATAAAAAGATATATTATCAGTCACATTGATTTCCAATACGAAGTACAATAGGGGATAAAAAGTAACTTCAGAGAAAACAAAAGACTAGATTTTCGTTCGAAGTGTGCCGAAAATTTAACAATTTGATATTTAAATATACAAACCATTCAAATGCGAACTTTTGCTAATGTTTGATTTCAGAAGGAGCAGCAATAAAACGATTGTATGTCAGGAATTGAAACATTAATTTAATATCTTTTTTTTAAAAGTAGACAACTTTGGGATATATTATGATTTTTCTATAGCATTTACATAGTAATTTAAAAAACTAAGTTTATGAATTAAAATTTCAAACTACTATAGAAAATACTAAGTATTACAAAGTAACCTTGCAGAAGATTTTGCTAAACATTTACAGGAATGCATATTTAACACTGCGATGTCAATATAATATTTAAGATTATATAAGTACACAGAATTTAAACTTGACACCTGTTAGATTTTTTTTTTGGGAACGCATAGTGTACTTAGTTTTAATCGTAACTATGATAACCTATTGAAGAAAGTTAAAATGTTTGAAACACGATGCTAGATTACAAGGTCGTTAATGGCTCTCAATTCACTTTATTTATTTGAAGGCTAATTAGTAATGACTGGTTGTTGACAGATTTATTAATTTTGTAATGGTAGGTTCAGTTGCCTATACTGCTTATTTCGATACATTAAAACAAACAAAGGGAGTTTAGAGCGGTGGTACCTTTATAGCTTAGCTCAAAATTGTTTTGTAAACACTGTTAGTGTATAAAATATACTATTAAATTATTTGATTTTTATTCTAGGAAAATACGAAAGTCCATATATAGCAAAATACACATTTAAATGAGAAAACACGTTTTTAAGTTAAAAAAATCCGTCGTTTTTGTAAACTTAAATTGTAGAGTTATTGAGAAAGGAAAAACTAATTAATTATATACTAGTATGAGCTTACCATGAGTTCATTTAAATACGAGCACGCCCAAACCAATCGATCAGCTATTTTTCTTTTATGTATTATATGTATACACGGTGTATCCTCGATTTCGGCATATTACTTGCACTATGATAATTAATAGATCTGAATTGTACGGAAGCGTATTAGGGACATAGAAAAAATAAAATTGGCAGTGAACTTTTTTTTCAAAGTCGAAATTTTGACTTTTCAAATCTCGAAATTTTGACTTTAACTTGAAATTTTGACTTTTCAAATCCCGAAATTTTGACATAAACTTGAAATTTTGACTTTCAAAAATCGTGAAATTTCGACTTTTTGAAAAGTCGAAATATTGACTTTTTTGAAACTCGAAATTTCGACTTACAAAAAGTCTAAATTTTCACTTTAAACTCGAAATTTCGACTTTTTTAAACTCAAAATTTCGACTTATTTTAAACTCGAAATTTCAACTTATTTTAAACTCGAAATTTCAACTTATTTTAAACTCAAAATTTCGACTTTTTTTAAACTCAAAATTTCGATTTTTTTTACAATCGAAATTTCGACTTTGATCTCTTTTAAAACTTTGATGTTAGTATTCAAACACAGTTATTACAATTTTAGAAGGAGTAGCCATGGACGCAAATTATTAAAGCGTCATCCACACATTTTGGCAATTTATATTTTGAAATAGGATTTGTTCCATGTTTTATTTCCCACGACACTGTCATATAATCGTCACATCTGAGAACATTTAGCATCGCAGTTTCAAAGGCCTGTTTGGTTTCCCAATAGCAAGTCACTGACTTTGCCTTGTTTAAACAATGGTAAATCAAGTAGCCAAAAATGCCATGCATATTCAGGACGACAAATGAGCTGCTCGGTTTTCTAGTTTTGGAATTTTGAAATGAATAAATGGTTCTTTTTTTTTTTTGAAATATTGATTAAACTCTACAAGTTGACATTCTTATGACACAACTATTAACCCTTGTCTTTATATATCAGACTGTTGAATAAAAGTATGTCGTAACATGGGTGTATCGGAATAACGGGGTTGTCTTGATACACATATCTGAAGTCCAGACTTGAAATATGTATTTGAACGTGAAACATATTTTATTTATTCTTCGGCAAGAACAAGATTTTCTATCTAAAATAACCTCTTTAAAATTGTTTAGTTTATTAAAATGTGCTTCTTAAGTTTATGATGTATATGGCTCTCCGCTTGCTGATATAAATGACTGTGAATGTGTTAATCGCAAACGTATAAATACTTAGGAAAATTCGAAATTTTGAGTTTAAAACGAGTCGAAATTTTTAGTTTAAAACAAGTCGAAATTTTGAGTTAAAAAGAAGTCGAAATTTCGAGTTTAGAAAAAACCGAAATTTCCAGTTTTAAAAAAGTCGAAATTTTGAGTTTAAGTCGAAATTTTGAGTTTAAGTCCAAATTTCGACTTTTTATAAAGGCAAAATTTCGAATTCTAAAAAAGTCAAAATTTCGACTCTTTGAAAAGTCGAAATTTTAAGATTTTAGAAAGTCAAAATTTCAAGATAAGAAAAGTTAAAATTTCGAGTTAAAGTCGAAATTTGAAGATTTGAAATGTCAAAATTTCGACTTTGGAAAAAAAAGCTCACTACTACTTTTATTTTTTCTATGTCCCTAATACGCTTCCGTAGAATTGTGTGTGCAAGGTTTTTATCAATTAAAAATTATCCCTAATAATTAATACATACCTTTTCTTTTTCATCTCTGTGAGAGTTGACATTTTTCATCAGAAGAAATAATAAAAAGTTAAACAGCATCAATATTGTTGAAAACAGTTTTCTTCATCTTGATATTACGGATTTCGGAAATAGCGCGAACTAGAGCTGGTTCCTATTTCAAGTTTTCTAAGGGGTAACAGATACACGGGAGACATTATTTTAGATCTCGGCAGCTATGATTCCCATTTCGGCATTATTTAAATGAATTTGTAACAATATCAATAGTAAATGCATAAAAAATACAATTCATCAATATAACTAACGATCTCAAATAAAAGAACCGCTTGTTAATCATGTTAATACTTTAAGTATATTTATTTGAAAAAAATGAAATTTCCAGGATAAGAGTATTTCGTAAGAGTATATTATCGGGCTAAAAGTAATTCCTGGATAAGTGTATAACAAACGTTCCGATGTTATGTCTATAACATAAAATATACATATTGAATCAATTTCTTTGACGATATGAATTGTTTGTAAATAAAACAGTAATTAAACTGAGAGAAAAAGATTTGTTGCATTATTTTTCTCTCTATAAAGGTATCATAATCCAAAGAATTAATGTAGTCTCAGTCTTAAACATTTTCACATTTTTTTTCATTAAAATCCACCTTTGATTTATATTTTTCCGAATGAAATTGTCTCTGACATTAATAGTTATATATGAAATACTTACATTGGTAGTAATTCACAATGATACATGTATTACAAATCAAGCGGCATAGCCTTTAACCTGTTGTTCTGCTTTATCTTTGTGCACTTCAAATAAGGATAGTGTTGACGTGTTTAATCACCATGTTTTCAAAACTGCAGGAAATAATGAAAAAGTTGGAATCCCGTTTGAATGGTTATACACTCGTCATTTTTGGGGTCAATTATAGCTTGCTGTTCGGTGTGAGCTAACACTCCGTGTTGAAGACCGTACTTTGGCCTATAATGGCTTACTGAAAGTGGTGAATTGTAGATTTCAAAAAAGTTAACTTATCTGTAGGTCTTGATCTTCTTTTGTTAATATTTTTCATTGTTTTTGCAGGTTTTCTCTGACTTGTGATGTTGGTTCACTTTCCAATGCAAGAATGTTCGAGTCTACAAAACTGCATTACCGCTAGTTTTTGATTCGTTCCATATTTATGAAGGATGTGTGGATATAATAAATGAAAAATACTAAACTTGTGTCATCTCATTCACTTATCAATCCTTTTACAAACGCTAATCTCGTCGTGAAAAGCATGGAATACTTTTCACAGAACGTTAAACATCCAACAGTCAATCAAATGAAATGCAAACCAGACGCGCCGATTGTTTTTTTAACCACTTTATAAATGATCCAGGCGCGTAGCTACGTTTACGTCAAAACGCCCGGGCGTACACTTGATTTTTGGTAAAAAAAATATTTTATCTAAATAAATTAAAAAGAACTGGTTCAAAACACATCAGCCTTCTAAATCTTTGGTCAAACAGTAGCTTTTAATTGCGAATAAAAGTGACAACATTTATTTTTTCAATCAAATGGTACCGTGTTATATTTTTGTTCATTCTTTGTCTGAATCTACTGTGAATTCCACTTACTTTCCTTTGGTTTAACTGAAGCATTTCATTATCTGCTGATATTCGATGTGTTTGCATTTTTATCGAGCCTGCAACAGCATTTCGCGAAAGAGAGACATAGAGATCCTAGGTTTCGTTGGCGTCGTCACCATATAGATTAAGTATGTGGTTCAAGATGTTTTAAATATCGTTGATTTTGTCAAATCTTCATGAAATTTTCGAAAAGTTGGACAGAAGCTTTTTTCTGATCAAAGGATTAGAGTACCAGATCATAATGATGAAATAATATTTCGAATGTTACCCTTTTTTACTGATAAAAAGGAATTTCTTTTTGAAGTTAACAAATAGATACAGTCAGGGGTAAAAGTTTGTTGCACATCAATAACTTTGTCAAACCTTCATCGAATTTTATAAATCTATGGCAGAAGTTTTTTTATGATTAAGAAAAATTTTGAAAGTACTTTTTTTCATTTTTCAGTTGACAACGGACTTTTAGCAATTAACAGTCGTTCTGGGATTATTAGTTTTACATGATCAATTTGAAAACTTTCAGAGATTTTCATAAAACTTGGGTGAAGTTAATATTCCAGATCAAGATTTTTTTTTGAAGAAAAATAAATGCTTACTTCGCGGGAAGTAATCCCAGGCAAAATCAAGGTTTTTAACGGAACCCTTGACGAATTTTCATAATAAACCTGAACATCTATGAAAATTATTTACTTCATGTCATTAACGAAATTTACACAAATGGGGTGTTAGTTTAAACATATTTTGTTATAGTGGATTGAGAAACAAGTTATTGTAACTTATATTAATCACTTTCCACTTTGCGGGTGCGAATGCTGCCTTGTAGCGGCATTAGCCTGCTCTTTTTCGAAATCTACAAGTGTGTCTTTTACGTGCAAGAGATATGGCTCTCTCTTAACACAGGTCAGCCATTTATCGTCTCCTTCCGACGGATTATCATCGTTTCCTTAAGACCATACTCGCATGTGGTGTCAAGGGAGTGTCGAAAATTCAGTCCCTGAAATTTTCATCCCGCAACGGGACTCGAACCAGGAACCTTTGTGTTAGCAGTCTGAAGTTTTTATCGAGTGCGGCTCCTTTTATACACATATTAAAGTCACTGGTTTGGAAATTTTCTCTTAAACCAATGACCATAAGATCCCAAATCAACACAATATAAATACTAGTAAATTAAACATAAGAGCTAAACAAATTAGACTCTAAAGTATGTTGCTATTGATGAGTTTTTAGTGACATAAATGGTATCTGTTTCTCCATAACTCGTTTTCTTTAGGGGCATCGTCCCCTCGTACCCAGAACCAAAGTGGATGCTTTAGTCTGAATCCGATTGGGACCCTTAAAACTGTGAGTGACTCGCTGAGGTTTGGGCGTACATTTGAAAATAGCCAAGCTACGCCACTGTGATCTTTTTAAATGGATAAGGGAGATAAATCGAACGCAGATATATATTTGACATGTAAACAAACGAAACTCAACGTAAGAATACGTAACATTCAACAAAAGAAAATAAATTAGATCACCGATGTTTTACTACAAACATAAAATGCAAGGTTGCAAAAAAACTATGCAATTGTTGTCTTTTTATCACACTGCAATATCGGTATACATTTATCAAGGATTGTATTTAAACAAAATTACTGCTCCTTAACGACACGTTCGTAAAGTTTCGTTCGTTCGTTTTTGACGGTTTTGACGGTGTTGAATTATTTGTAAAGTGTTCTGTTTTTTCTGTTTTCCTTAGTATACATTATTCGTTGCAGATACAAAAATAAAATGAGGTGCTTTCCAATAACACAACCGTCCACGAGAGTTCAAACAACGTGAATGTAAGCGATTATAGGCCACCGTAGGGCTTTAAACATTGAGAAAATCCAATTCCGTATATTCTGCTGTAAAAGGTTCGACAGGAAAAATGTGAAAAACTAACGAAAACTGCTCAACTACATATGTATCGGATTTGAGACGGGCATATAAAAATGTGGTAAGTAAAAATTTAACTCTTTTTTATGACTGATGTAAAAAAAAAAGAATAATAAGATGAATGAAATCATCAGTATATTTAAAAGTGAAATCCAAAGCCTTTGCTACGTGTTTCTTCTTGATTTTATTTAGACCAATGTTTTTTTATTTTAACAAATTTTCTTATTAGACACGTATAATGATAGTATACAAATATACCTTTATGTACATTTTCGATTTTGTCAGACTACACATACGGTTAACATGCAGGAGAGGGGAGTTAACTCAAATATTCAACTGTTAAAACATCCGTATTCATATCATTAGTGTAATTATTGTCATTATGTGAACTTCCCTATATACATTTGTACCTCGTGAATGAGCAACTGCATTATACGTTAAATAATAAAATTACGATAAACATTTCAAACAAAGACAGTAAACCATATCGCGCTGAAGTTCGTCCATTATTAATTTTTCATTATTTAAAATGCAATTATGAATAATGAAATAGTTCATTATTCCTAATTCAATGTTAAGTGATGAATAATGAATAATGGAATAGTTCATTATTCACTATTCAATGTTAAGTGATGAATAATGAATAATGAAATAGTTTTTGTTTCAGTATTCAAGTTAAAAAGTGAGTAATGAAGAAAAAAACACTTATATCCCGTATTTCTGAATTCGTCATTTTGATGTTATCTAAAAAATATTCAAATTAACAAATCAAAACAGTATTTAAAATGTTTAACTGTATTTATCTATTTAATATACCAGACTCAAGCTGGCAGCCACTTTCATCGGCCAATCAAGATAGCAGCCACTTTTTTCTAGCAGCCAATTTTGACGATATGTCTAAAAACCAAAAAACTGCGTGAGGCTCAAACGTTCCAAAAATCGCTAAATCTTAGTTAAATGCAATCTAACAGCGGAAATCGACAATTTCACGGTTTCTGCTAATTTGTAAAGCATTTCATTCCGTTTTAAATATGTATGTAAGCGGTCTGTCCTTTATTTGACATTCGATAATTGATATTCAATATCCAACCGACTGCTAGCCGTCGGTTCAATATTTAAATTTAGTTGAAAATCACTATAAAGCCTGAGGGAAAAGATACCATTTTATGACCCCTTCAAGCTGTCATAAATTTTCGTTGTCCTCGAATATAAACCCTGATACAAGTTGTATATTTGTTTGCTTTATGTTATATAGATTTTTATCAATAAAACATTACAGAGGATTCACCAAAGATGTAATTTTAAATTAAAATATAAAATATGAAACAAAATCCAACTACTCCAGAAACATATAGAAATATACATAGAAATACTTATGGAAAGCCAAAAAAGAAAAGAAATTAATAGTGAACACCTACCAGAGACTGCTTAAATGACGGTGAACACCCTAAGACGACTTTGAACCTCTGTGGTGGCCAGACGGGCCCGGATCCCAGAAAAATATTTAAGTGGCAAATAGCTTGAATCAATACCTTTGAAATGAGCTAGGTCCGGTTCGGAACTTTGCCGTAGGGATATGTCTAGGAGTACCGAATGTGTGGTTGATATGGAAAATACGTAAATGGGCAACTTTGAACCTCTGTGGTGGCCAGACGGGCCCGGATCCCAGAAAAATATTTAAGTGGCAAATAGCTTGGATCAATACCTTTGAAATGAGCTAGGTCCGGTTCGGAACTTTGCCGTAGGGATATGTCGAGGAGTACCGAATGTGTGGTTGATATGGAAAATACGTAAATGGGCAACTTTGAACCTCTGTGGTGGCCAGACGGGCCCGGATCCCAGAAAAATATTTAAGTGGGGAATAGCTTGGGTCAATACCTTTAAAATGAGCTAGGTCCGGTTCGGAACTTTGCCGTTGGTATATGCCGAAAAGTACCGAATGTATGCATATGGTTAATACGGAAAATTACGTTAAGGGGCACCTTTGAACCTCTGTGGTGGCCAAACGGGCCCGGATCCCAGAAAAATATTTAAGTGGCAAATAACTGGAATCAATACCTTTGAAATGAGCTAGGTCCGGTTCGGAACTTTGCCGTAGGGATATGTCTAGGAGTACCGAATGTGTGGTTGATATGGAAAATACGTAAATGGGCAACTTTGAACCTCTGTGGTGGCCAGACGGGCCCGGATCCCAGAAAAATATTTAAATGGCAAATAGCTTGGATCAATACCTTTGAAATGAGCTAGGTCCGGTTCGGAACTTTGCCGTAGGGATATGTCGAGGAGTACCGAATGTGTGGTTGATATGGAAAATACGTAAATGGGCAACTTTGAACCTCTGTGGTGGCCAGACGGGCCCGGATCCCAGAAAAATATTTAAGTGGGGAATAGCTTGGGTCAATACCTTTAAAATGAGCTAGGTCCGGTTCGGAACTTTGCCGTTGGTATATGCCGAAAAGTACCGAATGTATGCATATGGTTAATACGGAAAATTACGTTAAGGGGCACCTTTGAACCTCTGTGGTGGCCAAACGGGCCCGGATCCCAGAAAAATATTTAAGTGGCAAATAGCTGGAATCAATACCTTTGAAATGAGCTAGGTCCGGTTCGGAACTTTGCCGTAGGGATATGTCTAGGAGTACCGAATGTGTGGTTGATATGGAAAATACGTAAATGGGCAACTTTGAACCTCTGTGGTGGCCAGACGGGCCCGGATCCCAGAAAAATATTTAAGTGGCAAATAGCTTGGATCAATACCTTTGAAATGAGCTAGGTCCGGTTCGGAACTTTGCCGTAGGGATATGTCGAGGAGTACCGAATGTGTGGTTGATATGGAAAATACGTAAATGGGCAACTTTGAACCTCTGTGGTGGCCAGACGGGCCCGGATCCCAGAAAAATATTTAAGTGGGGAATAGCTTGGGTCAATACCTTTAAAATGAGCTAGGTCCGGTTCGGAACTTTGCCGTTGGTATATGCCGAAAAGTACCGAATGTATGCATATGGTTAATACGGAAAATTACGTTAAGGGGCACCTTTGAACCTCTGTGGTGGCCAAACGGGCCCGGATCCCAGAAAAATATTTAAGTGGCAAATAACTGGAATCAATACCTTTGAAATGAGCTAGGTCCGGTTCGGAACTTTGCCGTAGGGATATGTCTAGGAGTACCGAATGTGTGGTTGATATGGAAAATACGTAAATGGGCAACTTTGAACCTCTGTGGTGGCCAGACGGGCCCGGATCCCAGAAAAATATTTAAATGGCAAATAGCTTGGATCAATACCTTTGAAATGAGCTAGGTCCGGTTCGGAACTTTGCCGTAGGGATATGTCGAGGAGTACCGAATGTGTGGTTGATATGGAAAATACGTAAATGGGCAACTTTGAACCTCTGTGGTGGCCAGACGGGCCCGGATCCCAGAAAAATATTTAAGTGGGGAATAGCTTGGGTCAATACCTTTAAAATGAGCTAGGTCCGGTTCGGAACTTTGCCGTTGGTATATGCCGAAAAGTACCGAATGTATGCATATGGTTAATACGGAAAATTACGTTAAGGGGCACCTTTGAACCTCTGTGGTGGCCAAACGGGCCCGGATCCCAGAAAAATATTTAAGTGGCAAATAGCTGGAATCAATACCTTTGAAATGAGCTAGGTCCGGTTCGGAACTTTGCCGTAGGGATATGTCTAGGAGTACCGAATGTGTGGTTGATATGGAAAATACGTAAATGGGCAACTTTGAACCTCTGTGGTGGCCAGACGGGCCCGGATCCCAGAAAAATATTTAAGTGGCAAATAGCTTGGATCAATACCTTTGAAATGAGCTAGGTCCGGTTCGGAACTTTGCCGTAGGGATATGTCGAGGAGTACCGAATGTGTGGTTGATATGGAAAATACGTAAATGGGCAACTTTGAACCTCTGTGGTGGCCAGACGGGCCCGGATCCCAGAAAAATATTTAAGTGGGGAATAGCTTGGGTCAATACCTTTAAAATGAGCTAGGTCCGGTTCGGAACTTTGCCGTTGGTATATGCCGAAAAGTACCGAATGTATGCATATGGTTAATACGGAAAATTACGTTAAGGGGCACCTTTGAACCTCTGTGGTGGCCAAACGGGCCCGGATCCCAGAAAAATATTTAAGTGGCAAATAGCTGGAATCAATACCTTTGAAATGAGCTAGGTCCGGTTCGGAACTTTGCCGTAGGGATATGTCTAGGAGTACCGAATGTGTGGTTGATATGGAAAATACGTAAATGGGCAACTTTGAACCTCTGTGGTGGCCAGACGGGCCCGGATCCCAGAAAAATATTTAAGTGGCAAATAGCTTGGATCAATACCTTTGAAATGAGCTAGGTCCGGTTCGGAACTTTGCCGTAGGGATATGTCGAGGAGTACCGAATGTGTGGTTGATATGGAAAATACGTAAATGGGCAACTTTGAACCTCTGTGGTGGCCAGACGGGCCCGGATCCCAGAAAAATATTTAAGTGGGGAATAGCTTGGGTCAATACCTTTAAAATGAGCTAGGTCCGGTTCGGAACTTTGCCGTTGGTATATGCCGAAAAGTACCGAATGTATGCATATGGTTAATACGGAAAATTACGTTAAGGAGCACCTTTGAACCTCTGTGGTGGCCAGACGGGCCCGGATCCCAGAAAAAATATTTAAGTAAGGAATAGCCTAGGTCAATACCTTTGAAATGAGCTTGGGAAAGGTTCGAAAATTACCGTAAAGATATTCTTAGGAATTCCGAATGTAAGATTGTTGAAGAATCTCAATAAATGCGTTGTGTTTTCTATATACGTTTAAATGTAGTGATAGGTAATGAATAATACAATCACATCACTTACTATAGCGTTATAGTTACAACGTTACCATAGCATAATGTTTGTACCTTGCGTATTTTCCGAAGTATGTAACGAAAAATTGTAAGAAAATGTAAGTTCACAATATAGATAAAGTAATTTAAATTTATGTCCATCTCAAATAAAATAATCTAGTTCCTTAACCTTAACTGATCACAACTAAAGTTTATCTCATAGTCCATTCATGGATTTTTCTTCTGCCGTCTACTGTAGCATCACTCGGCGGTAATTTTCTTTATGCGTTGTAAGTTCCTTTCTTGTATCTATTTGGCTTCTTGACTCTACCAGTTGAGGGTGTGTTCGTTCGTCTAGGTAGCAAGTTACTTTCTTTGAAATTTTCCTTAAGTGGGTTCATGTGCGATCTACTTTGTACGAGCCATTGTGATGTGTCTTCTGGTCTTCTTTTGGCAACGGTCGTGCCTGAAGGTATATCATCTGAACGGTCATGTTTCCATAGCAACTTTGCCGTGGACTTTCCTTTTTCGCTGTGTTCTTGTCTTCAATGACGTTTACCAGAGCTATAGATGTTGTCGGATGGTTGATGTTTCTATTGATTAGTCCTGATAACACACATCCGAACTTTGACTGTACAACGATTGGTCCTTTTCCTTTTATAACTCTGTCCTCGATAATTTACCAGTAGTAGTCGGTGCCTATGAGTAAGTCAATTTTGAAACTTCTGTACTTAAGTTTAAATATGGAAAGTTCCTTGTAGTCTGTGAAATCTTGTTTTAAATCGGAACGGTAATCTCTGGAACAATGAGTGTGTCGATATGGACTTTTTCTCCTGTATCGGTCTGTAACTGTATTGTTGCAGTGTCTAAGTTGCGAACCTTCTGGGATAAATTTCAAATCACAGACGGATGAATGCTTACTTTTTCTGTAGGATTTATTTCTAATTTATCAGTTAATTTCTGAGTTATAAAATTGAAGAAGGCTGTGCTCCCTCGTCAAATAAGATGTTACTTTCTAGTTCTTGGTCGTTATTTACAACTGGTGCAGTTGTTGTTTTCGGGAGAATGTCGTGACTCTGATGTGATGGATACATTACTGTAGTCTCGTTTGGTGTTTCAACTACGTTGATTGCTGACTATTGTATTGTAGGCTGCGGTGTCATACCTGGAATTACCTCTTTTCCTTTACATATGCTAGTATGATGTATTCCGTTACACTTTTTGCATCGTTCAGTAGAGTGGCATGCGGCTACTTAGTGTGACCCGTTACAGTTAAAGCATAACTGTTTCTGTTTTACAATTTGATTTCTTATGTTTACGTCTGTTACTTCAGGGCACTCCGACGGATAGTGCTCAGCTAAACAAAATATACATGTATGTGTATTTACCATCTTACGTGTGTCTTTGAATTCGCTCTTGTATGAATGGGATTGCGTACCCATAAAAAATTGCAGTGGCGTACAATATGTCTGAATTCATGACTCCTTCGCCAGCTTTAAGTATTTCAATCTCTTTAGTTATTGCTATTCGTAGATTAATCAATATCAGGTTATATCTCCCGCGTTTTCTTGCAATAGATTTTCTCATGTCAATCGGTAACTTGTCCAAAACTAAAGCGAACCATACATCTCAGGTTTTGACAAAGTGACTCTAATCCTCGCACATATGATTCAAGTTTGTCTCCGTTAGATCTCAAGCTAAATGCATCATTTGTCGGTGCGGGTAAGCTCATGAGTGATTTCATGTAAGCATTAAAAAATTGTGTGAGTTTCCAAATCTCTCTCTTAGCAAACAAACGGCTGTCTCATAATTGGTGTGCATAAGCGCAAATCCTGCTATGGTTTGGGCGGCGGTTCTTATAAGCTGGGCTTTCAGATAACTAAATTTTTGTATTGGTGTAAGGCTACTATTTTAGTGTATGGTACATTCGTAAAAGTCCCAAAATGTGCTCAACTGCAAAATATATCCGTCAAAATGTGGCTAATCTAATTAAAATAATCTATGATTTACATTACTAAATACATTTGGTAGTTGGGCTGGTGGTTGTATATACTAATAATCTTCCTGAGTATTGTATGATTGTAAAATCGGACCAATAAAGTTGCTTGATTGATTTCCGGTAGGATTTTCCTCCGATGGAATTCGTTTTCTAGCGTTTAGCATGTAAACGGCTGATGTGTTTGTATAAATAGCGTTTGATGTAGGTATATAGCATTCAGTGTTAGCGTTCATTGTTTACTTTCTTTTAAATTAGAATTATTGTTGGGGAATTTGATTGTTTGCTTAAGTTTTCGTATTTGCCTTAGTTTACTGTCTAAATCAAACATATACTCATCCGAGTCTGTAATTTCTTGTTCAATGTGATCCTCGTGTTGGATTTCTTTCATCTTCTCGTTTAAATCATGAATATTCTTCTTTTTCTAGGTTACGGCATACTCTATGGCTTTGAATTCCTCCATTTTGACGTTTTCAGGATTCTCTTTCCGCTCCTCGAATTTGATCCATAGCTTCGTCACTGCTGCTCTGTTGCCGACACGTATTGCCTTTAACGTCCGTCACGGCACCATAAATGTTAAAAAATCTCAATAAATGCGTTGTGTGTTCTATATACGTTTAATCGTCATGATAGCTAATGAATAATACAATAACGTCACTCACTATAGCGTTATGGTAATAACTTTACCATAGCATAATGTTTGTATTTGTGTATTTTCTGACATGATTATTATGAAAATATGTTAAGGCACAACTTTTAACCCCAATTGTGGTCAGTATTGCCATGATCCCAGAAAAATATTAAATCGGAACTTTGCCGTAAGGATATGCTAAGATGTTCCGAATATGTGGTTTGTAAGTTAAATACGTTATATGAAATTCGAAACCACTGTAATGCAGATGGCTCTGGATTATATAAAAAAAAGTAGTGAATAGCTTGGGTTCATACCAGTGGTGTAGAATAGAGAATGCTGCAACACTTTCAATTTTAGTAATTAACAGTGAACGTGAAAGTAGGAAGGTGACAGTGAAAAAAGTGACGTCATATTAGTAAGTAAAAGTTATGACGTAACATTATACAGGTAAATAGGATCATGGTGTAAAAGTTAAAGTAGTCTGATTTAAAACTGTTCATTAAGGTGTTTAAGGTCTTAGAGTAAGGTGTGTTAGGGTAAGGGGTGTTAGGGTTAGAATTTGAATAGGAGTACGAGGTGGTGTTTTTTAAATTGAAAAAAAACCAGAATATAGGAATATTTTTATAAGTATTAGGATTATGAAGGCATCTTATAATCAATATTATTTCATTGATCTGAATACCTTTGACACAAAAGAAAAACAAAAATGGAAGGACCTGCCAACAGGTGAGGTGAACCAAATTATTGACACTACAAGTGGGGATGAAATAATTTGTGATACTTACCTACTAATCTTGAAGTCAATAAAACGCGTAACAAGTAAGGTGTGGGCTTGTAGTGGGTTGTATTACGAAACAAGAACGTTGGAAAGACCGTTCATCAGAAGTACGACTGCCTATACCCTTATTAGACAGAAAACCGCGTAGTAGTACATGTCCTTATTTTTCTTTTCACATCTAGTAAACATTAGATTAAAAAAATTACAAGTGGTGGTTAGGGGTGTAAAATTGAAAAAAAAATAATCATAAAAGACATATGTGTGTAAGTATTAAATAAACAATGGCATTAACAAACAAAAACATACCGGGTACGCCTAGATTGTCAGTTAATATACATGCTATACATAATAAAGAGGTTGCGCTAGGTTTATAAAGACAATACCAACGGGTCATTTACAAATAACGGTACATCGAATGGCAAAGGATTTGGGGTTAAAAGGATATAGTATAAACCCAAAAGACGTGTTGGTAAAGCTTATTGAAGACAAAACGCATCAAGTGTTACCCCATACAGAAGTGTTCACTAAAAATGAATAAATACTAAAAGCAAAGAAACGTGGTATACCTTATATATAGATCAAGATAAAGGAAAAAGGACTGCAACAAGACATAGCTAAGAAACCTGTTATTAAGATGAAAGATGGTAGAAAAGAACTACAGTGTTTATTGAACCATTTGTTAATTCATTTTTAAGGCAAGTCGAAGTGCTTTACATACATTTGATTCGTAAAATTTCAGAAGCACACAACTTAAAGTAGGCATCGAAGGTGCTTCTAGTACAGTTGGTAAAAAAAACCTTGCAACAGGTGACAGTGATTCCACTTTTAAGGTCAACTCAAGCATGGCAAGTTAGAATTACTGAATCAACCAACTAAGACACTGAACTAACAGTAATGATAGAAAAGGCAAAAGAAAGCATAGCAACTTGCATGCGTGATGGAAGTGAGTGAACGTTAGTCATATTGTAGAAGTACACCTTCATATGAATAAATTGTATCCCTGAAGTTTGAGTCTTACCTACGCCTTTCAGTAAAACTAGCACAGAAGAAGGCCATTATTAACGAGAGCTGTATTCTCACAATCACATCATGAATAGGTGGATCAGAAAAGTACATTTTACGAGTGAGTCAATACAAAAAATACAAAAAAGCACCCGTTAAAAATTCCAAAAACATCAGAAAGAATAGAACTCACACAAACACGTTGTATTTAACCAATGCTACTAAACATCATTACTGTTGGATAAAAAGTTTGTACTTGTTTGGCTTTATAAATATTTTGATATGAGCGTCACTGATGAGTCTTATGTAGACGAAACGCGCGTCTGGCGTACAAAATTATAATCCTAGTACTTTGATAACTATTTACACCACTGGGTCGATGCCACTGCTGGTGGACGTTTCGTCCCCGAGGGTATTACCAGCCCAGTAGTCAACACTTCGGTGTTGATATGAATATCAATATTGTGGTCATTTTTATAAATTTCCCGTTAACAAAACTGAATTTTTCGAAAAACTAAGGATTTTCTTATCCCAGGAATAGATTACCTTAGCCGTACTTGGCACAACTTTCTGGAATTTTGGATCCTAAATGCTCTTCAACTTTGTACTTGTTTGGCTTTATAAATATTTTGATATGAGCGTCACTGATGAGTCTTATGTAGACGAAACGCGTGTCTGGCGTACAAAATTATAATCCTGGTACTTTGATAACTATCATCACATTTGTTAAGTCCCCAAGTGTCATCCCACAATGGTAAAGTGTTTTTGTCGAAGATGTTTCAATCATTGTTAAAGTGAGGACTTTTTAGACGAACATTTAATGTATTGTGATAAGATGAATGGAGTGAAAATCGAAATTCCAGTAGAAGATACCATTACAATATCTTACAACATAGTACCAACGTAAAATGCGATTTTCTTATGTTATCTATGCTGACATTCAATGTAGCTCAGAACAGATAGACACTTGCCAAACTGACAAACTAAAAGCTTACACGGATGTTAACTAACAAAATACACCTTCTGGTTTTACTACCGTGTCATGCTCATAGGGAATATGAAGAAACAAAAGTGTACTCACTGGAAGACATTGTTCAGACATTTGTGGCTTGTATGGAAGAGATAATGAAGGCGATTGCAGACATCTACATTGATAAAAGACCTGGTGATGACTGAAGAAGATCCCAATGTTTTACAGGGAGTTAAGATTGTCACATGTGCGATGATGAATTATGTGAAGACAAAGTGCGTGATCACGAGCGTTCGACAGGAAAGTATCGTGGTGCAGCACATAAAAAAAATGTAACTTAGACGACTCTTAGACTGTCAGTTACCGGTAAGAAATGCTTTTCATTGATTCGTGTAAGTTTATGTTAAATTTGTCCGACACCTTATATATTTAGCTTAGAATTTAAAGTTGAACCAATTTAAGGTATGAAAGTCGTGATTTCGGTAGAATAATGAATTTATGATAAATGATTAAAAATAAAATGTTTATCTTACGATTTCATGAAGGGTCATTACGACATGACGAAAACACAACTACTATCTGCTGACCGACTTAATAATAAACACATAAGTGTGGCTGACTATATTCATGTACTACATGTGTTTACTATTTTTGTTTTTAGAAATTTGAAACAGTGTTGTTTCCAATGGTTGGTATTAACCAAAGTGCATCGTGTGTCAAAACTTTAACAATCAATTTGGCCTAAAATTTTCATTGACCTGAACACTAACCTTAGAATCATAGCCAGCATCGTATCTGAAAAGTATTCCTTTAAACTGATGAACAACTCAATGTTTGAAAATACCATGGAAAACACACGTTAACGGGTGAATATAACATTAATGACTACTGATAAGCAACCGTTGAAACTAATAGCTACACCCAACTGTGACCAATTCGTGGTGTATAACGAGTCCATGGTAGTATTAAACATAAAGAAAACCAAACTAAAGTTTAACAAGCCTGTGTACTAAGGAGCAATTATCTTAGACATTTCAAAGATTTTAAATGTACGACATTCATTTGGACTTTGTGCGTAAACCAACGGGAACAAAGTTCGACAATTGTTTACCGACACTGATAGGTAAGCCTATTAAATTTAAACCGACGACTTTTACAAAGACATATCTCACATTCAAAACAAGATTGACACATCAAACTATTGTATGGACAACCCGTTTTCGAATTCCGACCAACGTCAACAACAAAAAATGATGCATGTGGTGGTCAAATGATGGCTAACTTTGTATGGATTCTTACAAGATGTGTTAATATCGAATGGGTGATGGTCAACACACCAGGAAAGCTAAAGGAACGAAGAAACAAGTCAATTGACAGAACATTACATTTAACGATTGCAAGACGTGTTTAATGACCTTTTAACCCTTCCATTATGAGACCTGGAACCCATTGGACGTGTTAGTTTAAGACGACAACAAACAAAGCGTATTTTGATTCTTACGGACTTTAATTCCCCCTTACGTAATGGTAAATTACTTGAAACTTAAGATCTACTACATAACTGATGAATTTCAGATAAGAGCACCAGTGGTCTGTGGACACTTTTGTATGTATTTGTCACAATTGTTGTCTGAAGGAAAACCTTGATGAAGTTGCGTTTCCAAGACAGACACATTTGGACTTTATGGAAATTGAGAAATAAATAGGAGTCAATTGCTTGAAGAATTGAACATGAACAACAATCGTATCACTAACATTAAATCTTAGAATAATAATACGGATGCTGCAACAAAACGACGAGTCATGCGTCAATTGAAACACTATACGAAACCGTTAGAATTAAAATTACAATCCGCGTGTAACCAGATAAAGAGAGATATAAAATGACTAGAGAAAGGATATGATACAGTCATTAAAGAACTCGAGAAAAAGGTAGATGAGTTTAAGACCACTCTGCACCAAAAACTCGAGGTAAATCAGATTAAAAACTCGACACATAAAACATTGATGAACTCTTGAAACTTTAGTTGTCAATAGAAGCTTAAGACCAAAACAAGGAAAATCTCGAGAGTCTGAGGATGTGTATTCTATCGAAACATGCTGGTGGGAGATTAAAATCCGTTAGTGGTTTATTATTTGGTAAAGACGTAGTCCAGATGTTTAAGCCTTCACCACATTAATACTCGCATAACGAAAGTATCCTTTATAATCTTGGGCAAATTGTCAAAGCCTATACTTGCTAAAAGGTTGGTACTGCAAATCTTATTGTTTGAATCAAGAGTTTAAGGACTTAGGTTACCCTTTTCATGGAACAAAGACCTCTTTCACCCACACCTGTTTTGTTTTCGCAAGACCTTTCCGATGCGGTTCAAATCCTGAACCGTATTTTAAGTTAAGGTTCATAAAAAGAACTTTGTACTTTTTCGTCAGTAAAATCCTTGATGCGATACCTTTGGGCTTAAGTGTTTAACACTTGGGACACCAGTTAAGACTTTTCTCGGTCCACCTTTTTAAACATTATTTTCTTTAAAGTTTAAAACTGTGTCCGTCCCCTACTTTATATTTAACCTGTTTCAATGAAAGAAGGTTACCAAACAAGTTCCATACACTTTATATTCGTGTTCTTTTTTACTAGCATTATAAGAAGCCATCTTAATTTATCTATATTTGGAGGTGTTGTACTAATAAAAGATATTGGCCATTATAGGGATTCAAAGGTGTGCCTTAACGTACTTTTCATATTAACCACACATGCTTTCGGAAATCCTAGGCTTATCTCTACGGCAAAGTTCCGAACCAGACCTATCTCATTTTAAAGGTATTGACCCGAGCTATTCGCCACTTCAAAATTTTTCTGGGAACCGGCACTGTCTGGCCACCACAGAGGTTCAAAATTGTCCATTTACGTACATGTATTTTCTATATCAACAATACATTCGGTATTCCTCGACATATCCCTACGGCAAAGTTTCAAACCGGACTTGGCTGATTTTAAAGGTACTGACCAAGGCTATTACCAACTTACATATTTTTCTGGGATCCGGGCCCGTCTGGCCACCACAGAGGTTCAAGGGTGCCCCTTAACGTCAATTTCCGTATTAACCACACATTCGGTACTTTTCGGCATATACCAACGCCAAAGTTCCAAACCGGACCTATCTCATTTTAAAGGTATTGACCCAAGCTATTCCCCACTGAAATATTTTTTGGATCCGGACCCGTCTGGCCACCACAGAGGTTCAAAGTTGCCAATTTACCTATTTTCCATATCAACCACACATTCGGTACTCCTCGACATATCCCTACGGCAAAGTTGCGAACCGGACCTAGCTCATTTTAAAAGTATTGACCTAAGCTATTCCCCACTTAAATATTTTTCTGGGATCCGGGCTCGTCTGGTCACCACAGAGGTTCAAAGTTGCCCATTTACGTATTTTCCATATCAACCACACATTCGGTACTCCTCGACATATCCCTACGGCAAAGTTCCGAACCGGACCTAGCTCATTTTAAAGGTATTGACCTAAGCTATTCCCTACTTAAATATTTTTCTGGGATCCGGGCCCGTCTGGCCACCACAGAGGTTCAAAGTTGCCAATTTACCTATTTTCCATATCAACCACACATTCGGTACTCCTCGACATATCCCTACGGCAAAGTTCCGAACCGGACCTAGCTCATTTCAAAGGTATTGACCTAAGCTATTCCCCAGTTAAATATTTTTCTGGGATCCGGGCCCGTCTGGCCACCACAGAGTTTCAAAGTTGCCCATTTACCTATTTTCCATATCAACCACACATTCGGTACTCCTCGACATATCCCTACGGCAAAGTTCCGAACCGGACCTAGCTCATTTCAAAGGTATTGATCCAAGCTATTTGCCAGTTAAATATTTTTCTGGGATCCGGGCCCGTCTGGCCACCACAGAGGTTCAAAGTTGCCCATTTACGTATTTTCCATATCAACCACACATTCGGTACTCCTCGACATATCCCTACTGCAAAGTTCCGAACCGGACCTAGCTCAATTTAAAGGTATTGACCTAAGCTATTCCCCACTTAAATATTTTTCTGGGATCCGGGCCCGTCTGGCCACCACAGAGGTTCAAAGTTGCCAATTTACGTATTTTCCATATCAACCACACATTCGGTACTCCTCGACATATCCCTACGGCAAAGTTCCGAACCGGACCTAGCTCATTTTAAAGGTATTGACCCAAGCTATTCCCCACTTAAATATTTTTCTGGGATCCGGGCCCGTCTGGCCACCACAGAGGTTCAAAGTTGCCAATTTACCTATTTTCCATATCAACCACACATTCGGTACTCCTCGACATATCCCTACGGCAAAGTTGCGAACCGGACCTAGCTCATTTTAAAAGTATTGACCTAAGCTATTCCCCACTTAAATATTTTTCTGGGATCCGGGCCCGTCTGGTCACCACAGAGGTTCAAAGTTGCCCATTTACGTATTTTCCATATCAACCACACATTCGGTACTCCTCGACATATCCCTACGGCAAAGTTCCGAACCGGACCTAGCTCATTTTAAAGGTATTGACCTAAGCTATTCCCTACTTAAATATTTTTCTGGGATCCGGGCCCGTCTGGCCACCACAGCGGTTCAAAGTTGCCAATTTACCTATTTTCCATATCAACCACACATTCGGTACTCCTCGACATATCCCTACGGCAAAGTTCCGAACCGGACCTAGCTCATTTTAAAGGTATTGACCCAAGCTATTCCCCACTTAAATATTTTTCTGGGATCCGGGCCCGTCTGGCCACCACAGAGGTTCAAAGTTGCCAATTTACCTATTTTCCATATCAACCACACATTCGGTACTCCTCGACATATCCCTACGGCAAAGTTGCGAACCGGACCTAGCTCATTTTAAAAGTATTGACCTAAGCTATTCCCCACTTAAATATTTTTCTGGGATCCGGGCCCGTCTGGTCACCACAGAGGTTCAAAGTTGCCCATTTACGTATTTTCCATATCAACCACACATTCGGTACTCCTCGACATATCCCTACGGCAAAGTTCCGAACCGGACCTAGCTCATTTTAAAGGTATTGACCTAAGCTATTCCCTACTTAAATATTTTTCTGGGATCCGGGCCCGTCTGGCCACCACAGAGGTTCAAAGTTGCCAATTTACCTATTTTCCATATCAACCACACATTCGGTACTCCTCGACATATCCCTACGGCAAAGTTCCGAACCGGACCTAGCTCATTTCAAAGGTATTGACCTAAGCTATTCCCCAGTTAAATATTTTTCTGGGATCCGGGCCCGTCTGGCCACCACAGAGTTTCAAAGTTGCCCATTTACCTATTTTCCATATCAACCACACATTCGGTACTCCTCGACATATCCCTACGGCAAAGTTCCGAACCGGACCTAGCTCATTTCAAAGGTATTGATCCAAGCTATTTGCCAGTTAAATATTTTTCTGGGATCCGGGCCCGTCTGGCCACCACAGAGGTTCAAAGTTGCCAATTTACGTATTTTCCATATCAACCACACATTCGGTACTCCTCGACATATCCCTACGGCAAAGTTCCGAACCGGACCTAGCTCAATTTAAAGGTATTGACCTAAGCTATTCCCCACTTAAATATTTTTCTGGGATCCGGGCCCGTCTGGCCACCACAGAGGTTCAAAGTTGCCAATTTACGTATTTTCCATATCAACCACACATTCGGTACTCCTCGACATATCCCTACGGCAAAGTTCCGAACCGGACCTAGCTCATTTTAAAGGTATTGACCCAAGCTATTCCCCACTTAAATATTTTTCTGGGATCCGGGCCCGTCTGGCCACCACAGAGGTTCAAAGTTGCCAATTTACCTATTTTCCATATCAACCACACATTCGGTACTCCTCGACATATCCCTACGGCAAAGTTGCGAACCGGACCTAGCTCATTTTAAAAGTATTGACCTAAGCTATTCCCCACTTAAATATTTTTCTGGGATCCGGGCCCGTCTGGTCACCACAGAGGTTCAAAGTTGCCCATTTACGTATTTTCCATATCAACCACACATTCGGTACTCCTCGACATATCCCTACGGCAAAGTTCCGAACCGGACCTAGCTCATTTTAAAGGTATTGACCTAAGCTATTCCCTACTTAAATATTTTTCTGGGATCCGGGCCCGTCTGGCCACCACAGAGGTTCAAAGTTGCCAATTTACCTATTTTCCATATCAACCACACATTCGGTACTCCTCGACATATCCCTACGGCAAAGTTCCGAACCGGACCTAGCTCATTTCAAAGGTATTGACCTAAGCTATTCCCCAGTTAAATATTTTTCTGGGATCCGGGCCCGTCTGGCCACCACAGAGTTTCAAAGTTGCCCATTTACCTATTTTCCATATCAACCACACATTCGGTACTCCTCGACATATCCCTACGGCAAAGTTCCGAACCGGACCTAGCTCATTTCAAAGGTATTGATCCAAGCTATTTGCCAGTTAAATATTTTTCTGGGATCCGGGCCCGTCTGGCCACCACAGAGGTTCAAAGTTGCCAATTTACGTATTTTCCATATCAACCACACATTCGGTACTCCTCGACATATCCCTACGGCAAAGTTCCGAACCGGACCTAGCTCAATTTAAAGGTATTGACCTAAGCTATTCCCCACTTAAATATTTTTCTGGGATCCGGGCCCGTCTGGCCACCACAGAGGTTCAAAGTTGCCAATTTACGTATTTTCCATATCAACCACACATTCGGTACTCCTCGACATATCCCTACGGCAAAGTTCCGAACCGGACCTAGCTCATTTTAAAGGTATTGACCCAAGCTATTCCCCACTTAAATATTTTTCTGGGATCCGGGCCCGTCTGGCCACCACAGAGGTTCAAAGTTGCCAATTTACCTATTTTCCATATCAACCACACATTCGGTACTCCTCGACATATCCCTACGGCAAAGTTGCGAACCGGACCTAGCTCATTTTAAAAGTATTGACCTAAGCTATTCCCCACTTAAATATTTTTCTGGGATCCGGGCCCGTCTGGTCACCACAGAGGTTCAAAGTTGCCCATTTACGTATTTTCCATATCAACCACACATTCGGTACTCCTCGACATATCCCTACGGCAAAGTTCCGAACCGGACCTAGCTCATTTTAAAGGTATTGACCTAAGCTATTCCCTACTTAAATATTTTTCTGGGATCCGGGCCCGTCTGGCCACCACAGAGGTTCAAAGTTGCCAATTTACCTATTTTCCATATCAACCACACATTCGGTACTCCTCGACATATCCCTACGGCAAAGTTCCGAACCGGACCTAGCTCATTTCAAAGGTATTGACCTAAGCTATTCCCCAGTTAAATATTTTTCTGGGATCCGGGCCCGTCTGGCCACCACAGAGTTTCAAAGTTGCCCATTTACCTATTTTCCATATCAACCACACATTCGGTACTCCTCGACATATCCCTACGGCAAAGTTCCGAACCGGACCTAGCTCATTTCAAAGGTATTGATCCAAGCTATTTGCCAGTTAAATATTTTTCTGGGATCCGGGCCCGTCTGGCCACCACAGAGGTTCAAAGTTGCCAATTTACGTATTTTCCATATCAACCACACATTCGGTACTCCTCGACATATCCCTACGGCAAAGTTCCGAACCGGACCTAGCTCAATTTAAAGGTATTGACCTAAGCTATTCCCCACTTAAATATTTTTCTGGGATCCGGGCCCGTCTGGCCACCACAGAGGTTCAAAGTTGCCAATTTACGTATTTTCCATATCAACCACACATTCGGTACTCCTCGACATATCCCTACGGCAAAGTTCCGAACCGGACCTAGCTCATTTTAAAGGTATTGACCCAAGCTATTCCCCACTTAAATATTTTTCTGGGATCCGGGCCCGTCTGGCCACCACAGAGGTTCAAAGTTGCCAATTTACCTATTTTCCATATCAACCACACATTCGGTACTCCTCGACATATCCCTACGGCAAAGTTGCGAACCGGACCTAGCTCATTTTAAAAGTATTGACCTAAGCTATTCCCCACTTAAATATTTTTCTGGGATCCGGGCCCGTCTGGTCACCACAGAGGTTCAAAGTTGCCCATTTACGTATTTTCCATATCAACCACACATTCGGTACTCCTCGACATATCCCTACGGCAAAGTTCCGAACCGGACCTAGCTCATTTTAAAGGTATTGACCTAAGCTATTCCCTACTTAAATATTTTTCTGGGATCCGGGCCCGTCTGGCCACCACAGAGGTTCAAAGTTGCCAATTTACCTATTTTCCATATCAACCACACATTCGGTACTCCTCGACATATCCCTACGGCAAAGTTCCGAACCGGACCTAGCTCATTTCAAAGGTATTGACCTAAGCTATTCCCCAGTTAAATATTTTTCTGGGATCCGGGCCCGTCTGGCCACCACAGAGTTTCAAAGTTGCCCATTTACCTATTTTCCATATCAACCACACATTCGGTACTCCTCGACATATCCCTACGGCAAAGTTCCGAACCGGACCTAGCTCATTTCAAAGGTATTGATCCAAGCTATTTGCCAGTTAAATATTTTTCTGGGATCCGGGCCCGTCTGGCCACCACAGAGGTTCAAAGTTGCCAATTTACGTATTTTCCATATCAACCACACATTCGGTACTCCTCGACATATCCCTACGGCAAAGTTCCGAACCGGACCTAGCTCAATTTAAAGGTATTGACCTAAGCTATTCCCCACTTAAATATTTTTCTGGGATCCGGGCCCGTCTGGCCACCACAGAGGTTCAAAGTTGCCAATTTACGTATTTTCCATATCAACCACACATTCGGTACTCCTCGACATATCCCTACGGCAAAGTTCCGAACCGGACCTAGCTCATTTTAAAGGTATTGACCCAAGCTATTCCCCACTTAAATATTTTTCTGGGATCCGGGCCCGTCTGGCCACCACAGAGGTTCAAAGTTGCCAATTTACCTATTTTCCATATCAACCACACATTCGGTACTCCTCGACATATCCCTACGGCAAAGTTGCGAACCGGACCTAGCTCATTTTAAAAGTATTGACCTAAGCTATTCCCCACTTAAATATTTTTCTGGGATCCGGGCCCGTCTGGTCACCACAGAGGTTCAAAGTTGCCCATTTACGTATTTTCCATATCAACCACACATTCGGTACTCCTCGACATATCCCTACGGCAAAGTTCCGAACCGGACCTAGCTCATTTTAAAGGTATTGACCTAAGCTATTCCCTACTTAAATATTTTTCTGGGATCCGGGCCCGTCTGGCCACCACAGAGGTTCAAAGTTGCCAATTTACCTATTTTCCATATCAACCACACATTCGGTACTCCTCGACATATCCCTACGGCAAAGTTCCGAACCGGACCTAGCTCATTTCAAAGGTATTGACCTAAGCTATTCCCCAGTTAAATATTTTTCTGGGATCCGGGCCCGTCTGGCCACCACAGAGTTTCAAAGTTGCCCATTTACCTATTTTCCATATCAACCACACATTCGGTACTCCTCGACATATCCCTACGGCAAAGTTCCGAACCGGACCTAGCTCATTTCAAAGGTATTGATCCAAGCTATTTGCCAGTTAAATATTTTTCTGGGATCCGGGCCCGTCTGGCCACCACAGAGGTTCAAAGTTGCCAATTTACGTATTTTCCATATCAACCACACATTCGGTACTCCTCGACATATCCCTACGGCAAAGTTCCGAACCGGACCTAGCTCAATTTAAAGGTATTGACCTAAGCTATTCCCCACTTAAATATTTTTCTGGGATCCGGGCCCGTCTGGCCACCACAGAGGTTCAAAGTTGCCAATTTACGTATTTTCCATATCAACCACACATTCGGTACTCCTCGACATATCCCTACGGCAAAGTTCCGAACCGGACCTAGCTCATTTTAAAGGTATTGACCCAAGCTATTCCCCACTTAAATATTTTTCTGGGATCCGGGCCCGTCTGGCCACCACAGAGGTTCAAAGTTGCCAATTTACCTATTTTCCATATCAACCACACATTCGGTACTCCTCGACATATCCCTACGGCAAAGTTGCGAACCGGACCTAGCTCATTTTAAAAGTATTGACCTAAGCTATTCCCCACTTAAATATTTTTCTGGGATCCGGGCCCGTCTGGTCACCACAGAGGTTCAAAGTTGCCCATTTACGTATTTTCCATATCAACCACACATTCGGTACTCCTCGACATATCCCTACGGCAAAGTTCCGAACCGGACCTAGCTCATTTTAAAGGTATTGACCTAAGCTATTCCCTACTTAAATATTTTTCTGGGATCCGGGCCCGTCTGGCCACCACAGAGGTTCAAAGTTGCCAATTTACCTATTTTCCATATCAACCACACATTCGGTACTCCTCGACATATCCCTACGGCAAAGTTCCGAACCGGACCTAGCTCATTTCAAAGGTATTGACCTAAGCTATTCCCCAGTTAAATATTTTTCTGGGATCCGGGCCCGTCTGGCCACCACAGAGTTTCAAAGTTGCCCATTTACCTATTTTCCATATCAACCACACATTCGGTACTCCTCGACATATCCCTACGGCAAAGTTCCGAACCGGACCTAGCTCATTTCAAAGGTATTGATCCAAGCTATTTGCCAGTTAAATATTTTTCTGGGATCCGGGCCCGTCTGGCCACCACAGAGGTTCAAAGTTGCCAATTTACGTATTTTCCATATCAACCACACATTCGGTACTCCTCGACATATCCCTACGGCAAAGTTCCGAACCGGACCTAGCTCAATTTAAAGGTATTGACCTAAGCTATTCCCCACTTAAATATTTTTCTGGGATCCGGGCCCGTCTGGCCACCACAGAGGTTCAAAGTTGCCAATTTACGTATTTTCCATATCAACCACACATTCGGTACTCCTCGACATATCCCTACGGCAAAGTTCCGAACCGGACCTAGCTCATTTTAAAGGTATTGACCCAAGCTATTCCCCACTTAAATATTTTTCTGGGATCCGGGCCCGTCTGGCCACCACAGAGGTTCAAAGTTGCCAATTTACCTATTTTCCATATCAACCACACATTCGGTACTCCTCGACATATCCCTACGGCAAAGTTGCGAACCGGACCTAGCTCATTTTAAAAGTATTGACCTAAGCTATTCCCCACTTAAATATTTTTCTGGGATCCGGGCCCGTCTGGTCACCACAGAGGTTCAAAGTTGCCCATTTACGTATTTTCCATATCAACCACACATTCGGTACTCCTCGACATATCCCTACGGCAAAGTTCCGAACCGGACCTAGCTCATTTTAAAGGTATTGACCTAAGCTATTCCCTACTTAAATATTTTTCTGGGATCCGGGCCCGTCTGGCCACCACAGAGGTCCAAAGTCGTCTTAGGGTGGTCACCGTCATTTAAGCAGTCTCTGGTAGGTGTTCACTATTAATTTCTTTTCTTTTTTGGATTTCCATAAGTATTTCTATGTATATTTCTATATGTTTCTCGAGTAATTGTATTTTGTTTCATAGTTTATATATTAAATTACATCTTTGGTGAATCCTCTGTAATGTTTTATTGATAAAAATCTATATAACATAAAGACAAATATACAACTTGTATCAGGGTTTATATTCGAGGACAACGAAAATTTATGACAGCTTGAAGGGGTCATAAAATGGTATCTTTTCCCTCAGGCTTTATAGTGATTATCAACTAAATTTAAATATTGAACCGACGGCTAGCAGTCGGTTGGATATTGAATATCAATTATCGAATGTCAAATAAAGGACAGACCGCTTACATACATATTTAAAACGGAATGAAATGCGTTAGAAATTAGCAAAAACTGTGAAATTGTCGATTTCCGCTGTTAGATTGCATTTAACTAAGATTTAGCGATTTTTGGAACGTTTGAGCCTCACGCAGTTTTTTGGTTTTTAGACATATCGTCAAAATTGGCTGCTGGAAAAAAGTGGCTGCTATCTTGATTGGCCGATAAAAGTGGCTGCCAGCTTGAGTCTGGTATTTAATATCGGAGGATAAACTAGTGGGGTTTCCTGACTATTTTTAACAGAACTTCCTTTGTTCAATGTATGGACGACCTAAATATCAAAACATGTTTATAACAATTAAAATACTCTACTTTGTCTTTTTTTTTATTTTCGCTTTATCTTTGTTGTTCTTCGTCCCCTGGTTATAGACATAATATGTCGATTGTGCCGCAATGACCATAGGTTACGGGTCAAAATACGCATGAATATTAAGAAATAGCCAATGTTAAATAATGGAATGGGCAACTGCGACCCTACCGCCCATAATTTCAGATATACCTTCAACTTCACTTCGAAATCTTATTTAAAGAGGAACAAAAGATATTTAGTCAATATGTTCCGCAACGCATATTAGGGGAGTAATGAAGGACCTAAATATCGAAATACGCGTGAACGTTAAGAAATGGTTTATTTTGAATGATAGAATGGAATGCTGAGACCCGTCAGCCCCTAATAAAGGACAACTTTATACACCATTTGAAATGAAGAACAAAATGGTTATGGACAATATGTGCCGCAATGACCATTAGGGGGCTACAGAGGACCTAAATACCATAGTACGCGTGAAAATTAAAAAAATAGCAAATTATGAATAATGAAATGGATATTTTGAATAATGGAATGGACTGCTGCGATCCGTCAGCCCCTAATAACAGATATACTTTAAACCTGATTTGAAATTTTATAATTAGAGGAACTAAAACTTCATAGTCAATATGTACCGAGACGCGTAATAGAGGAGTAACGAAGGACCCAAATATCGAAAGACAGGCGTCAGCATAAAGAAATAGCTTATTTTGAAAAATGGAATGGACTGCTGCGACCCATCAGTCGCAAAATAAGGAAACTTTATACACAATTTGAAACATTATTGATAGAGGAATAAAATGGTTTAAATAATATGTGCCACAATGACCATTCGAGGGGTTACGGGGGACCTAAATGCCAAAATATGCGTGAAAATTAATAGCCAATTTTGAAAAAAGGGAATGGATATTGATTAATGGAATGGACAAATGCGACCCTTCAGCCCTGAATAACAGATATTCAGTATACCTCATCCGAAAGCTTGTTAATAAAGACACAAAGGGTATATAGGCAATATGTTCCACAACGCATATTAGAGGAGTAACGAAGGACTTAATTATCGAATTACGCGTGAACATTAAGAAAAAGTCAATGTTGAATAATGGAATGGACCGCTGCGACCCTTCAGTGCCTAATAACAGACATATCTTATAACTCATTCGAAACCTTATTAAACTTAAGGAGAACTGTATACACCATGAGAAACAAAATGGTTACAAATAATATGTGACGCAATGACAATTAGAGGGGCTATGGAGGATCTTAATACCATAGTACGCGTGAAAAATAAGAAATAGCTAATTTTGAAATTATGGAATGGACTGATGCGACCCATCAGCCCCTAATAACAGATAAACCTTAAACTTCATTCAAAATCTTATTGATAGAGGAGCAAAAGGTTTATAGTCAATATGTTCCGAGACATATTAAAGGAGTAACGAAAGACTTAATTATCGAAATATTTGTGAACATAAAACTAGAGCCTGTGTCGCTCACCTGATACTTATATTTACAATTGAGACATGAAATAATGCAACCGTTATAAGTTTGCTTTAATTTCAGAGACATAAGTCAAAAACTGCATTTTCCCCCTATGTTCTATTTTTAGCCATGACTGCCATGTTAGTTGGCAGGCGGGGTCATCGGACACATTTCTCAAATAGATACTCTTATAATGATTGTGATTAAGTTTGGTTAGAATGGACTCAGTAGTTTCAGAGAAGAAAATATTTTGTGCCTTATATTCTTATGATGAGAGCATAATCTTTCAATCAGTTTAATTCAGGTTTGGAGCTGGCATGTCAGTAACTGCTATTATCATCCTTCCCTACCGCTTATCAGCTTCCTCAACATATTCGTAAAACTCGTATCCAGTTAGCACGTGCAAGTGAGGAGACATTATCAAGTGAACAGGACTTATCAACAAATTCTCCCAACATATTGCCTTGTATTGTGATGGTGACAAGTCACCATTTATATTCTTTTAATAAAACAAATTACACTTGCAGTACTTATTTTACAATAGACCATTTCTTTTTTCCTAAAATTACTTTACATTCTGAAACGAGATGTTGATAAAACGGTGTCGACGGCAGTCTTGATAAGTTCTGCCGGGACTACTTTTTTCAGAACTGAACTATTTGACCTGATTTTAACTATTGATCTGACCTGTATTGAGATCAATCTATCGATACAAATGTCAACAATGCGGGGGTGGCAGTTTAAATTATTAAAAAAACGTATAGTGAATATCAAATTCACAGTAAAATTAATAATAAAAATTGATTAATTAAATGCACATGTTATATACACTCTAGATTGAACGTTTCATTGTAAATAAAAAAATTGCCAACAAAATCTACAGCAATACAACAACCCCTTTCTGACAAGTCTAAGGTCTTATTTTCGTCTGCTAAAACAAAACAAAACAAACATACAAAATGGCTACTGACAAAAATGATGCTTTTGAAGACCAATCAAACAAACATTTTTTACATCAATTCGGGGGAAATTCAGCACATGACAGTCAAAGTCAAACTGATGATGATGCAATACGGGAATCAGAAGAAGACACAAATGAACTCTTAAGTGAAATGGATAGCCCATGTTGTAATTATTGGGACTTTTCAAAACCTAGATCAATTCAGCGGTATAAAAATCTCCCGGTAAACATCCAATCCAATCAAATTACACAAAAACAACAAGATGACAATGTACACCCAGAAAAAGAAATTGAAGATATCGCAGCAAAAAATGTAAACAAAAAACAAGCAACCACTACATCAACGTTAACAGACCATCAAAGATTCAGAGATGTAACAGATGCTGAATTAGAATCATTCATAAAAGAACAAGAAAGCAAAAATACCTGCAGAAAAACCAAATCTGATCTCAACATTTTTCAATCATATTTGAAAACTAAACATAATGATACCAGAAAAATTGATGAAATCTCTCCACATGAATTGGACCGCTTTTAAGGTTTCTTTTTTATCAGTGCCACAAAAGAAAGACAAACCAATGGCACTATAGAGTACGAACCAACATCGTTGAAATCCATCCAACAAAGTATCAGTCGGTATCTAAAAGACAGCAACTACCAATGCAACATCATGACGGATGATGAATTTTATAAAAGCAGACAAACATTAAGTGCAAAATTTAAAAATTTGAAGTCTCTTGGATTGGGAAATAAACCAAACGCTGCTGACCCATTAACAGACGATGACATTAATAAGTTCTACTCTAAAAATGTAATGGATGCAACAAGTCCGCGCTCTCTAATGAATACAATATATATAAATAACAACTACCACTTTGGTCTACGGGGTGTTACAGAACATTACAATTTATGTTGGGGGGACATAACATTAAAGGTGGACACAAATGGAGATGAATATCTCCAGTATTGTCGCGAACGACAAACAAAAACAAGGCAGGGTGACAATCTTTCCAATTTACGGAAGACAGGACCCATTGCAATGGAGAATAAAAATGACCACTTTAGATGTCCAGTATTCGCATACTAACTTTATCGACAGAAAAGACCAGAAACAATGAAAAAAGATGATTCCCCATTTTATATACAAGCCACAACATTCCAAGACGATAATTATGGCTCAAAATTACTTTGGTACAAAGCTCAAAGGCTCGGTACAAAATCAATTTCAAAAATAATAAAAAGTATGGCAACTGAAGCACTGCCTAATAATGACAAGAGGCTCACAGGTCACAGTGCAAGAAAAGGGTCTATACAAAAACAAAAAGATGCAGGAGTTCAGGACACTGAAATTGTTCAAAGGACAGGACATAAAAATGTCTTATCATATTCAAATACTAGCTTAGAGCAGCAGAAAAAGACTTTATTAATGTTATTAACAAATAATCCAAAAATATCAAACAGTAAAACACATACTATTACTAAACCTGTCGAAACAATAACACAGTCTAAGTCTGTCGAAACAATAACACAGTCTCAGTCAGCAGAAGTTATTAGTAACAGTAACAGTAATCAGTCGATCTATCATGGGAATTTCAATTTTCCTAATGTGCATCCTGCAATGAGTGATCTTTTTACAAATGCGACCTTTCATGGTGGAAATTTTAACTTTACTTTTAACAATGGAACATCATCCGATCAGCAACCCTCTAATAAGAACAACTTGAACAAAGTGAACAAACGAAAACGTACTTGTATTATTGACAGTGATAGTGATAGTGATAACTAAAACCGAAATCATTCATGAACATTGGATTTTACTATATTCTATATTTCATTTATGCATCAGTATAAAAACTGATAATTTAAAATACTTCAAATCTGAAATTAAAGTGATATCAATATATTAATTTAATGTTCACCTTACTTGGTTTTCTATGATTATCAATTAGCATGTATAAGTTGTCAGGTTTTCTATTGATACATGTATAAAATATCAGTTCAAGTTACAATGTGAAAACTGGTGTAAATCATATTTATATTGGGAATTTCTCGCTACATTGAAGATCTGTTGGTGACCTTCTGCTGTTGTTTTTTTTTCTATGGTCGGGTTGTTGTCTCTTTGGCACATTACCCATTTCCATTCTCAATTTTATATATGTACATTGATCATTCACATGAGATAGACTCAAGTAGGCAAAATATTAATTGATGAATACATGTTTAGATTCCATTTATAGTATTTAACTGCTTCAGTGTAACTAAGTTAGGATTTGAACCTAAGACCTTCTCATAGAGATGCTCTGACCCCTGAGCTACCTAGTTGAATACACTGAAAGCATTTATACATATTTCAAGAATCATATACATGATATATCTTATCAATTATTCTCCAAGTTACCAAAAGAATGATACAAAAAAAAAAGTCATGACATGTATATTAATGTACATGGACCAACAGTATGCAGCGAAGCAATATTGAAAAAACATTCCATAATTTAAGGTGATCTTGTTGTTTTTGTTCCTCAGTGAAGAAAATACCCCAGGAAAGTATGTTTTTCTCAATGATGACATTAGGCAAAGCACGTATATGAAACAGTACTACTCAGTAATTTGAACCTAATACCGTCCCACTGCAATTTAGTGGGGAAGTCAGTATAAAAATAACACCTACCTTCCATGTCTTCTCACGTACAAATGGCGGGTACAAGGTGCGAGATGTCGAGGTATTAGAGTCGGGCGCCCATATTCGCCACATTAAACAGCCTTTTTGTAAGCCCAGCGTATGCTGCTTTTTGAAAACTGATATGTTTTGTTGGTTTAATAAATTTAACTATTTAATAAAGTTAAACCAATTTTTAAATTGTTCCGAGACCATACATATTCAGTAGTAAAACACGTGCAAACATACAAAAAGGTCAATTTACCAATATCCGTCTTTCTCAAATTAACTTCTCCTTAGCTAATTACGACAACTAAATATTTTAAGTACTCTCAGACTTAATACAAAAAACATTTTGATGCGATATTTCTGGATTTTTTTTTGTGAATCGTATGCTTAAAAGTTGTTCGGCAGTCAGCGAGTAGATATTTTCTTCTTCTGGTGATATGAAATACTTTTGTTTTCAATCTTTCATTAAGGTAGATAGGGTGTCTTCCTCCATCTTGGATTTTGAAATACTAGAAAACAAGGTCTAGATCTTTGATGAAATGTGCAAATTTTTATAGTAGTAGGTAATTCATGTGTAAGAATTTTCATTATAATATAGAAAATGCCATGTTTGATCATATTTATAATTGTATTTTACAAAAATAAGAATTCTTTTGTTTAATTCATTTTTTTCCAACTTTGTCAAATAAGGGGAGGCAACTCAAATGCAAGGGCAGATAATTCAGATAGTGTTACTTTTACAATAGAATGTGTTAGGAATTTACCCATTTTTACATGTAGCAAGAAAACGAGTCTGGTGACCCCATTTTTTCTTTTTCTTATCTGAAAGCATAATATTGAAGCTATCTTCTCATATTTTATCTCAAAATTCTATGGTGTGGTTTGCGTTTTATGGCGGAAAAATGGGTTTTCCATGCATAATCTATACAAAACTTGACAATTTTGAACAACCTGTAGCGTGAAAATAAGTCCGGTGACCCATTCTTTTTATTAATGTTTTTAAACAAGCAGGATATGAACTACATTTTGGCAAATTATTAAAAGATTCTATGGATTATAATTTAGACACCCCATCTACCTTAAGCCTTGTTTCTTTTTTTTTTTGTATCATCTTCAAATATTATACACCCATATATGAATTATCATGTACAAAAAACATTTTTCTTCATGTAGTTAATGGGAATATTTTATCCTGCGTATTTTGGCCGCAAGGTGTTCCGCGGTTTAATATGTCGATGACGTGTGTTGCCTAGTAACAACAGAGACACTCCGGTAATAACAATTCCCGCAAAATTATTAAGAAAGGAAATTTTGATTAAAAACATTACTTTGAAAGATGATAAAAATGTTATCTAAATGTGGAATGTATAGATCACTCGACATTTAGCTTCATATTCTGGCTCGTGGGCACAGGCACTTGTTTCTGTCAATGTTCGGTTTACTATCCATACCAGTACAAAAAAACACAAGGTAGCTAACGGAAATTTTCAATGTGTTCGCTTCAACCAATATTTTTTTAATTTCCCTTGATTTTTTCACAAATAAAAGTACACCAGTCTGTCAGTAATTGATTTATCTTTACAATGAAACAACTTTCACGTACCTTGAGAATACCCCTCAAACAGAATAACACACTTCAGATGAGAATTATTGACCTTTTTCCAGACCATTGAATTTGTAAGGACTTAACTTCCGGTAATCTTAGGAAGTTAATATAACTGTGTAATCCCATTGGTCACATTTTTCTGGTTACTGGTAACTAGTATAAATAAACAGGTAACCAGATGAATTAAACCAATGGGATTGCACAGTTATATTAACTTCCTAAGTTTACCGGAAGTTAAGTCCTTACAAATTCAATGGTCTGGAAAAAGGTCAATAATTCTCATCTGAAGTGTGTTATTCTGTTTGAGGGGTATTCTCAAGGTACGTGAAAGTTGTTTCATTGTAAAGATAAATCAATTACCGACAGACTGGTGTACTTTTATTTGTGAAAAAATCAAGGGAAATTAAAAAAATATTGGTTGAAGCGAACACATTGAAAATTTCCGTTAGCTACCTTGTGTTTTTTTGTACTGGTATGGATAGTAAACCCAACATTGACAGAAACAAGTGCCTGTGCTCGTGGGCTGATTTTTCTATATCTATATATCCACATCCAGATAACATATGTACGTATGTTGTTATGTATGTATAACTGTGGATTCATTATTATACGTTGGATACCAATGTTCTTGGGTTTCGTGGGTACAGGTAAACCACGAAATTAAATGACAATTTTTCTAAAGTCTTGTGTGCAGACCTCAGCAAAACGACAAAATTAAATATCCACGAACATGCAAATTTTCTTTATCCACGAAAATTGGTACCCGCGAAAATAAATGAATCCACAGTAGTGTCATTTTGTGTATTTTCTTTTGTTACCTCTTCTGACATCGGACTCGGACTTCTCTCGAACTTAATTTTGCTGTGCGTATTGTTGTGCGTTTGTTTTTCTACATTGGCTAGTTTAAAGGGGGAGGGTTGATATTTCAAAAATCACGTTTAACACCGCCGCATTTTTGCGCCTGTGTCAAGTCAGGAGCCTCTGGCCTTTGTAAGTCTTATATGCTTTTTAATTTTAGTTTCTTGTGTATAATTCGGAGCTAAGTATGACGTCCATTTTTACTGAACTAGTATACATAATTGTTTAGGGGCCAGCTGAGGGACGCCTCCGGGTGCGAGAGTTTCTCGCTGCATTGAAGACCCATTGGTGGCCTTCTGCTGTTGTCTGCTCGTGGTCGGGTTGTTGTCTCCTTGACACATTCCCCATTTACATTCTCAATTTTATGTTTTCGTATTCAGATCGTCCATTCATTGAACCACGGAATTTCTGTCAAACATAGTTAGGGAAACCCACTAGTTTATCATCCGAAACTTAATGTATAAATAAAGTAAATCATTTGAGAGTGTTTTAAATTTTGTTTTTCTTATATTATTATACGGTAAAATCCTAACTGATGATGATTCAGTGTTAAACAGTTGGAAAACAATTTGTCCTAATATTTACAATATGGACAATAGTACGGCGAAGTTTAATAACAATTTTCATAGACAAGTATTTCAGGAATGACTGTAATATTTTTTCTGTCTATGAAGAAATAACATAAAAAATTTGGTGCACACTGAATAACGGGCGTAGTAGGTTATTTAACTGTGTGCACCACATTTTTTATGTTATTTCGAATAGACAGAAAAATATTACAGTCATTTCTTATAATTTAATTCTAAATTCAATTTTAAACCGTAGAAAACCATGAAAAAACGTTGATGACGTCACGGTCACATGACTAAATTATGTCTATGGGCTCATAACAAAATAACGTCAGCCAATCAGAAGACGCATTACATTCAAAATTTAATTATTATCACATCAATCTTCTTTAGATGACCGTATGATTGACGCTTTATATGATGAAAACCAGGAACAGAATACAACAATAACTATCGATGAAATCAGGCGTTTAATACATGGGGCAAAGAATGGTAAGGGTTGGGGAATCGATAGCATACCTTCCTGAAATTTGAATCTGTGATAAGCGTGCTTCATTTTTCTATTTCAGTTATACTTGAAACTATTCCATCAATCTGGCGACAGGAAATAATTTGTCCAATTCTTAAAGACAAAACATCCAATGAGCTAAGTCCTCTTAACTATCGTAGAATAAGTCTGCTCTCTTGTATCTCAAAACAATATATATATAGTGCGTTTAAAAACAGCCGAGAATCTGCTTATTTAGGAATAAACGACTTCTTAGCAAACGAACATAATGGGTTTCGTGCGCACCGTTCATGTTCAGACCATATTTTCACACTAAATGCAATTGTGAAGAACTGTCCAAAAACCTTTGCATCATTTATCGATTTAAAAAAGGCATTTGACTTTGTTGATAGAGACATGCTACTATATAAGCTTCTTTTTAATAAAATCGATGGGAAAATTTATAACTCTATCAAAGGAGTTTTTTTGCTATTTGATTGAATGATGATACTTTGACGGATTGGTTTAGTTTTAATTCCGGTGTTCGACAAGGCGAAAATCTTTTGCCTACACTTTTCTCCATTTTCATTAATGAATTGGTGTAGTAAGTTAAATACCTTGACCCTAGTATTTGCATTTGAAACTCAAATTTATCGATACTGTTTGTATGCTGACAATATAGTGTTAATTTCACACAATGACAATGACATGTAAGCGATGTTGAACAAAATCCATGACTGGTGTAAGCGATGGCGAGTACTTATCAACACTGAGAAATCGAAAGTAGTTTATTTCCGCCAATCTCGTATATAACGATCAGAATACAAGTTTTTTAGATTTGAGGAAATTCATTACAGACTGTCGACAAGGTCCGTGTATATCTGCGTGCAATCGTTTTTCGTTTTGAAATATCAAAAACAAAAAACAAAAAACGAAAGTGTTGTCATTTTTCGTTTTTGATTTCATAAAAACCAAAATGAAAAAACAAAAGTGTTTTCGTTTTTCGTTTTTGAATTCACAAAACAAAAAACGAAAAACAAAAGTATTTTCATTTTTCAATTTTAATTTCTCAAAAACTAAAATCGAAAAATGAAAGTGTTTTCATTTTTCATTTTTGATTTCACAAAAACAAAAAACAAAAAACGAAAGTGTATTCAATTTATCTTTCCCCACACTGTTTAATTGTCATTCAAAAAATGACAATGTTGTCATTTGTCATTCATTTAAAGGTCGTTAAAGTATACGTGCACAGCGGTTATCAGATCAATATTACTTTAATCGAAGATAATGTCGACGGATGCAAAAGTATTTATCAATCTAAACAATAAGGGTGCGTGATCTTTACTTTTAAGGTTGGAGAGGTTAATCTAAGATGATAATACAGAAGCGTAACTAGCCTCCTTTACAATTAAAACAAACTATATATATATTGTTGGCGAGGGAAAGGCTCAAGGACCCCAGAAGAACTGGAAAAAATGATACAAAATCTTTCAGACCCTTTCTTAATCTAAAGTGCAAGTTTTGCTTTATCTATTTTATTATGTTCTGGTCTCGGAGCAAAATATAAAGATACAGTGTAAGACTTTTAGTATTTACATGTATGAACAATATCACAAGACACATATGTAGGACGAAGAAAAAAATTATGTAATCCACAAAGTCAAGCGTGTGTGGCTATTGTTAGTTTAAACATATTTATTAATAGTGGATGGGAAATTTTCTCCCCGGAACGTGGATCGAACCAGGAACTTATGTTTTTGTAGTCCGATACACTAACCTATGATACTTTTGTATAATGAGGATCAATGGTCTAGTTCATTGTTGAAGACCCTCCAGCTCCTTTCAAGATGAAGAACAGGAATAAAAGCCCTGTTCATTAGGGGACGACCATTTGATATTCTGGGGGGGGGGGGGGGGGGGGGCAGGAGGATTTTGAAAATAGATAACTCAGCCTTGATAATCACAAAAATAAATCAAAGTTATGGTTTGTTCTGTGGTAGTTTGAAAATAAATTACCTGACTTGCAATGTATAGAAAATAAATAACTCAGCAGGTCTAATCGAAAGTATATGAGATGGCACCAGATTCTTCATAAATTCATCTTTTTTCCCAAAAAAAAAATCGGGAAACACTTCCCAAATTTTTTAATAACAAAAGTATAAATATTATTTAAATATACTTGAAATGTCTGAAAATTGGTTTCATTTAACTTGAAGTATATTGTCTCAGGAAACCTTAGGCTCACCTTTATTTTAACAGCTCCCTACAGAAAAAAAAGTTGAGGGCCAGTTGATGGCCATGTGGTGGACAGTTGAGGGCTAGCTGTTTTAAGCAAAATAGTTGAGGGCTAGGTGTTGAGCATCTTAGCTCAACTCAAACCTGGCCAAGCACTGTATGTTGGATAGATGTCGCTCAACTGGCCCTCAACTGAAGCTGGCCATTAAGTTGAGGAAAAGTTGAGCAATTGATCTTTGGTTTTCATATAGTTGAGCAAAAGTTGAGCTTTCAGACTTTGAAATTTTTGTAGTTGAGCAAAAGTTGAGCATTCAGACTTTGAAATTTTTGAAGTTGAGGAAAAGTTGAGCATTCAGACTTTGAAATTTTTGTAGTTGAGGAAAAGTTGAGCGTTCAGACTTTGAATTTTTTTTATAGTTGAGCAAAAGTTGAGCAATTAGAAATATGACCTGGTGATATAAATGTTGTGTGCCATCTGTTTGATCTGTCTTTAGTGCAAATGGACAGGAAGTATTATTATACATTTAAATGTACACAAAGTTTGAGGCAAAATTAAGGGAAGAACATGTTTTCAATTTTATACATTTTTCTGTATTTTAACTTAACTAAATCTTTGACATAAAGATAAAAAACAAACAGTATTTCTTTTATTATAAGATATATCAAATATTCAAGATTTAGGTCATTAACAGTTATTATTAGGGGCAAACTCAAAGTGATCACACTGTCACAATACCCAAAAGAACCTCAAACATTTAAAATTTGAACTGGGTTTGAGCATACACATGGCAAGCAAAGATGTCTTCTAGCTATCATGAATAAAATATGAATTTTACAATGAATGTAGATAAAAAAAGTTACAAATAACTGTATTGACATTGAAAAGTGCAGTGTATTCTTCTGATGACATGACTCTTGGATTTAGGAAGATTGATGTTTTTAACACCTATTTCTGAGGGCCCTCATGGGGTTTTTGATTATGTGATTACTTGGCCGTTTTTTTAATGATTATTTGATTATTAAGCCAAATATTTCATGATTATTTGATTACCTAGGACTGTATTTTTAGTTTATGATTATTTGATTACTAAAGATAAGCAAATATTTAATGATTATGTGATTATATTGGCAAAAAAATGGTGATTATGTGATTACTAGGACCCCCTCATGAGGGGCCTCATTTCTGGAAACATCTTTTGGTAAGTACATTGGATTAGATTTGATTTCCACCATTTTGAATAAGTGTATAATTATGCTCTTTTAGTTCAAAATAGTGATATTTAAAGTGTTTCTTTACAAACTTTAAAGAGTGAAGAAAAAAATGAGACAATATATTTATGCATTAATTTATATATTGTCAAAATGTGTAAGACAGGAGACATGTTTATTTTATTATTAAGAAAATTTGTTTTAGAAAGACTATTACTAATAAAATAAGAATATTCTAATATAATTAATTTGGTATAAAACTAGAGATCTATTCTTATTTGCTAGATAACTTCTAAAAAGCAAGGATAAAGCATACATTTAGTATGTTGTGAGTTAAGATCTTTCAGCAGTATTTTGCTATAAAAATACACAATTTAAATTTATCTTTTCTACCATGTGTAGTCATCAGTTTGCAATTACCACATAATGCTCAACTTTTTAAGACCTAGCCATCAACTTTTAATGACCTGGCCCTCATCTATTGGCCTCCTAGCCCTCAACTTTTAATGACCTGGTCCTCAACTGTTGGCCAGGTAGCCCTCAACCCTAATTGCTCAACTGTTGGACACCTAGCCCTCAACTATGATATTTTCTCAACGTTGCTCAACTAATTTGCATAAAGTTGAGTATTGATAGTTGAGGGCTACCTAATTTGCATGGCAAAAATCCAGCTAGCCCTCAACTAGCCCTCAACTATTTGCTCAACTAATGGCCAGCTAGCCCTCAACTGTTAGCTCTACTGGCGGCCAGTTGAGCAATGCAGTTGGCCTAGTGATCATTTTTTCTGTATGGGAGGGCCGTAACTCCATGTAGGAAATTTCAAAACCAAACGCTTGTCTCCATATCAAATTGTGTTCACGGCCTTGCAAGAACAAAGTTCTGTTTTCCCTCAGACTTATAGCCCTGATTTTTCGGGATCAATGTTTCTTATTTATTTGTCTTTTGTTCATTGATTGCCCTTCTGTATTCTGTTAGTGTTGCATTCCTTTTGTAATCTAGTAATTTTGTTATGAACTTGATCATGAGTTTAAAAAAAAACAGCAGCCACAGGCTTAACTATGTGAATTCCATTTTTGCTTTATCATGCACATTGGTCTTTTGATGTTTTCCCTAGAAACTTCAGTCTTACACTGAATTTATACATTTTGCTTTGAGACCAAAATATTGTCAAAAAATTATTAAAACAAAACTTCATTTTCAGATTATGAAAGGGTCTTCCGAACACCCAGAAAGCATGATTTTGCATCATTTGTTCTATAGCTTCTTGGGCCTTCAGTGGCTCCAAAACCCTTCCAAAAAAATTTCATTTCTGTAGAGGGGGATGGTTAATCTAATTAAATGTTACATAATGACTTGACTATACTATATGTATTATTTATAAACAAAACATTTAAAAAATTGTATGTTTTTCGAATATCAAAAATATAGTTGTGAAAATGAATAATCAGTCCCTTGCTTTAATGAAAATGAAAAATCTTGCTTCAATAGTGCAGAAAATGAATAATCTGTCCTCTTAGTTTGCAAAAATAAATAACCGATCAAAAACAAATCCTCCTGCCCCCCCCACCCCCCCCCCCCCAGAATATCAAATGGTCGTCCCCTTAATAATTTTTTTTTTATATATATATTGTGTGCGATTTTGTCCCGTGTACATTTACTCCAATCTCTTTATTTTCTATTTAGGACATGGACACGGCTCAATGCTAGTTAAGCCCTCCAATGTTAAAGGTCATATGTTTTTTTAAATTATTTGATGCCGTGGGATTGGGATTTTTAGCTTTAATGTAAACCATGTCCGGTTTTTAACTTGTAATTACAGCAAAGATAGCCAGTTTTGTGTTCTGTAATATACGGTAACAGTTTAATTTTACATGTCCGGTAGCATCGTTACTTCTCAAAACATCGTCCAACAATATCTGGACATCGGTGTCGTGGGCATGTACGATTGCCAAACCACACATGAACGTTCTTTAGTCTTCGTAGATCTATTCCAACTTGAAGTCTTTTTGATTCTACTACAAGCAGACCATGATATTTTATACCATTGAATATTGAAAGATCGATTACTTAATTGGTGTTCCGTTAACGTAGCCCCATAACAAAAACGCGAGAGCTACTTTTGAATACTTCTACATTTTTAAGTAGTTTTCCACTCACAAACACAATAATATTTTCAACATTAATTAAAATATTTTTTTTAACACTTTTTTACTTTTAGGTTGTTTTAAAATATCAATTTGACTTGAATTTGGGATCCCGCTAACATGTTTAACCCCGCCACATTCAAATTGTATGTGCCTGTCCCAAGTCAGGAGCCTGTAATTCAGTGGTTGTCGTTTGTTTATGTGTTACATTTTTGTTTTTCGTTCAATTTTTGTGCATTAATTAGGCCGTTTGTTTTCTTGTTTGAATTGTTTTACATTGTCATTTCGGGGCCTTTTATAACTGACTATGCGGTATGGGGTTTGCTCATTGTTGAAGGCCGTACGATGACGTATAGTTGATAATTTTCTGTGTTATTTTGGTCTCTTGTGGAGAGTTGTCTCATTGACAATCATACCACATCTTCTGTTTTATATTTATATGAGTATATTAAATAAACATGTATATACCAAGCTAAGTCAGTTTATATCTTGTTTTTCGTCTGACTATACAAAAGGCGAGGAGAGCTACTTTGATAGATCAGGTTGACTCATAAGCTGTCTATATAAAGTAATGGGACAATGCATGGCATGAAGATATCACCAAATCACCGTATGTAATACTCAAAAAGACATCCAGAGCTTACCATATAGTCATAAACTACCCACCAACAGGCCGTGAGCTTTGGTTGGCTCTTAACTCAAATCCAAGAGCACAGCAAAATGTCAAAATATTCTATTCAAACTGGGTGACCTGGGAGGAAAACATTGAAATTTTCCAAAGAAATACACACACCCCTCAACTTTTAATAAGGAGATTTGGTATTAATGCAAATGAGTCAACTATCCCACAAAGTTCAAATGTAGTGGATGTAAGCAATTATATATAGGCAACCATATAATCTTCAACAAGGAGAAAAAAACATACGGTATTGTCGGCTACAATAGTCCATGAATTGAAAAATATGAAACAGTTCAATTGAGAAAAATAACGGCCTATTTCAAAACAACATGAATTACGAAAAACACATATAAAAGACATCAACAAACGAAAACTACTGAACTACATGCTCCTGAGTTGGAGCAGGCAAATGCAATATATTGTGGCGTTTAGTTCACATGCTTGTAAACAGCCGGGACAGTTTTGTTACAGCACAGTATAAGAACAAACTATACAAATCAGTGGAAAAGGGCTTAACGTATGAGATCGATACAAAACAGAAGAAAAAAAGGTCTAACAAAAACACATACCGAATGTGGCAGGGTATTTTTACCTCGTTTTCAAACAATCAAAGTACTGAAGTACTGAACATCGAATGACTGCAAGTTCTTTTGGATTGTCACAAGCACTTGTCTCAGAAAAAAAATCACATCTCTATACTTGAAAGTGAAGTTAATGTACAGATATATTTTTTTTGAAACTCAGTACACATATTATATATCATATGATCTTTTTAATTTTAATGCCAAATATAGAGTTCTGACCCTCAATTCCACGGTCCACTAGACATGGAAAATGATAGTGCGAGTGGGGCATTTATGTGGTATGGACACATTCTTATTCAAATCCTTTATTTAAGAAGTCAGTAAATTTACTACAGATAATACTACATTTGTAAATTAGACGAACTAATCTAATTAAAAGGTATATCTCTGATTTCGTTATAATTATGTGTATGAGAAAATTAATATATATATATTATTTTTTATAAGATTGTTGAACGAACGCGTTCAATCTTAGGATTTTATTCTTGTTAATTTTTACGAGCAGAGCGAGTCGATAACAATTAAATAGACGTCTTTCAAGCCAAAGTTAATATGTTTGCTATACACACATATGATTTTATCAAACTTGGTAATCAATTATAATTAATCAAAAATACAGTCCTAGATAATAAAAAATCATGAAATATTTGGTCTAGTAATAAAAAAATCACACAAAAAAACAGTAGTTGTCGTTTGTTGTTGTCGTTCTCGCTTCTCGTTTTTTAGCTCACCTGGCCCGAAGTGTCAAGTGAGCTTTTCTCATATTTTGGCGTCCGTCGTCCGTCGTCGTAACTTTTACAAAAATCTTCTCCTCTGAAACTACTGAGCCAAATTCAACCAAACTTAGCCACCATCATCATTGGGGTATCTAGTATAACAAATGTGTCCGGTGACCTTGCCAACTAACCAAGATGGTCGCCATGGATAAAAATAGAACATAGGAGTAAAATGAAGATTTTGACTTATATCTGAGAAACCAAAGCATTAACAGCAAATCTGACATGGGGTAAAATTGTTTATTAGGTCATTATCTATCTTCCCTGAAATTTTCAGATGAATCAGACAACCTGTTGTTATGTTGCTGCCCCTGAATTGGTAATTTTAAGAAAAATTTTCAGCTTTTGGTTATTTTCTTGAATATTATTATAGGTTGCATTTCGGTAAATATTGACAATGCAATTTCCCATAGGAACTCCTTTTACGGCTAAAACTGTACAACCTTTACTATGAAGTTTTCAAAAAAATCTTATCCTAGAATTGAAAGTTCATTTGCACCACAATGTTTTTCAAAGGTCAAAATATAGGGCTGTGCGGCATATTTTCAACGTTTATATGCCCTGAACTTCTCAGAGTTTAAACTTACACTAATTTTCTTAACAACCCCTACCTCGAATGAAAGGTTACCACAGATTTCAATGTAAACAATATGCACGTGTTTATTTACTGGTAACATTTCCAAGTTCTGTCTCTGCGATATGGAACACAGGGAGCATAACTGGAAACCAGTATGTAAACAAAATTAATTTTCTATGAATATTCAATTTCTCCCCAAAAAAGGCGTGTTTTCAGAAACAGCTGTATTTACAAAGTGCAACCTATAGATAGAGATAAACTTTAAACAACAATAATGTACAGCAAAGTAAGACCTACAAATAACTCAACAGGACCAAAATGTTCAATTGACCCCTTAAGGAGTTATTGCCCTTTATAGTCAATGTTTTACAATTTTCATAAATTTGTACATTTTTACAAAATATTTTCCACTGAAACTACTAGGCTAAGTTCATTATAGATAGAGATAATTGTAAGCATCAAAAATGTTTAGTAAAGTAAGATCTACGAACACATCACCATCACCAAAACACATAGACCAAGGTGAGCGACACAGGCTCTTTAGAGCTTCTAGTTACATATAGAGTTTAGACCTTTGGTTTTCCCGTTTGAATGGTTTTACACTAGTCATTTTGGGGGATTCTTATAACTTGCTATTCGATGTGAGCCAAGAATTCGTGTTGAAGAGGGTACTTTAACCTATAATAGTTTCCTTCTACCCACTGTGACTTGGATGGAGAGTTGTCTCATTGGCACTCATACCACATCTTCTTATATCTATATATTCTTTCGATATGTTTGATTGGGGTCTGGAGGTGGCATGTCAGTTACTGCTAGTAGTTCTTTGTTAATTTATGAATCATATTCATTTTGTGTAGTTTCTTTTGTTTAGGCTATTTTGTCATCGGACTCGGATTTCTTTTAAACTGAGTTTCTCTGTGCATATTGTTGTGTGTTTGTTTATTCTACATGAGCTAGATATAGTTGTATAGCGGGAGGGTTGAGATCTAACAAGGCATGTTTAGCCCCGCCGTATTTTTGCGCCTGTTTCAAGACAGTAGACTCTGATCTTTGTTACAAAAAAATTATGTTTTTTTTTTTTATCTAAGTTAAGTGTGACGTCCATTTTCACATTACTAGTATATATTTTTATTTAGAGACCAGCTGAAGCCCGCCTCTGGTTGCAGGATGTTCTCGTTGTGTTGAAGACTCATTGGTGGCCTTCGGCTGTGCTCTTTTGTTAGGCTGACTTTTGTTTCTTTGACACATTTTTTATTTCCATTCTCAATTTTATTGATTGATCAATTGATTGATTGATTGATTGATTCATTCATTGATCATTTTACTACAAGCAAAAGTCATGATCATTTGAGAATCCTTTATTTGTATTGTAGTGTTAATTTCACCAATGAAACTCGACATTAATTTTTGTCTTAATATTAAATTTCTTTGTAAACTCTAAAATTACCGTCTGATTATAATAAGACACGCAAGAATAAAAAAAAATATTTTTCCTTCAATGTCTCAACCTTTTTTAATGTGAGTAACTTCATTGTTCACTTAGATTTCGATTTTGATATTGTTTTTGCAAGTTTCCATAATAGATTTCCGGTAATTGTTCTGCATAAAACCCTATGGGAAAGCACATTGACTTAATTTTCCTAACGTTTATTGGAACCCAATGATTTGGCAAGGTGTTGCAAACTGTAATGTAAAGAAGTTACAGCCGATTGCATTGAGTGTGTAGTCAAAGGTAGCATATCCTTGGTTAGCTTACTTGTATTATTAGGTTAGGTAAACTACCATCCTGTGACGAAAGGCTATGGGACGACTATGCATTAAAAAGGGCGAAGTCAGTAGTTACTGTCCCCTTTCCTATTTGAACCCTAAACATCAAAACATTGGAATTAAAAGGTACAGTTACAATTTCTTTATTTGTCTTAATACTTACCTTAAACTTCATCGTATTAATAAGTTACATTTTATTAAAGTTACAGTGAGGTTAATCATTTGATTATTTCGGACTATATTCTACTTTCCAATTCAAGTAGTTATGCATATCTCTGACTATTTTATAAACTGGCAAATGAGTTAACTTGTATGAAGAATCCTCAGCGTGAGATGTAATAACAATATAAATGGTATTTTTATGGTCATGGGTACCGTAATATCTTCATTGAGATAAGATATTATCGTTTCATTACTTTACATCCCTTGTTACTATGATATGCTCAATATGGCACAGTCCAATAAAGGTCGACTCATCCAGGGTTGATACACCCTCGTTACTAGGCAATATAGGATAATGGTATTGTCCAAAAGTGGTATATTCCAATCATCCAGGGGTATATAAACAGCCGTCAGCAGTCAGTCGGGGTCGGTATTACGATCAGATCACAAGTATAAGTGATAAGATAAATACCTGCTTATAGTTCCAAACATTGGATTCACTGCTCTAGTCTTTCCAATAACTGAAACTTAGCAGAAGTATTACCTTAAGCTATAAGTGAGCTGTATCGAGAGAAACAGAAGAGCTAGAGAGCTTAGAGAGCTTCGTTGATAAAGATAAAGCGGAAAGAGCGACAATTTGTGAGCCAGTGGAGCTACAGCGCTAGTGAGTCTGTTGAGCTAAGAGCTACAGAGCTAGTGAGCAAGTAGATCTTGCTATTTAATTGACCTATAGAGTCAGTAAGCCAGTAAGGCTGAATAATCATTGAGCTGGAGGAGCTTTAATGAGCAGAGAGAGAGTAAGAGAGAAATTATAAACAATAAGAAAATATACAAGTCTCAGATCTCGAGAATCAACTCGGGTACGGACCCCAGACACGTTACATAAATTGGTGGCAGCGGTGGGATCTGAGAAAACTTAGTACATCTGAGTTAATCAATACGATTCGGAAAAATTAGTAAGGAGCCAAAAGAGCTTTCTGAGTCAATTAAACGCTCAATAATATTTAAGATAATAAAATATTTAAAATACTGTTGTTGTTATTTCTTGAAAAATCAGAATGGCAAAACTATTTCCAGATGAAATGGATGAATTCATGAGCAAAATGAACGGATTAGAAAATCCTAGTCAGTCTACACCTAGACTACCTTCGCATCGCTTATCTTATGATTTCATGGAAGAGTCCGGGTATGCTTCTGGTCGACCATCGACAGAATCTGAACTTATAGATTGTGATATAAGGAAATTGAAAGAGCAATTGGAGCAATTAGAATCCTTTAGGGAACCAACTGAGGGCAGATTGTATCCAAATTTACTTGATGATAACAAAGATGATGTACCATCAGGGGTAACTGTAAGATCAAAATATCGCTCTAAAGATACTAAGAGAAATAATGAACCCATTATGAAGACAGATGATAAAAACTTGAGACAAAACAACTCTACGTCAGTACGAGTTAAACCTGCAACATATGAAGGTACTTCCTCATGGTTAGATTTTAAGTCCCATTTTGAGGCTTGCTCAAGTATTAATAATTGGTCTGAACAGGATAAAGGACTGTATTTAGCAGTCGCACTAAGGGGGCAAGCTCAAGGCATTTTGGGTGATTTACCGATAGATAAACAACAAAATTATAAAGCGTTGGTTAATGCTCTGGAGCAAAGGTTTGCTCCACCAAATCAAACAGAGCTTTATCGAGTACAGCTTACTGAGAGGCGACAAAAAGCATCAGAGAGCCTGCCAGAGAGAACAAATGGGCGTGGGAGATAAAAGAGAGAATGGAAGAGGCACATTTGGAAGTAAGAGAAAATATCAAAGGGAATATGTTGAGACAAAAGAAATATCATGATCAAAAGTTATCATGGCAAACCTTTAAACAAGGGGATCAAGTTTTTGTGTTTTTCCCAAATGTAAAAACTGGCACGACGTCAAAATTAACTAGTTTATGGAGAGGACCGTTTAAGATTATATCAAAAATATCAGATGTCACATATAAGGTTAATTGTGGGCGACAAAAACGTCCACAAGTTATACATGTGGATCGCATGCGTCAGCGATCAGCACAAGTTTTAACGGGAGAAAAGCCTGAAGACATTCCAGGTTATAGAAACGTAGGAGTACAAGTAGAAAATTTCACGTTTGAAACTTGTGAGAATGATATAGGAGACGATATTGATTCAATAGTGGAAGTACCGAGCAAAGAAACAAGGAGTAGTGATTTAAGAAAACCTGAGGAGTTTTCAAATCCTGTACCAAGTTCGGTATCAGGAAGGCTTAGGAAAAAGCCACAATGGATGAAAGATTATGTGAAATAGTAGACGAGCTAGTATACCTTTCATAGTTAAAGAGAGAACATAGCTAGATATTTTAGTATAATGTATATTGCTGTAGATATTTTATAGTATAAGTTTATATATATAGTTTAAGCTAAGTGTAGCATAACTTTTATCCTATTGTTTTATTTTATACTTTCAGAAAAGGAAGAAAAAAAAAAAGATAAGCAATATGCCAAAAATAAAGACTACACCTAGGAGCCAACTTCAAAAGTGTTCCTGGTGCCCTTACAAGACACTGGATATGGATGACCTTAAGGAGCATTTGGTAGAGTGTGGTATGAGTGCTATGAATAAACGTTATACATGCACAGAAGTAGGGTGTTCATATATGAGCAACAAAGTCAGTAACGTAAAAAGACACAAGAAAGTGCATGTCAAAGATGAACCAAAAGGTGCAGACATAGTACCTGACATAGACTTGTCATCAGATACAGATGAATGCCTCAGGAAAGATCCGGGGCAGATAATTGGTCCAATTAGTACAGGAGAAGAAACCAATTCAGATGAAAATAACAATGAAGATCAGACCAATAAGATTGATCCTATAACTGAAGCAACTAAGAAAGTTAAGGAAGATAACGTAGGTCAGTTAATAGAAGGGATGAAACAGGCTGACAATGCAGCTGTACAGGAAAACAATAAGGAAGTTAAATCTTCTCTTATAGTTAGGAAGGATGTAGAAGTTGGTAGAATAATAAGAAAGCCGACAAAACCCATCATAATGGCAACAAAGAAGAGACCTTTTCATGGTCTTTCATCTACAGAAGCGAACAAATTGAGTCCGAAGGATTTAAGACATGTGATACCAAGAGCCCCTACAAAAGTTGTTAATAGCGGTAAAGGAGTCGAGATTGGAACGCAGGCATCTGCTTTAACAACTGTTAGAAGAACAGTTACCACCAAAACAACATATGAGGAAAACGGAAGAAATGTTGAAATAATTGAGGTCGTTGAACAGGTCCTTTAATTGAGCGACCAATACAGTAGTGATTAACACTTTATTGAAGCAAGGCATGCTTAACGGATAAAGTACTTTTGGAAAATGAATAAATATATCAAAACATGTATTAATTTTATTTTATAAATATGTATGTGTCCGGTCGGATTGGGGACGTTAACTCCAAGGCTGGTGTACATTGAATGTCACACCTTGTGCACCTTAAAGATCCCTTTGTAGCAGCAGTGTCTTTTGGCATCGTGTTCGATAAGAGTAGGCTTCTTGTGAGCCGCTACATAGGCAAAATTATTTCATACCGGTTATTTTGTTATATCAGTATTTCCTGTAGCAGTTAAAATTATTGGATCCTTGTATCATCATTTGATCATTATCCCTTATGTCGGGAAATGAATGTGTCGCAAATTTGTTAAGGTTGGAAAATGTATTTCTAAGAGTTCAGAAGGTAATCCCTGTTAAAGGAATGATTCTGTCTTTACAAAGAAAATTCTTTTCGACTGACAACAAAATGCGAGGACGCATTTCTCGAAGGCGTGGGTAATGTGACGAAAGGCTATGGGACGACTATGCATTAAAAAGGGCGAAGTCAGTAGTTACTGTCCCCTTTCCTATTTGAACCCTAAACATCAAAACATTGGAATTAAAAGGTACAGTTACAATTTCTTTATTTGTCTTAATACTTACCTTAAACTTCATCGTATTAATAAGTTACATTTTATTAAAGTTACAGTGAGGTTAATCATTTGATTATTTCGGACTATATTCTACTTTCCAATTCAAGTAGTTATGCATATCTCTGACTATTTTATAAACTGGCAAATGAGTTAACTTGTATGAAGAATCCTCAGCGTGAGATGTAATAACAATATAAATGGTATTTTTATGGTCATCGGGTACCGTAATATCTTCATTGAGATAAGATATTATCGTTTCATTACTTTACATCCCTTGTTACTATGATATGCTCAATATGGCACAGTCCAATAAAGGTCGACTCATCCAGGGTTGACACACCCTCGTTACTAGGCAATATAGGATAATGGTATTGTCCAAAAGTGGTATATTCCAATCATCCAGGGGTATATAAACAGCCGTCAGCAGTCAGTCGGGGTCGGTATTACGATCAGATCACAAGTATAAGTGATAAGATAAATACCTGCTTATAGTTCCAAACATTGGATTCACTGCTCTAGTCTTTCCAATAACTGAAACTTAGCAGAAGTATTACCTTAAGCTATAAGTGAGCTGTATCGAGAGAAACAGAAGAGCTAGAGAGCTTAGAGAGCTTCGTTGATAAAGATAAAGCGGAAAGAGCGACAATTTGTGAGCCAGTGGAGCTACAGCGCTAGTGAGTCTGTTGAGCTAAGAGCTACAGAGCTAGTGAGCAAGTAGATCATGCTATTTAATTGACCTATAGAGTCAGTAAGCCAGTAAGGCTGAATAATCATTGAGCTGGAGGAGCTTTAATGAGCAGAGAGAGAGTAAGAGAGAAATTATAAACAATAAGAAAATATACAAGTCTCAGATCTCGAGAATCAAGTCGGGTACGGACCCCAGACACGTTACATAAATTGGTGGCAGCGGTGGGATCTGAGAAAACTTAGTACATCTGAGTTAATCAATACGATTCGGAAAAATTAGTAAGGAGCCAAAAGAGCTTTCTGAGTCAATTAAACGCTCAATAATATTTAAGATAATAAAATATTTAAAATACTGTTGTTGCTATTTCTTGAAAAATCAGAATGGCAAAACTATTTCCAGATGAAATGGATGAATTCATGAGCAAAATGAACGGATTAGAAAATCCTAGTCAGTCTACACCTAGACTACCTTCGCATCGCTTATCTTATGATTTCATGGAAGAGTCCGGGTATGCTTCTGGTCGACCATCGACAGAATCTGAACTTATAGATTGTGATATAAGGAAATTGAAAGAGCAATTGGAGCAATTAGAATCCTTTAGGGAACCAACTGAGGGCAGATTGTATCCAAATTTACTTGATGATAACAAAGATGATGTACCATCAGGGGTAACTGTAAGATCAAAATATCGCTCTACAGATACTAAGAGAAATAATGAACCCATTATGAAGACAGATGATAAAAACTTGAGACAAAACAACTCTACGTCAGTACGAGTTAAACCTGCAACATATGAAGGTACTTCCTCATGGTTAGATTTTAAGTCCCATTTTGAGGCTTGCTCAAGTATTAATAATTGGTCTGAACAGGATAAAGGACTGTATTTAGCAGTCGCACTAAGGGGGCAAGCTCAAGGCATTTTGGGTGATTTACCGATAGATAAACAACAATTTATAAAGCGTTGGTTAATGCTCTGGAGCAAAGGTTTGCTCCACCAAATCAAACAGAGCTTTATCGAGTACAGCTTACTGAGAGGCGACAAAAAGCATCAGAGAGCCTGCCAGAGAGAACAAATGGGCGTGGGAGATAAAAGAGAGAATGGAAGAGGCACATTTGGAAGTAAGAGAAAATATCAAAGGGAATATGTTGAGACAAAAGAAATATCATGATCAAAAGTTATCATGGCAAACCTTTAAACAAGGGGATCAAGTTTTTGTGTTTTTCCCAAATGTAAAAACTGGCACGACGTCAAAATTAACTAGTTTATGGAGAGGACCGTTTAAGATTATATCAAAAATATCAGATGTCACATATAAGGTTAATTGTGGGCGACAAAAACGTCCACAAGTTATACATGTGGATCGCATGCGTCAGCGATCAGCACAAGTTTTAACGGGAGAAAAGCCTGAAGACATTCCAGGTTATAGAAACGTAGGAGTACAAGTAGAAAATTTCACGTTTGAAACTTGTGAGAATGATATAGGAGACGATATTGATTCAATAGTGGAAGTACCGAGCAAAGAAACAAGGAGTAGTGATTTAAGAAAACCTGAGGAGTTTTCAAATCCTGTACCAAGTTCGGTATCAGGAAGGCTTAGGAAAAAGCCACAATGGATGAAAGATTATATGAAATAGTAGACGAGCTAGTATACCTTTCATAGTTAAAGAGAGAACATAGCTAGATATTTTAGTATAATGTATATTGCTGTAGATATTTTATAGTATAAGTTTATATATATAGTTTAAGCTAAGTGTAGCATAACTTTTATCCTATTGTTTTATTTTATACTTTCAGAAAAGGAAGAAAAAAAAAAGATAAGCAATATGCCAAAAATAAAGACTACACCTAGGAGCCAACTTCAAAAGTGTCCCTGGTGCCCTTACAAGACACTGGATATGGATGACCTTAAGGAGCATTTGGTAGAGTGTGGTATGAGTGCTATGAATAAACGTTATACATGCACAGAAGTAGGGTGTTCATATATGAGCAACAAAGTCAGTAACGTAAAAAGACATAAGAAAGTGCATGTCAAAGATGAACCAAAAGGTGCAGACATAGTACCTGACATAGACTTGTCATCAGATACAGATGAATGCCTCAGGAAAGATCCGGGGCAGATAATTGGTCCAATTAGTACAGGAGAAGAAACCAATTCAGATGAAAATAACAATGAAGATCAGACCAATAAGATTGATCCTATAACTGAAGCAACTAAGAAAGTTAAGGAAGATAACGTAGGTCAGTTAATAGAAGGGATGAAACAGGCTGACAATGCAGCTGTACAGGGAAACAATAAGGAAGTTAAATCTTCTCTTATAGTTAGGAAGGATGTAGAAGTTGGTAGAATAATAAGAAAGCCGACAAAACCAATCATAATGGCAACAAAGAAGAGACCTTTTCATGGTCTTTCATCTACAGAAGCGAACAAATTGAGTCCGAAGGATTTAAGACATGTGATACCAAGAGCCCCTACAAAAGTTGTTAATAGCGGTAAAGGAGTCGAGATTGGAACGCAGGCATCTGCTTTAACAACTGTTAGAAGAACAGTTACCACCAAAACAACATATGAGGAAAACGGAAGAAATGTTGAAATAATTGAGGTCGTTGAACAGGTCCTTTAATTGAGCGACCAATACAGTAGTGATTAACACTTTATTGAAGCAAGGCATGCTTAACGGATAAAGTACTTTTGGAAAATGAATAAATATATCAAAACATGTATTAATTTTATTTTATAAATATGTATGTGTCCGGTCGGATTGGGGACGTTAACTCCAAGGCTGGTGTACATTGAATGTCACACCTTGTGCACCTTAAAGATCCCTTTGTAGCAGCAGTGTCTTTTGGCATCGTGTTCGATAAGAGTAGGCTTCTTGTGAGCCGCTACATAGGCAAAATTATTTCATACCGGTTATTTTGTTATATCAGTATTTCCTGTAGCAGTTAAAATTATTGGATCCTTGTATCATCATTTGATCATTATCCCTTATGTCGGGAAATGAATGTGTCGCAAATTTGTTAAGGTTGGAAAATGTATTTCTAAGAGTTCAGAAGGTAATCCCTGTTAAAGGAATGATTCTGTCTTTACAAAGAAAATTCTTTTCGACTGACAACAAAATGCGAGGACGCATTTCTCGGAGGCGTGGGTAATGTGACGAAAGGCTATGGGACGACTATGCATTAAAAAGGGCGAAGTCAGTAGTTACTGTCCCCTTTCCTATTTGAACCCTAAACATCAAAACATTGGAATTAAAAGGTACAGTTACAATTTCTTTATTTGTCTTAATACTTACCTTAAACTTCATCGTATTAATAAGTTACATTTTATTAAAGTTACAGTGAGGTTAATCATTTGATTATTTCGGACTATATTCTACTTTCCAATTCAAGTAGTTATGCATATCTCTGACTATTTTATAAACTGGCAAATGAGTTAACTTGTATGAAGAATCCTCAGCGTGAGATGTAATAACAATATAAATGGTATTTTTACGGTCATCGGGTACCGTAATATCTTCATTGAGATAAGATATTATCGTTTCATTACTTTACATCCCTTGTTACTATGATATGCTCAATATGGCACAGTCCAATAAAGGTCGACTCATCCAGGGTTGATACACCCTCGTTACTAGGCAATATAGGATAATGGTATTGTCCAAAAGTGGTATATTCCAATCATCCAGGGGTATATAAACAGCCGTCAGCAGTCAGTCGGGGTCGGTATTACGATCAGATCACAAGTATAAGTGATAAGATAAATACCTGCTTATAGTTCCAAACATTGGATTCACTGCTCTAGTCTTTCCAATAACTGAAACTTAGCAGAAGTATTACCTTAAGCTATAAGTGAGCTGTATCGAGAGAAACAGAAGAGCTAGAGAGCTTAGAGAGCTTCGTTGATAAAGATAAAGCGGAAAGAGCGACAATTTGTGAGCCAGTGGAGCTACAGCGCTAGTGAGTCTGTTGAGCTAAGAGCTACAGAGCTAGTGAGCAAGTAGATCTTGCTATTTAATTGACCTATAGAGTCAGTAAGCCAGTAAGGCTGAATAATCATTGAGCTGGAGGAGCTTTAATGAGCAGAGAGAGAGTAAGAGAGAAATTATAAACAATAAGAAAATATACAAGTCTCAGATCTCGAGAATCAAGTCGGGTACGGACCCCAGACACGTTACATAAATTGGTGGCAGCGGTGGGATCTGAGAAAACTTAGTACATCTGAGTTAATCAATACGATTCGGAAAAATTAGTAAGGAGCCAAAAGAGCTTTCTGAGTCAATTAAACGCTCAATAATATTTAAGATAATAAAATATTTAAAATACTGTTGTTGCTATTTCTTGAAAAATCAGAATGGCAAAACTATTTCCAGATGAAATGGATGAATTCATGAGCAAAATGAACGGATTAGAAAATCCTAGTCAGTCTACACCTAGACTACCTTCGCATCGCTTATCTTATGATTTCATGGAAGAGTCCGGGTATGCTTCTGGTCGACCATCGACAGAATCTGAACTTATAGATTGTGATATAAGGAAATTGAAAGAGCAATTGGAGCAATTAGAATCCTTTAGGGAACCAACTGAGGGCAGATTGTATCCAAATTTACTTGATGATAACAAAGATGATGTACCATCAGGGGTAACTGTAAGATCAAAATATCGCTCTACAGATACTAAGAGAAATAATGAACCCATTATGAAGACAGATGATAAAAACTTGAGACAAAACAACTCTACGTCAGTACGAGTTAAACCTGCAACATATGAAGGTACTTCCTCATGGTTAGATTTTAAGTCCCATTTTGAGGCTTGCTCAAGTATTAATAATTGGTCTGAACAGGATAAAGGACTGTATTTAGCAGTCGCACTAAGGGGGCAAGCTCAAGGCATTTTGGGTGATTTACCGATAGATAAACAACAATTTATAAAGCGTTGGTTAATGCTCTGGAGCAAAGGTTTGCTCCACCAAATCAAACAGAGCTTTATCGAGTACAGCTTACTGAGAGGCGACAAAAAGCATCAGAGAGCCTGCCAGAGAGAACAAATGGGCGTGGGAGATAAAAGAGAGAATGGAAGAGGCACATTTGGAAGTAAGAGAAAATATCAAAGGGAATATGTTGAGACAAAAGAAATATCATGATCAAAAGTTATCATGGCAAACCTTTAAACAAGGGGATCAAGTTTTTGTGTTTTTCCCAAATGTAAAAACTGGCACGACGTCAAAATTAACTAGTTTATGGAGAGGACCGTTTAAGATTATATCAAAAATATCAGATGTCACATATAAGGTTAATTGTGGGCGACAAAAACGTCCACAAGTTATACATGTGGATCGCATGCGTCAGCGATCAGCACAAGTTTTAACGGGAGAAAAGCCTGAAGACATTCCAGGTTATAGAAACGTAGGAGTACAAGTAGAAAATTTCACGTTTGAAACTTGTGAGAATGATATAGGAGACGATATTGATTCAATAGTGGAAGTACCGAGCAAAGAAACAAGGAGTAGTGATTTAAGAAAACTTGAGGAGTTTTCAAATCCTGTACCAAGTTCGGTATCAGGAAGGCTTAGGAAAAAGCCACAATGGATGAAAGATTATATGAAATAGTAGACGAGCTAGTATACCTTTCATAGTTAAAGAGAGAACATAGCTAGATATTTTAGTATACTGTATATTGCTGTAGATATTTTATAGTATAAGTTTATATATATAGTTTAAGCTAAGTGTAGCATAACTTTTATCCTATTGTTTTATTTTATACTTTCAGAAAAGGAAGAAAAAAAAAGATAAGCAATATGCCAAAAATAAAGACTACACCTAGGAGCCAACTTCAAAAGTGTCCCTGGTGCCCTTACAAGACACTGGATATGGATGACCTTAAGGAGCATTTGGTAGAGTGTGGTATGAGTGCTATGAATAAACGTTATACATGCACAGAAGTAGGGTGTTCATATATGAGCAACAAAGTCAGTAACGTAAAAAGACATAAGAAAGTGCATGTCAAAGATGAACCAAAAGGTGCAGACATAGTACCTGACATAGACTTGTCATCAGATACAGATGAATGCCTCAGGAAAGATCCGGGGCAGATAATTGGTCCAATTAGTACAGGAGAAGAAACCAATTCAGATGAAAATAACAATGAAGATCAGACCAATAAGATTGATCCTATAACTGAAGCAACTAAGAAAGTTAAGGAAGATAACGTAGGTCAGTTAATAGAAGGGATGAAACAGGCTGACAATGCAGCTGTACAGGGAAACAATAAGGAAGTTAAATCTTCTCTTATAGTTAGGAAGGATGTAGAAGTTGGTAGAATAATAAGAAAGCCGACAAAACCAATCATAATGGCAACAAAGAAGAGACCTTTTCATGGTCTTTCATCTACAGAAGCGAACAAATTGAGTCCGAAGGATTTAAGACATGTGATACCAAGAGCCCCTACAAAAGTTGTTAATAGCGGTAAAGGAGTCGAGATTGGAACGCAGGCATCTGCTTTAACAACTGTTAGAAGAACAGTTACCACCAAAACAACATATGAGGAAAACGGAAGAAATGTTGAAATAATTGAGGTCGTTGAACAGGTCCTTTAATTGAGCGACCAATACAGTAGTGATTAACACTTTATTGAAGCAAGGCATGCTTAACGGATAAAGTACTTTTGGAAAATGAATAAATATATCAAAACATGTATTAATTTTATTTTATAAATATGTATGTGTCCGGTCGGATTGGGGACGTTAACTCCAAGGCTGGTGTACATTGAATGTCACACCTTGTGCACCTTAAAGATCCCTTTGTAGCAGCAGTGTCTTTTGGCATCGTGTTCGATAAGAGTAGGCTTCTTGTGAGCCGCTACATAGGCAAAATTATTTCATACCGGTTATTTTGTTATATCAGTATTTCCTGTAGCAGTTAAAATTATTGGATCCTTGTATCATCATTTGATCATTATCCCTTATGTCGGGAAATGAATGTGTCGCAAATTTGTTAAGGTTGGAAAATGTATTTCTAAGAGTTCAGAAGGTAATCCCTGTTAAAGGAATGATTCTGTCTTTACAAAGAAAATTCTTTTCGACTGACAACAAAATGCGAGGACGCATTTCTCGGAGGCGTGGGTAATGTGACGAAAGGCTATGGGACGACTATGCATTAAAAAGGGCGAAGTCAGTAGTTACTGTCCCCTTTCCTATTTGAACCCTAAACATCAAAACATTGGAATTAAAAGGTACAGTTACAATTTCTTTATTTGTCTTAATACTTACCTTAAACTTCATCGTATTAATAAGTTACATTTTATTAAAGTTACAGTGAGGTTAATCATTTGATTATTTCGGACTATATTCTACTTTCCAATTCAAGTAGTTATGCATATCTCTGACTATTTTATAAACTGGCAAATGAGTTAACTTGTATGAAGAATCCTCAGCGTGAGATGTAATAACAATATAAATGGTATTTTTATGGTCATCGGGTACCGTAATATCTTCATTGAGATAAGATATTATCGTTTCATTACTTTACATCCCTTGTTACTATGATATGCTCAATATGGCACAGTCCAATAAAGGTCGACTCATCCAGGGTTGATACACCCTCGTTACTAGGCAATATAGGATAATGGTATTGTCCAAAATTGGTATATTCCAATCATCCAGGGGTATATAAACAGCCGTCAGCAGTCAGTCGGGGTCGGTATTACGATCAGATCACAAGTATAAGTGATAAGATAAATACCTGCTTATAGTTCCAAACATTGGATTCACTGCTCTAGTCTTTCCAATAACTGAAACTTAGCAGAAGTATTACCTTAAGCTATAAGTGAGCTGTATCGAGAGAAACAGAAGAGCTAGAGAGCTTAGAGAGCTTCGTTGATAAAGATAAAGCGGAAAGAGCGACAATTTGTGAGCCAGTGGAGCTACAGCGCTAGTGAGTCTGTTGAGCTAAGAGCTACAGAGCTAGTGAGCAAGTAGATCTTGCTATTTAATTGACCTATAGAGTCAGTAAGCCAGTAAGGCTGAATAATCATTGAGCTGGAGGAGCTTTAATGAGCAGAGAGAGAGTAAGAGAGAAATTATAAACAATAAGAAAATATACAAGTCTCAGATCTCGAGAATCAAGTCGGGTACGGACCCCAGACACGTTACATAAATTGGTGGCAGCGGTGGGATCTGAGAAAACTTAGTACATCTGAGTTAATCAATACGATTCGGAAAAATTAGTAAGGAGCCAAAAGAGCTTTCTGAGTCAATTAAACGCTCAATAATATTTAAGATAATAAAATATTTAAAATACTGTTGTTGCTATTTCTTGAAAAATCAGAATGGCAAAACTATTTCCAGATGAAATGGATGAATTCATGAGCAAAATGAACGGATTAGAAAATCCTAGTCAGTCTACACCTAGACTACCTTCGCATCGCTTATCTTATGATTTCATGGAAGAGTCCGGGTATGCTTCTGGTCGACCATCGACAGAATCTGAACTTATAGATTGTGATATAAGGAAATTGAAAGAGCAATTGGAGCAATTAGAATCCTTTAGGGAACCAACTGAGGGCAGATTGTATCCAAATTTACTTGATGATAACAAAGATGATGTACCATCAGGGGTAACTGTAAGATCAAAATATCGCTCTACAGATACTAAGAGAAATAATGAACCCATTATGAAGACAGATGATAAAAACTTGAGACAAAACAACTCTACGTCAGTACGAGTTAAACCTGCAACATATGAAGGTACTTCCTCATGGTTAGATTTTAAGTCCCATTTTGAGGCTTGCTCAAGTATTAATAATTGGTCTGAACAGGATAAAGGACTGTATTTAGCAGTCGCACTAAGGGGGCAAGCTCAAGGCATTTTGGGTGATTTACCGATAGATAAACAACAATTTATAAAGCGTTGGTTAATGCTCTGGAGCAAAGGTTTGCTCCACCAAATCAAACAGAGCTTTATCGAGTACAGCTTACTGAGAGGCGACAAAAAGCATCAGAGAGCCTGCCAGAGAGAACAAATGGGCGTGGGAGATAAAAGAGAGAATGGAAGAGGCACATTTGGAAGTAAGAGAAAATATCAAAGGGAATATGTTGAGACAAAAGAAATATCATGATCAAAAGTTATCATGGCAAACCTTTAAACAAGGGGATCAAGTTTTTGTGTTTTTCCCAAATGTAAAAACTGGCACGACGTCAAAATTAACTAGTTTATGGAGAGGACCGTTTAAGATTATATCAAAAATATCAGATGTCACATATAAGGTTAATTGTGGGCGACAAAAACGTCCACAAGTTATACATGTGGATCGCATGCGTCAGCGATCAGCACAAGTTTTAACGGGAGAAAAGCCTGAAGACATTCCAGGTTATAGAAACGTAGGAGTACAAGTAGAAAATTTCACGTTTGAAACTTGTGAGAATGATATAGGAGACGATATTGATTCAATAGTGGAAGTACCGAGCAAAGAAACAAGGAGTAGTGATTTAAGAAAACCTGAGGAGTTTTCAAATCCTGTACCAAGTTCGGTATCAGGAAGGCTTAGGAAAAAGCCACAATGGATGAAAGATTATATGAAATAGTAGACGAGCTAGTATACCTTTCATAGTTAAAGAGAGAACATAGCTAGATATTTTAGTATAATGTATATTGCTGTAGATATTTTATAGTATAAGTTTATATATATAGTTTAAGCTAAGTGTAGCATAACTTTTATCCTATTGTTTTATTTTATACTTTCAGAAAAGGAAGAAAAAAAAAAGATAAGCAATATGCCAAAAATAAAGACTACACCTAGGAGCCAACTTCAAAAGTGTCCCTGGTGCCCTTACAAGACACTGGATATGGATGACCTTAAGGAGCATTTGGTAGAGTGTGGTATGAGTGCTATGAATAAACGTTATACATGCACAGAAGTAGGGTGTTCATATATGAGCAACAAAGTCAGTAACGTAAAAAGACATAAGAAAGTGCATGTCAAAGATGAACCAAAAGGTGCAGACATAGTACCTGACATAGACTTGTCATCAGATACAGATGAATGCCTCAGGAAAGATCCGGGGCAGATAATTGGTCCAATTAGTACAGGAGAAGAAACCAATTCAGATGAAAATAACAATGAAGATCAGACCAATAAGATTGATCCTATAACTGAAGCAACTAAGAAAGTTAAGGAAGATAACGTAGGTCAGTTAATAGAAGGGATGAAACAGGCTGACAATGCAGCTGTACAGGGAAACAATAAGGAAGTTAAATCTTCTCTTATAGTTAGGAAGGATGTAGAAGTTGGTAGAATAATAAGAAAGCCGACAAAACCAATCATAATGGCAACAAAGAAGAGACCTTTTCATGGTCTTTCATCTACAGAAGCGAACAAATTGAGTCCGAAGGATTTAAGACATGTGATACCAAGAGCCCCTACAAAAGTTGTTAATAGCGGTAAAGGAGTCGAGATTGGAACGCAGGCATCTGCTTTAACAACTGTTAGAAGAACAGTTACCACCAAAACAACATATGAGGAAAACGGAAGAAATGTTGAAATAATTGAGGTCGTTGAACAGGTCCTTTAATTGAGCGACCAATACAGTAGTGATTAACACTTTATTGAAGCAAGGCATGCTTAACGGATAAAGTACTTTTGGAAAATGAATAAATATATCAGAACATGTATTAATTTTATTTTATAAATATGTATGTGTCCGGTCGGATTGGGGACGTTAACTCCAAGGCTGGTGTACATTGAATGTCACACCTTGTGCACCTTAAAGATCCCTTTGTAGCAGCAGTGTCTTTTGGCATCGTGTTCGATAAGAGTAGGCTTCTTGTGAGCCGCTACATAGGCAAAATTATTTCATACCGGTTATTTTGTTATATCAGTATTTCCTGTAGCAGTTAAAATTATTGGATCCTTGTATCATCATTTGATCATTATCCCTTATGTCGGGAAATGAATGTGTCGCAAATTTGTTAAGGTTGGAAAATGTATTTCTAAGAGTTCAGAAGGTAATCCCTGTTAAAGGAATGATTCTGTCTTTACAAAGAAAATTCTTTTCGACTGACAACAAAATGCGAGGACGCATTTCTCGGAGGCGTGGGTAATGTGACGAAAGGCTATGGGACGACTATGCATTAAAAAGGGCGAAGTCAGTAGTTACTGTCCCCTTTCCTATTTGAACCCTAAACATCAAAACATTGGAATTAAAAGGTACAGTTACAATTTCTTTATTTGTCTTAATACTTACCTTAAACTTCATCGTATTAATAAGTTACATTTTATTAAAGTTACAGTGAGGTTAATCATTTGATTATTTCGGACTATATTCTACTTTCCAATTCAAGTAGTTATGCATATCTCTGACTATTTTATAAACTGGCAAATGAGTTAACTTGTATGAAGAATCCTCAGCGTGAGATGTAATAACAATATAAATGGTATTTTTATGGTCATCGGGTACCGTAATATCTTCATTGAGATAAGATATTATCGTTTCATTACTTTAAATCCCTTGTTACTATGATATGCTCAATATGGCACAGTCCAATAAAGGTCGACTCATCCAGGGTTGATACACCCTCGTTACTAGGCAATATAGGATAATGGTATTGTCCAAAAGTGGTATATTCCAATCATCCAGGGGTATATAAACAGCCGTCAGCAGTCAGTCGGGGTCGGTATTACGATCAGATCACAAGTATAAGTGATAAGATAAATACCTGCTTATAGTTCCAAACATTGGATTCACTGCTCTAGTCTTTCCAATAACTGAAACTTAGCAGAAGTATTACCTTAAGCTATAAGTGAGCTGTATCGAGAGAAACAGAAGAGCTAGAGAGCTTAGAGAGCTTCGTTGATAAAGATAAAGCGGAAAGAGCGACAATTTGTGAGCCAGTGGAGCTACAGCGCTAGTGAGTCTGTTGAGCTAAGAGCTACAGAGCTAGTGAGCAAGTAGATCTTGCTATTTAATTGACCTATAGAGTCAGTAAGCCAGTAAGGCTGAATAATCATTGAGCTGGAGGAGCTTTAATGAGCAGAGAGAGAGTAAGAGAGAAATTATAAACAATAAGAAAATATACAAGTCTCAGATCTCGAGAATCAACTCGGGTACGGACCCCAGACACGTTACAATCCTTTAAGAGTAGACTAGTTCGACAGATAACCAATCAATACGTCTGTAGGACTAGGCTCCTTCTACAGGAGGGTGGTACACCTTACCTACATTTGTGTAGTTACTTCATAGTTCAGCCAACAAACAAGGGATTCAAAGATACTACCTTTGTCTACACACTCAATGTAATCGGCTGTAATGAAAATGCGGAGTTTGTGAGACCAGGCTCAAGCAGCCAGTCGGTAGCAGTCAGTTTTCAAATATATAAACACAAATATTGCATAAGACTCAAACGTACTTCAAATGTTTTTATTAATATATAACCACTATATCATCAGTTTTTAAAATATAATTAAGCAGTCAAAGACACTATTCATTGAATTTTTAAATTTCATTTCTGGTTCATTTAAGAATTGAATGCTTTTTTTGTTACTTCATTGAGATGTAAAGCGTTGACCGAAATACATTTTGTATGAAACGCGGAAGCGCTTCATTCTGAAAATGTGCGCACGGTCAACGCTTTTAAAACCCTATGAAGTTACAAAAAGAAGCATTCAAAATTTATAATTACATGTTTTAGCTAGGATCATGAAAACACGATTTTTATCAAGTTTTTATTAAATTCACCTTTGACTTTATTGTGGGACCTCGTGTCATCATGAATAATGATTTTTGTTGTGTAATGTAACATGAGATGTGCAGTTAGCCAATCAGAATAACGAATTATAAATTAATGAAACATACATCTTATGTTATTATTAGTTATATAAAGGCAAAATCAATCGCTTTCGATATATTACACAGCGTACTGTCCGCTTTACATTTTAAATAGTCAACACTTTGAGTGTTTATAGAATCGTAAATAATTATCATTTTTTTTTAATGATGGCAAAATTGCACTATTGGGTGAAATAGCTTTCCTTATTATCGACAACCTGTCAAATAGTTCATGAAAAGTAATAATAATTCTGCATTAAAAGAAATTGTTTTTTTAAAGAAAGTTGCACTCGTGCTTTAACTTTTTTTTTGCCACACAAAACTGTTTTTACAAAACATTCTACCTCTGAACTAGTGGATTTCGCTTAAATATGACTGGACAAAAGGTTTATTTTTTGTATTCAAAGTATGGTGGGCAAGTAAATTATTTATTAGCTTTAAAAAATTGATTCGTGCTATAATTTAACTTCTAATTTTGATCAAGTAGGCCCTAGATCGCTAGCTTACGTTCTCACCTAGTGCAGATAAAAGTATTGCCGCAGATTTTTTTTATTAACTGTCTGGTAAGGGTTTTTGTAGGGTATACGACCTCAACTTTAGACCTACTTTAGAAAAAAAAACTAAGCAGAACAACACCCTGGATTTTTCTATTGTAGACCCCAGCTACCCAGCTTCCCTTTGCACCTAGTGAGGACAATTTTTATTACATTTTCGGTAAGGGTGGGGTTGGGTGTTCGACCCCAACTTTGGACATATCTTTGAAAAATAATAAGCTAAACAACAACCTTGATTTTTTTCTCCAGCAGACATCAGCTACCCAGCTCCCCTTTACACATTGTGCGGACAGAAGTATTTCCGTAGACATTTGTTTATTAACTTTTATGTAATGATGGGGTAGGGTGGGTAACTGAGGTCCACTTGAAAAAAATTTACAGGGACTCCAATGTGATGTGGTCTATGCACAACAATTACTGGAAATCTATGGTAGTTTGCAAAATAATAGTCTTTTTTTTATAATGTGATATGTAAAATGTTGGCAAATAATGAAAGCACGCTTCTTAATTAATAGACATAGAAATAAAGAGAAACCGTATGATAACCAATAACAATCTCCCAGAGACAAACTAACGTTCATTAAGGCAACTAGTATGATGGGCTGGATTCGGGGTTCTTAATTTCTGTATTCTTTGATATTTTAGGCCATATTTCTCTATTCTTTATACTTTTTGACAATTATTCTCTTATCATTACATTTTAACACCATTATTCTAGCTATTTTATTTATTTCTTGGTCCATTGTCTCTATCATTTATATTTTTTGTCCACTATTCTCAATTCCATAATCCCCCATCAACGGCCTCTAGTTAATGTCACCTTATAGTCTTCACAAATAAGCAAAATTAATACCTTATAGGCTCCTAATGGCAAACCAATTGAAGGCTTTAATATCCCAGTTTGAATTGTGAAATTGTGGAAATTTTGAAAATTTGATCAAGCAAAATACATTATCGTCCTCGTAGTTCGTAAAATACTGGCAGATGGATCTTGGTAATCAATTCTAATAATCTTGGATCGACCTTTCTAAACTTAAAAGTAATAAAGTTCACGCACATATATTGGTTCCGATTGCTAAAGACTTTTGCATCCGTCGACATTATCTTGATTAAAGTAGTATTGATCTGACAACCGCTGTGCATGTATACTTTAACGACATCAAAAGTTCAATGTAGGATAAAAAAAACTTAATTCACATAGTTTTTTCACTGACCCCCACCCCCCTCTTAACTTAATTTGGGAAAAATTGATTGACCAATAGGGATATATGTAAAAATCGATTTTAGATATACAAAACTTGCAGAAGATTAACCCCCCCCCCCCCAACCCCCAAACTATTTGATTCAGGTTTTTTATCCTACATCGATCTTTTGATGTCGTCCCTAAATGAATGACAAATGACAACATTGTCATTTTTTGAATTACAATTAAACAGTGTTGGAAAGATAAAATAAATACACTTTCGTTTTTCGTTTTTGTCAAATCAAAAATGAAAAATGAAAACACTTTCATTTTTCGATTTTAGTTTTTGAGAAATGAAAATACTACGGAAGCCGATAAGGGCCATTCAAAAAAAAAATATTATGTCGTAATTACGACATAGCATGTCGTAATTTCGACATAACATGTCGTTCTTACGACATCGATATGTCGTAATTTCGACATAACATGTCGTTATTACGACATCGCTATGTCGTAATTTCGACATAACATGTCGTTATAACGACATCGCTATGTCGTAATTTTGACATATCATGTCGTAATAACGGCATCACTATGTCGTAATAACGACATCGCTTTATATATACCAACTCTCATGTGCCTAGGAAATTACATTATTAAAGGTTTAGAAATAAGATCTAGATGTAAACAAAATATATGAAATAATATAATATCTTATTGTTATAAGACCTAATATAATAGTTATATAAAACACATGTTGTGTTAGGCTCTGATCCTGTCCATAATGTTATAGTATGGTATAGTTTTCTGTTTTGCTTTTTCCAATCATATTGTGTTGTAAAATGATGCCCTTTATGGGTTCTTGATTAGATTAATAAAATTCTTATCTTATCTTATCTTATCTTATATAAAAGAATATGTATTATGATTGCCAATAGACTAAATGACACAGAAATTAACAACTATAGGTCATCATAATGCCCCCAATAATTAGAAAAGCCCCACATAGTCAGCTATAAAAGAGGGAGGAAAGATACCAGAGGGAGAGCCCCCGAAATGCTGTGTGGCAGACAGTGTTATTAATTAATTATTAGCTCCCTTGGTAAAACTCCAAATTTCATATTTAATGTATTTCATTGTTAAATAATTTGCATGAAGCTTAATAAGTACATATTTGTTAATTGCATAGACTTTGCTATTTGAATTCATTGGTTAAAGATATTTATTTATATTGTAAAGTTTAATATTTGTATCGTCGCAAAATCTTTGGTTACCTTCTTTGAATAGATTCAGTGAGAAATTTATATATTTTATAGATCCCATGTAATTACACCGACCTTGTATGATAAGTCTAACATTCATTCCTAGCAAGGCAAGCTATCCATCTCCCTACAAATAAATGCAAACTTCAAGGCTTTTTGTAATAATATTGTATTGAAGTATTGATTGCTCTTTTTCTACTTTCAAACGTTGGGCACGATGTTCCTACAACGCCTAGGATTTAAAACAGAATCTTCGAAATTTCATCCGCAAAACAAAATAAAAATAAAAATGTTAGAAAACACGAAACAATATTGTAACAAATTCAGTATATGTTTTAAATTATGTTTTTACAGCTCTTGATCATATACTAAGTAATATCTAGTTTATTTGAGGATTAAAATAAGAAAGCTTTGTGAAAAAAACGGATGTCCAACGTTACATTTATGAAAAACTGTTTTAACCCTTATGTATAGTGATCCTATTTCTTATTCTCTGATCTTCTTGATTCTTGGCAGGAACAACGACATGTGTTGGTTCTCTGTGCCGTTAAAGCCGTTATTTTGCCAAATTTCATTTGACTCGGTGACTGCATATTAAGCTGGAATAAGAAAAATGTCCAACGACGTTTTTCATTAACTCAACGACTGAAAGTGAATGTTATAAGTAGATACAGCAGAAAATGAATAAAAAGAGTAAGACAATAATAATATCTAACAAAAGTACAAATATTTGCCTCATGTGAGTTCAAATATTGCTGATTCAATAAAAATCTTCTCTACACAGTCGTTTTTCAAACGGTAGCCATTTTGTCCAAGTTGATATTTCATTTTTCAAAGCAGTTAACGCGTATTTTTTATAATTAATAAAAACAAAAGTTAGATACACGAAGAGTAAAAAATGCCAATATTCTTTTCTTATTACCTACATATTTGGGTCTTAAAGGAATAAAATGCTTCCACACATTACAAAACCAATTTGTCCAAACGTCTGAAAACGTCTAAAATCCTAAAGACGCTAATTTCCGACGTTACATGTGGTAAAGTTTCAATTAAATGTTCATGATAATTAAAACAAATCGTGTTATAAAATTTGGAAAAAGAGGTTGATGATTGCTGCCGAAAAAAAAAGAATAGTGCATGTTGCTATAGACTCCGCCCGAGGACATAGGTTCGACACAGGTTAAATTTTGCAATTTTTATTAATCGTTTATAGCTTTTAACGATTTATTTAAAAGAATTGGGAAATGGGGAAAACATCCCATTACATGAACTTCGTCCAACTTTTGCAAAGACACCAAGACAGTCCTCTAAATGTAAAATGCGAATTGAAAGTTATGTTACGGAAGTACTCCGAAATAGATCATTTAAAGTCGTCACTTCAGTAAGGTGCAATCACCAATATTTAAAGACTTAATACCAGTTCACGGAATGTTTTACTTCGCGATTTGTCCTGCTATTCATGTTAACTTATAACGGTCGTGATGAAAATAATTCCTGTACTAGCGAAGCCGGAACTTTTCGTCAATATAAACTTGTGCATGAAATGGAGGTAATTGAAAGACGAATCCCAAACAGCAACGAAAACCGTTTCATCGAATTAATAAAAACCCTGGATTATATTTGCCGTTTTCGCGGACGATCCAGGAGTAGATTACTATACTTTAGAATATATATCAGAAGTTAAACGCTATAGATGACTTGGGAAATAATTTTCAAGCCAAGGTTCAAGTAATTGAAGGGGTGTATTTCGACAACTTATGTGCCAGGGAAAATACAATTCTATTCAAATTTTACCAAGGGTAAAAATGTTCGATTTACTTGCAGAGTGTCAGATATATTTGTATTGGTTGAATTAAGATATAGAAATTTTACAATGACAGATGATATGCACCTTGAAAGTTAAACATCCTATGATAAAACAAAAATATGGAAAACCGTATGCATGTACTTCCGTCCCATCTTTCCTTCCTACATTACTTGCGACAGTACTGCATTTTTAGTTGAAATAACTTAAAGAGTAAACATTATTAAATCGATTTCCACAACTCGAGGTAATTTTTGACATCACAAAACGAACAGAACCAGAATCAACCAACAATATGAAAAACCGAATAAAACTTGCAAAAATTAAACGAAGTCAAAAACCCTCTTCGACGCCGCATGTTAAAGTGAAACGTCGTGTTGTAGGAATGTCGTGCCCAACGTTTGAAAGTAGAAATAGAGCTATCAATACTTCAATTCGCCCTTATTACAAGAAGCCATGTAGTTTGCGCTTATATAAAGGGAGATGGAATGCTTGCCATGCAATGTCAGTCCTCATATATTTCCACGTCTTATTTGTTTATTTCAAACTTGTCTGGCTGTACAGCCCTTCCATGGCAGGTAACTTTTAAAACTTCGACGGGATTTTAAAAATATATAAGTTTCTCACTGAAGGTATCCAAAGAAGGTAACCAAAGATTTTGCAACGATGCAGATATTAAACTTTACAATGTAAATAAAAAATCTTCAACCAATGAATTCAAATAGCAAAACCTATGCAATTAACAAATATATACTTATTAAGATTCATGTAAATTATTTAACAATGAAATACATTAAATATGAAATTTGGATTTTTACCAAGGGAGCTAATAATTAATTAATAACACTGTCTGCCACACAGCATTTCGGGGACTCTCCCTTTTGGTATCTTTCCTCCCTCTTTTATAGCTGACTAATCGGGGGCTTTTCTCATTATTGGGGGCATGATGATGACCCATAGTTGTTAATTTCTTTGTCATTTAGTCTCTTGGCAATCATAATACATATTCTTTTATATATAGCGATGTCGTTATTACGACATAGCTATGTCGTTTTAACGACATAGTGATGTCGTTATTACGACATGATATGTCGAAATTACGACATAGCGATGTCGTTATAACGACATGTTATGTCAAAATTACGACATAGCGATGTCGTTATAACGACATGTTATGTCGAAATTACGACATAGCGATGTCGTAATAACGACATGTTATGTCGAAATTACGACATGCTATGTCGTAATTACGACATAAAATATTTTTTTTGAATGGCCCTTATCGGCTTCCGTAAAATACTTTTGTTTCTCGTTTTTTGTTTTGTGAAATCAAAAATGAAAAACGAAAATACTTTTGTTTTTCATTTTGGTTTTTAAGAAATCAAAAACGAAAAATAAAAAAAAACACTTTCGTTTTTTGTTTTTTGTTTATGATATTTCAAAACGAAAAACGAATGGACGCAGATATACACGGACCCGACAAGTACAAATATGGTCCGTGTAACACTTATCAATTCAAAGTTTTAAAAAGTTTTGAAATTTTGGATTTTTGGAATTTTGATCAAAGTTTTAAAATATCAAAATTTCAAATTGTGTAAAAGTTTTGAAATTTTGAAATTTTAACCAAATTATTAAAATATTAAAATTCTAAATATTGTTTTCAAATTTGATAGTTTAGGATTTCGATCAAACTTCTAAAATATTAAACCTTACGTGCAATGTTGATTATTTCACTTTTTGAAAGTTTGATTTTTTTAATTTTTGATTAAAATATCAAAAATAGAAAAGGGGCAAAAAGAGGGGTAACTGTAAAAAGCGAAACGAAATAAAAGCGGAACGCAACGAAACAATATGAATTGAAAACATACTGATACTTAAGATTTAATGTATGAAATAAAACCACAGACAGACATTTGTAAGCGCTGAAAAATCGGATGACAAAATAAATATTTCTCAAAAGAAGAGAATTCATTTCAAAACAAGACGTACAGATCTGATATTGGCCAATTTACTTGCTGGTTTTTCTAGCACCCATATTTTAGGAAAAACAGGAGTAACTTTACAGTAAAAACTGAACAACTCGCATGCAGTAGGTCAAATAGTATGTTTAGGTTGAGCACTGAACTCCGAACTCTAAACAATAAAAAGGCTCAATACACGGTTGTGTATTGTCTCTTTTGATTTCAAATGTTTATGTTTTGCTCTACTTCTTACTTTCTGCAATCATGTCGGCTAAAGAATATATCATTTAATCTGTTCTTTGTAAGTTGTTGGCCCTTAATATTCAGCTTTGAGCGTTCCCTAAGAAGGTCGATCCAGAAAGGCGATTCGGTCGTAACTTTTAACGTTATGTTTTCATTTTTATCGGTTGTATGACGATCATAATTATATTGCCTTGTATCAATGATAAGATACTGTTTCAAGGTATCTACATAAACTCATCAAGATGGATACCGGGATATAAATTTTGCCGGTTTTTGCGCCAGACGCGCGTTTTGTATGCAAAAGACTTATCAGTGACACTCGATTCAAATCAAGTTAAAAAGACAAATAAAGTCAAATAAAATTAAAAAGGCCAAATAAATCAAACGTTTATATCAGACTTATAGCTCTGGTTTTGTAAAAGTTGAAACCATTAATTCATATCATATATAAACGTATACCATAAACATTATTTTCAGCATTCATATGTATGTAATAGTTGCCGCTGTACTACATTAAGCGCCCATATATCTATTTGTAGGTGTCAGCATTTTGAAAGTTAAAGTTTATATCAGCGATATACTTAATAAAATTGTTAGCGTTTCGACAAAACAACAATACTCCACTTTTAAAGTTAAATGGTTGCTCTCTTATAGACAACGTTTGGACTGGTTATCATATACGTACATGTAGCTCCATTATGGGTCCTAGATCAACCACTGTTAAATAAAAGGAAAGGGATTTTTTTTTGTATTAAGGGATATTATTGTTCCGTATTTGCATTTTGTTATTTGAACATTTTTAAGTTATCGTACGACAATCGACTTTTGGCAAACTAAAAGAACACAGGTACATCCAGTCAGAATTAGGCGTGTAAAGAGAAGCCACAGTGTCAGCTGCATGATAGATTTTTCCATTTTTGGCCAAACACCAATGTTGCTCTCGAAAAACCAGTACAATGTAAAACGCTGAATGTTAAATAAAGAATTCAACTACGGAACGCTGAAAACTGAAATTTAAAAGTCAAGAAAAATAAGAACCGAAAAAAATTGAAGAGAACTGGTGTTTAGCCAAAGTGAAATTAAAACATATCAAAATCCATCTATAAGGGCTACTTTGTCCGAGGGAGTTGAATCCTAAGTTTCTTCGTAATTTGTACGTAAACAACCTATTTTAAATTATCGATTTCTTGTTGCCAGTGAAGCATATTTCATGAATGTTCCGGAACAAATTAGCAATAAATACAACAGGAAGTGTGCATAATGAAGACATAACCTTTTAATCAGTTTAATTGAGGTCTGGAGCTGGTGTATGGCAGTAACTGCTAGCTTTATATATAGTAGTCCTTTGTTAATTTATTATCATTGTCATTTTGATTAGTTTCGTTTGTTTCCTATTCTGAGATAGGACTTGTATTTCCTTTTCAAGCGCGTTTTACTGTTCGTATTACTGTGTGTTTTTCATTCTTTATTGGCTAGAGGTATACAGGAGGGTTGTGATCTCACGAAACATGTTTAACCCCGTCGCATTTGTGCGCCTGTCCCAATTCAGGAGCCTCTGTCCTTTTAAGTCTTGTATGATTTTAATATTAGTTCATTGTTATATTTCGAAGTTTAGTATGACGTCTATAATCACTGAACCAGTACACTTTTTTGTCTAGGGGCCAGCTGAAGCGCGCCTAGCACAACGTTCATTGCGACGTTATACATTAAGTATTCCTTCCGTGTTATTTCTTGGAACTGAAATAAATCATAAAAGGCAAAATATTATCGTCATGCAGTCGATAAAAAAGAAAACAAAACGTTTGAAGATGCATGCAACCGAAGCGCTTTTTCTCGATCTACCTTCATCAGGAACGTCAAAAAGGCGAATAATACTATTTGGTTAATGCGAGTTGGTCAGTTTTCACTGTTACTTCTAAATGTTGGGCACTTGGGAACACCAAATAGCTCTGAATTATTTATCTCAAACGCTAACCTTATATAGGAGATTTAAATCAACTTATTTATTTCCATTTTAAATAGGTTGAACAAATTTTGTTTGATAGATGAACAACCTAATTAAAATTTCAGGATACTGTTATCCCATGTGATGTCTAATATGTTTTATATAAAAAAGGTTTCTTCTTTCCATTATTTATTTTGTATGTAAAAATGATTTGATATATTTCGTGCTATTCATTTATAACTAAGAATGATTGTTATCAGAGCCGTGTTACCCCTCTTTTCGCCCCTTTTCTATTTTTGATATTTTGGGGTTTTAAAAACTATGCATGTGTAACTTAGTACAAAACAAAACCATTCGTTATTTCTTGGATGTTCATAAATTCGCCCCGAAAGTTGCTACGATTGGTGATGTTCGATGGCTGCCATGTAAAGGAAGACACTGGTACAATACAATTAGACTAATGCTATAGAACAAGTTTGTCCGAATGGACGATTCACGCATATGTAGACAGGTTTTCAAGTGGGATCTTGAACGCTGTTTGAACAATTGGTCATCATATGTGAAACTTATTTGTGATATTTGTCTTGTAAAGACAGACTGTTCATGTTGTGTTTCGCTGAATGGGAAACCTCTATTACAAACTTTCCGAAATTGCGGACATACAAAACATTCAAATCAGAATATAAATGTCAAACATATGTTGGACTGAACCTCACTCGCCACTTCTTGAAGGACTGTGATTTTAACCTATATCTAAGAACTCAACTTATACTGAATTTAGAACGCTCTTTTGAAGACATCTCTAAAGTGTTTATCTGCATCTATCCTAGAAAAACTGCAAAAATTTTTAACAATGCATTTAATAAGAGATAAAACTTTTTGTATAGGAACAATCAAACATTTATTATAATTTTGTCCGCTGTTAAATGATTATTCTTTTATATGTATAAAAGTTTAAAGTCCAAAGCATGCATGGAATTACAACCGTTTATTGAAATATTGTTTATTATTATAAAGCACATGTCACTATAATAAACAATTTGGTATTGGTATTTGTATTATATTAATTTGATAACACTAAAATGACGAATTTAGAAAAACGGGATATAGCGGCACAGTCAAAACTCATTTTTTTTTATTTCATCATTCACTTATCAAATTGAATACTTGAATATAATCTGTTTCATTATTCACTATCAAATTGAATACTTAAATATAATCTGTTTCATTATTCATTATTTAACGTTGAATGGTGAATAATGAACTATTTCATCGTATTTTGAATAATGAAATATGAACAATAGACGTTCAGCGCGATGTAAACTATAAGGGTCATTATAAAAAAAACATGCAAAACTATGTTATTTTGTCTTTTTAAATCCCTGACATGAAAATATATCAAAATAACACTTGCATATAAATAAATATGTTAGATATATACGTTTTATGATACGCTATACATAGTTTACAATATGAAATGATATAAAAACATCCTTTATGTTTTCTTAAAGTTAACCCTTGGATATAGCCGGAATTAACTGTTATTTTTTACTATAAATTCTTTCAGACCTGAAACAGGACTATATAACAGTCTCCGGGACAAGTTTGCAATTCCGCTGAGTGCAAAAGTTGTCACCTTAATTTTTGGAGTTAAGTCAAAATGAAGTTGATAACTTGGTTGGCATTGGTTCCCTGATATTTGTCCTAAAAATTTTTGGCTCTAGCACCACTGTTGAAAAAGTTATGCCCCTTTTTTCAACAATTTCCTAAAAGTAGTTTTCCTGAAGGGAAATCAAATTTCCCTAAAGGAAAAAGATTTTTCCTCAAGGGAAAAAGATTTCCCTTAGGGAATTTGTTGCATAAACATTTCCTTTGAGGAAATTCTATTTCCTTAGAGGAAATTCTATTTCCTTAGAGGAAATTCTATTTCCTTAGAGGAAATTCTATTTCCTTGGAGGAAATTCTTTATCCTTTGAGGAAATTTGCGGCTTTAAATTTTCCTTTGAGGAAATTTGCGGCGTCAAATTTTCCTTTGAGGAAATACTTTTTCCTGTGAGGAAATTTGCAGCTTCAAATTTTCCTTGGAGGAAAAACTTTTTTCTGTGAGGAAATTGTTGACAAACACTTTTCCTTGAGGGAAAATTAAAGACATTAAATTTCCTCTAAGGAAATCATTGTTCTTCAAATTTCCTCTAAAGAAATTTCTGAACATCAAATTTCCCTTAAGGAAATGTTTTCTCTTAATTTTTCCTTGACTGAATTATTGATACAAAAGATAATTAAAACTTTAATACAAATTTTCATGGTGAGTATTTGACATACAAAAAACAAAAGGCTGACTGTTTAGCATGTTTAAGACAATACAATAATAAGCAAAACGCTATGAATATCATACCACTTGTGATGTTATTAATATTGTGCTCATATTTGAATATTAAATAAAATAAACACTTTTCATGTTAAATTAACTTGTCTTCTGTTTCAGCTGCTGTGTACAATTATTCGACCCCCTACATAACAGTGCATAAACAGTGCATAAATAATTCCATCCACAAGACATCTTCCTTCAATTGGTTGAATGAATAATGGCAACTTGTTCTTCAAACATCTTCTCTGTATATTTGATATGATGGAGCCATGTACATGAATGGATAAGACAGTTGTTTATTTCTACAACAAACATGACAAAGATACTATTTTTTTCTTAATTTCTCTATAATCCATCAGTGAATATGTAGGTTGTTACATTTTACACAATTGTGTTCTTGTGCATCTTTGATAGTACTTCAATTTGTTAAAAGCAATTTTGTAGAATTTTTTCTATTTCTTTTTCCAGAAAAACAAACAGTTCATTTCACATTATTTAATACAATAAGCACATTATGTAGAACAGTATTAACAATTAAGTTTCCTCTTCAGAATAGACCCTGCAGGACCTGTTGATGATCATAAAAACCAAGATATCTGACCTATAAATAAACAAAATTAAAAAAAAAAGTTTAAATAGACAAAAAACAGCAATATAAATAAGCTTATTTTATCATGTTTAATGAACATTTTGAGAAACTTTCATTTGATATTCGTACTTATGAGTTCTCTTATTTCAGTGCTTTGTGTCCAAATTTAATATTCGTTGTTTAGTGCCTTGCAGTGATATTTAAAGTTGAGCCACTTGCAATAGTTGTTATAGAATTTTCATATGTTGTGTTGTTTGAACCACTGTCCTATATTATCATGATTATGGTAAGGTTGGGTGCTCACAGACATGATTTTTTTCGTTTGTTATTGACTTTGAACATGTTGAACTAAATTGGATTGTTTAAATCTTTTCATATTGGGATCTTTATTGGCTGACCTATAAAGGAAGTGTTTTCTCATTATTGAAGGCCGGCCCATCATTGGCCTTTAATTTCTTGCATCCACTTTATTGAACTCTGGTGGATAAGTCACTTGTTTACCATGTATACCATTGTATACCACATCTTCTTATTTTTATACAAGTCATCATTCAAAGGCAAATACTTTTATTTCTGTAATTCAGAAATTATCGAGAGGAATAATGTGACTGGTGAGTATTGTAAAAATAAGAACTCATGTTTTGATAACAGAAACATATATATATATATATATATATATATATATATATATATATATATATATATATATATATATTATGTTTAGACGAGTTGTATATATATATATATATATATATATATACATGATATAAATGATATATATTGATCTTTATGCAGATTTTTTTTTGTAATCACAATAAGTTGTCCATTCGTGAAAAATCACAGTAATAAATGCAAGCAATAATTTCTGAATTTACAGTATATAGAAGTGGTCTTACCGTTTAGGCCTTGTTGTATTCTGTTTATCTTGTTTTGCCACTCATTTTTATTGTAACTGTTTATATTTTTCATTATTTTTCTATATTTCTTGTCCATGTTTTCCTAAACCTAAAAAGGGTAGAAACTATTATTAAACATCAGTATGTGTTTTTCTTTATATACAATAATATTTTAAAAGAATGGAATATTTGTGCTATTTCATTTCACAGACTTTTTGCCAGTCATCATTTTCAAAGACTTTCACCCTGGTCAATAGTTTAAAAAACAAACATTCCCATACTTTTTCTTGTGTTTGTACTAATTTTTCATTGGACATCAAAGACATGATTCGCATATTCTAATATGATTTGTTTGCTTGACTTCATTTAACTCTGAAATATTGTTTACAGTGTAATCTGCATGTGTCTCACTCGTAGGAATTTCAAATTAATATATATATTACTTACAGAAGCAATTAAACAAGAGGCTCTCAAGAGCCTGAAGTGCTCACCTGAATTTTTTGCATCAACCTTCCATTTGTGATCATTTTACCCCTATGTTCCATTTTAGCCATGTAACTATAAAGTGACTATGTTTCTTGACCTAAAAGGAAATAAAATACAAACTTTAAGCTAGTTACTCTTCAACTCATTCAGTCCAAGTTTAGCTGTAATATATTGTGCAATGTCACTTCAAAGGAGAAGATTCTTTAGAGTATTGAGCAAACTAGAAGAACAAATTGTGAAAAATTGTCTTTAAAAGGCAATAACTCCTTATGGGGTCAATTGACAATTTTTGGTGTATTAATATCATATTTGTAGACTTTACTTTGCGAATTATATTTGCTGTTTACAGTATATCTTTATAAGAAATAAGATTCAAGATAATAACCAAAAAAATGCTCAGCTTGATACGACTGTACAGGTTGAACCCTGAACAGTTAGGACAAGTATGGACACAACATTTAAGCTTGATACAGCTCAGAATTTTGAATTTGGATTGTGATTCAATTTCTGACACAGCATAGGTTTCTGACACAGAATGAATGTGGTCCAAGTAATTAAAAATTTTAAATTGATAATTAACCTCTAATATGGTCCAATATTCAAAATCTTAATACATGGTTAGATGCAGCATATCACCATGATCAAAGAGCCCCAATAATTCATTTTTTGATGAAATCAAATAAAGTTCAAGTTTGGACCCTTCAGACCTCCATGTGGACCAATTTGATAATTTGTTGAAATTAAACAAAGTAAAATTTTGAACCCCTGTTTGGACCAACTTGATAACTGGACCCATAATAGAAAATCTAAGTAAATATTCAGAATCAACATATTCATGATATTAAAGAAGTTCTTCACCAAAAATTTAAATATTGTTAAAATCAAAATAAGTTTAATTTTGGACCCTTTGGACCTTAAGGTAGACCAATTTAAACAGGACCAAAAAATTAAGAATCTAAATACACAGTTAGATTTGGCATATCAAAGAACCCCCATAATTCAATTTCTATAAAATCAAAAAAAGTTTAATTTTGGAACCTTTTGGTCCCTAAAGTGCCTAATTCCTAAACTCTGGACAAAAACTCCCAAAATAAATCCCAACCTTCCTTTTTATTTGAATTTCATAGATTTCTATTAACTTAGCCTAAAGTAATTATGCGAAAACCAAATGGCTTCAGACAACACGATACCAATATATGATCACAAAAAACTTTTTGCAGTCGCATAAAAACTGCAATATTTCCTTAAAATTACCAATCTAGTGGCAGCAACCCAACAATGGGTTGTTACACTTGTCTGAAAATTTATTGTTGATAGAACTTCACCTATAATGAACAACCAACTCTTTGTCAGATTTGCTCTTAATCCTTTAATTTGGGTTTTGAGATAAAAGCCAAAACTACCTTTCCTCCTATGTTTTTATTTAGTATGTTTAGCCATGATCACAATGTTTTTTGACGAAACAGAAAACAAAACAACAAGAGTGCACACGCTGAAATGTCTCGCCTTCTTTCCTAATTGTTGATATTATGTTGATAGTCCTAAATATAAAGCTTTATTACAACTGTCACATAAATTTAAGGTATCCGGCCCATAATTAGCCAATATACAACAAGCAAAATAATTTACATTTTTATCAAGGATTGTAAGTAGGGGGGTCTAAGAGTTCTTACTATGAAATAAAAATCCGCAAAATATTTGAGGTTAACAGCAGAGCTGGGTTACAGTGCCCCCCCCCTTTTTTGTCCTCAAATGCCAAATAAGGGGTTTTAATAGGATGTAATTTTAAGAAATCTATATGGTATAATTTACTAATCTATCTTTTAAAAGGAACCTTACATGTAACCTTGTAAAATTAAACAAAAAAAATAAATTGTTTTTTTGGTATTCTATTTTTAGAACTGTGTTATTGTTACTAATAATAGAAAAAGGAGAAAAGTCGAAAATTTGTCAATTTTATATCTTCACTAGTTCAAAAGTGAATATTTTAGCAGAGCATTAAAAAATGACATTTAAATTAACTTTACATATTGTTCTATCCTAAAAAAAATTTTTAGAAACTTTTACCGTACCAATTTCAAGAAATTTTGATTTAGAATGTCAAGGTCACAGTTCGTAAATGGAGACTTGGTATCCCTGTTCTGATGTTTTTTGGTGTAATTTATGTAAATCTTTAGCAAAACTAACCATACTTCATATAATCTTATAATAAGAATAAACTATGATATTTATGACATGTAAAATTCAAAAGGTCAAAGGTCAAGGTCATTTTTGGAGCTAAAATCAACAAAAATCTCCTTTTTTGCTAAATTTTCAAAAGTGTATCTACCTATTGGTTCCATAATCTTCACAACCTTTGTTAATAAAGACCATTTGATGATATTCAAAAGATCTTGGTTTGGTTTCAACCTTTAGGGGTCAACAGGTCAAAAGGTCAAGTAATTTTAGGAGCTAAAATTATATACAATGACCTCCTTTTTTGCTCAATTTTCTATAGTAAACTTACCTTTATGTACTATAATCTTTCATTACATTTGTTAATTGTGATAACTTTATGATATGCATTAGATATAGGATTAGCTTCAACCTTGAGGTCAAAAGGTCAAAGGTCGAGGTAATTTTAGGAACTGAAATATGAAAATTCTCTCCTTTTTGCTCATATTTCAAAAGTATATAATAAAAAGAAGATGTTGTATGATTGCCAATGAGACAACTTTCTACAAGAGACCAAGATGACACAGAAATTAAGTTATAGGTAACTACGGCCTTCAACAATGAGCAAAGCCTATACCGCATAGTCAGCTTTAAAAGGTCCAAAATGGCAATGTAAAACAATTCAAACAAGAAAACACACGGCCTTATTTAAAGAAAAAATGATCAAAAAACAAATATTTTACACACAAACAAACCACAACCACTGAATAACAGGCTCCTGACTTGGGACAGACACATACATACATAATGTGGTGGGGTTAAACATGTTGGACAATATGTATGGTTTTGCTACATGTTTTCGATTTTGTCCAATGTGCAACACCAGACATCACATGAAAGCATTAGGGCTCAGACTGAGGATGCATTTTCTTATATTTCACACCAGCATTAACTAGAGCTCATTAAAAAATACCCCATCATTCCTGTTCAACATTGAACTCAGTTAGGTTAATTATCTCCCATGAAATATTTCAGAAAGTGTTTATTCTACTTCATGCACATAATAAATAATAGAAATAATCTTCTTCGATGATATTAATAAACTCTATCACATTTCAATATTTATTTGTACATTATCATGAAAGTATAACATGGTCATAATGGTTCAAAGGATACAAATAAATATTATCATATCTATATATACAATGTACAATCAATATTAAATCTTTTGAATATTAACATTGATCAATAAAGCATGACAATGAGATCAGGATCAATCATACAGTATACAAAATTAAGCAGACCTATTGCTTTATGAATCTGATACATGGACTTGACCATGGGTACATAACTTTTTTCACTGATCCATGAAATGTGGTTAATGTCAAGGGAAAACAGTTTTACAGACATGAGGAACTTTCAATTCATGCTCATTGCAAGTATAGATATCATATTATTCATAAGAGAGAGAATTAACATTAAAAACATTAATAAAAATTGCTGAGTTCAAAATATCTGTAATGCAGCAACAACTTTTCTCTTTAGTCTAAGGTTGGTCAAATCCCACACAATTCCTGTTATGTCTTCAGCCCCTGATGGTATTGGAGCTTTTAGTACCACATTATATCAATACTGGCTGCCAGTTTCATATTCCATCTCTTTGATATGAGAGATAACATCTTGCCTAACTGGAAGTAAAAAAGAAAATTCATCACAAATTAATTAAAACTTTTAAATTTAGCATTCTGAAGAAGAAAACTATCACTATAGTATATGGTTGAAAGCAATCTGACTACCAAATGTGTTTATGTGTTGCAACACTGAGGGATGTTCCAGAAATAAATGTAAGGGGATCAGGGGTCAAAAGACACTTTTTATTTCACCCCCACCATGCATATTTCATTTGTCATTTCAGTGCCTTTTATAGCTGAATATGCGGTATGGGCTTTGCTCATTGTTGAAGGCCTTACAATGACCTGTAGCTGTTAAGTTCTGTGTCACTTGGTTTCTTGTATCTTTGGCAATCATATGACATCTTCTTTTGTATATAAATAGGGGCATTAAAAAAAGATTGTAAAGTTCTAGATTTCTTTTTTCTTTTTTTTAATAGAAGTCATCGACTTTCAAATATACACTACAGCTCAGGTGGATTTTGCGTTGTCCACCCGTCCACAGTGGGAGTGGGCAAACTTTCTAGCTTGTCAACTCTGCCCACCCATAGGAGTGGGCATGCAATTTCTTTTGTTTAATCAAAAGACTTGCAAGTACAATCAATTGAAAAAAGCAGATAAGCATTAGATATCAATATTTTAACAAAAAAGAGATTAAAGTTGGAGTGGGCCGGTGGAAAAAGCAAAATCCACCCAGGCTGTTGTGTAGCACTGTTCAAACATAATTGATTAAATGTTAGCTAACATACTCAATCAGTTGTTTCAAAGTCCGAAGAAGGATGTAGATGTATTCATAGGTCTCTCAACATTTGAAAATGTCTGCTTTGGTGTGGCATTTGGTATCTGGTGGATATATCTGCATCTTGATCTCACAGGCTAATTTCTACAAGAAGCAAATTATAGTTTAACAAATATGTAAACAGCAGAGTAATCTGAGTTCACTTAGTAATAGGCATTTTTAGTTTGATAATGGGTAATTTTTTAATAAAGTTCAATCTAGTTTATCCCTGCCACATTCTGTATGTGCCTGTCCCAAGTCAGGAACCAGTAATTCAGTAGTTGTATTTTAATGCTGTATAACCAATAATTCAGTAGTTGTATTTAGTCTTCTCCTTTGAATTGTTTAAATTTATAGCTGATTATGTAGTATGGGTTTGTCTTATTGTGTAAGGTTGTATGGTGACTTAAAGTGGTTCCTTTATATGTCATGTGAAGAACATGTATTGGGGAGAGTTTTCATATTGGCAATCATACCACATCTTCTTATTTTCAAAATGGCTTTGTACCAATGCAAGCATTATGAATATTTTATCCAACTTTATAGATTTAATTTTCAAACTCTATCCATTATAAGATAAATCATGGACAAATAGAAAAACAAATAGACTAAAATTTTGATAGTACTAAGTAGTTATCAGCTTTTAAACAGGTTAGATAACTCTCTAATACATGTAAACATGGAACATGTACATATGTGTTCATGTTTCATATCTATATTTTTTAAAGACAAGGCATAATATACATGATATAACAATAAACATAAACATGTATCTTAGAAAACTGCTCTATTTATTACCTACATGTATGCCCATTTGTGTTTGTCTGTGTATTAGGTAAATGTAGCATAAGTTCTCCACAGTCATTAACAAGGTTAATTAGCATCTCTGAAATTTAATTAAAAAGTTCCTTGTCATCATTGATACATTGATCATGTACATGTACATATAGATATACAAATGTAAATAAAAATTGGTTATAATACAATGTAATTTGTATCTATATATAAGTTAAGTTCAGACATGTTTCAAATAATTTTAGGTACAACCATTTATTTCATTCATTTATCAATGACACTACAACAATTGACAACAAAATTGCTATCAATCTGAACACAAAAAAAAACCTGTGTATTATTTAATGAAAATACACACCATTAGTCTGTATACATGTATCATGTTTTGATTATTTACTGACCCCTAATGTACATTTAAATTAACAGTGACAGATGGCAGAAATACATATACAACTGTACAAACAAGTGAAACTGCGAGCTACTGCTCACTGATGATACCCCCGCCGCAAGTGGATAATATTAATAGTGTAAAAATATGCAAGTGTTCGGTAAACAGGAAGTTGTCGAGTGATGAATCTGAAAACGCATCACACGGTATAGCTGACTTATAAAAATCCTGAAACCAAATTTCAGAAATCCTTGTATTGTAGTTCCTGAGAAAAATGTGACGAAAATTTTTAACTTGGTTATCATGTGTAAAATCATACAAGTGTTCGGTAAACAGGAAGTAGTCGAGTGATGAATCTGAAAACGCATCACACGGTATAGCTGACTTATATAAATCCTGAAACCAAATTTCAGAAATCCTTGTATTGTAGTTCCTGAGAAAAATGTGACGAAAATTTTCAACTTGGCTATCATGTGTAAAATCATACAAGTGTTCGGTAAACAGGAAGTTGTCGAGTGATGAATCTGAAAACGCATCACACGGTATAGCTGACTTATATAAATCCTGAAACCAAATGTCAGAAATCCTTGTATTGTAGTTCCTGAGAAAAATGTGACGAAAATTTTCAACTTGGCTATCATGTGTAAAATCAGACAAGTGTTCGGTAAACAGGAAGTTGTCAAGTGATGAATCTGAAAACGCATCACACGGTGTGGCTGACATATATAAATGTTGATACCAAATTACAGAAAGGGTGGATGTGTAGTTCCTGAGAAAAATGTGACGAAAGTTTCATGGGACGGACTGACTGACTGACTGACGGACGGACTGATGGACGGACGGACTGACAGACAGAGGTAAAACAGTATACGCCCCCCTTTTTTAAAGCGGGGGTATAATTACAAGATACATGTATCTTCATTATCATATAAATGAAAGAAGAGTAATACATGTATGCTACATTTCTTGGGATGATAATCAAAAATATCTCAGATAATCTGCAACTTACCTTATCAATTGTGTTTTGTAGGTTTGGAGGGATTAATGTCACATCTTTAACAAGGATGGTTTCTCTAAAAAATGAAATATAAATTTCTGTTACAAAAATGTTCTTCATTTTGATAGCACATAGATCATGTAGATAAGGAATGTATATATGTAGCAGTACAATGTACATGTACATCATTTGTACATGTATGTATGTACAAATGATGATTGTTAGTTTATAATACAAATTTTCTTACCAAATATAATAAAGTGAAAACTGGACATATATTAAAAAATACATACATTTTATAATAGAATAATATTTGTTGTAAAAATGCTATTTGCCAATGTACATGTACATGATGTAATAAAAAGAATAAATCATCAAAGAATTCAAATATTGAAAAGCTTTACAACTTATGACCTTACAACGCTGAAAATTTAATCAGGGAAAATGCACCTTGGTGAACTTGTGTCTTATTTGCTCAGTCGTTGAATATTTTTCTGTATTTACATTTTTCGACTAGTTATTGTATAAAAAAAATTAATTATAGTATGGATATCAGATTAAAATGGGAAGTACACGTACATTGTTTTGTACATGTAAAGTATCAACTTCTTCTTACATTCATAGAAATTAAACAGAAAAAACTCCCAGATATATACATGTATGAACGGTCAATTGTTTGTTTGCTCTTTATTTATGTTTCTTTGTATCCTACATCATGTACATGAGCATTTGACTTTTAATCAAATACTGATTAAATTATCAGATGATTTTTAGATGGATATTATCAAATATATATTACTATAGTCATGCTAGTATATACATGTATCAATTAATTAGTGTTGTGGCAGTGTCTGTGTCAATGTGACAAGTTTAACAGCCATTGATGGTTCATGCTACATGATGATCATACATGTACATTGTATGACATCTGTACCATGGCAATTCAACTTTTGAACATGTTGAAGGGTAGCCTTGGCTTGAATCCCTCAATTGTCTGATAGCATGCATGTTTTCCTATTTAGTTCTACTGCACTTTTGTTTAATGCTTTCTTGCAATTGTTATCAATATGTTTGTATTTGTTTTTTGCCTTGACTTGGGTGTTTGTTCCTAAATTATTACAAACATATAAACTGACCGACCTGGATTATTTTTTAAATAATCATTTTTTTCATACATGTATCTAGTTTAGATTACTATGACATCTAACGGCTGTTTTGCCAGACAAGCTGGTGTCGTGGGGCATAATTAACATGACAATGTTGCCCAACTCAAGTTTTAAAATGTTTGGATTTGTAAATGCAAATTACCTGGCACCTGCTCAAAGTTGTACACTGAAGCTTGGCATCACTTAGCTTGGCCTTTGGTTTACTAGGTTCTCCATGTTAGGAACCATAAGAAAGTCGGTTTAATTCCATCCAGATATACACTTAACATATGAATACAGAACTTTAAAACATAAAAATGAACGATCCATTCAAATCGTCTCCCAGAGCAGATCGCCAGATGAAAAGGACAAGTGCGTGATGTGTTTACATTCCTTCTATCAACTAATCTTCCTATGCCGGTACAACATATTTGACAACCAGTTGCATCCAAACTGCACACATTATTTCCGCATCACGATAAGACGAAGAGACTTAAATCGGCGTACTATTTTGGGTAAAACGCCTTCGTCTGTCTTGGCAGCCGACCGAGTCGTCCATATTTGTTTACCATAACTTCTGTTTCCGGATTGTCAAAATTGGGCAATTTATAGAAAAAATGAGCGTTTACTCTATAGTTAATGAAAATATACTTCAATTAAGCCTTTCTGATATTTTAATCGTCATTTTAAAAATAATAACTATACTTTCGCTTACTAGGCGGAAAATACCGAGGTGTTGAAAAAATTTACACCTCGGTAAACTCCGGAAAATTTTCCGTAAATCTTTATTATGGGTCGGATACCTTAACATTAACCAAGAAAACTAAACATTGACCAATGAACCCTGAAAAATAGGCCAAGGTTAGATGAGCCATGCCAGGCAGGCATGTGCACCTATTAATCCTTCCATACAACAAATACAGCAGATCTATTGCTTATAGTTTAAGAAAACAGACCAAAACACAAAAACTTGACACTGAGCAATGAACCTTGAAAATGTGGTCAATGTCAAATAAAACCTGGGTGACTGATATATAGATTATAAAATATTTCCATACATCAAATATAGTTGACCTACTGCATATAGTATTAGAAAAAAAGACCAAAACTCAAAATCTTAACTTTGACCACTGAACCATGAAAATGAGGTAAAGGTCAGATGACACCCGCCAGCTTGACATGTACACCTTTTAATATTTCCATACACAAATTATAGTAGACCTATTGCATACATTATGAGAAAAACTGACCAAAACACAAAAACTTAACTATATTACCAGTATAACCACTGAACCATGAAAATGAGGTCATGGTCAGATGACACCTGCCAGTTGGACATGAACACCTTACAGTGCTTCCATACACCGCATATACTAGACCTATTGCTTATAGTATCTGAGATATGGACTTGACCACCAAAACTTAACCTTGTTCACTGATCCATGAATTGAGGTTGAGGTCAAGTGAAGGCTGTCTGACGGGCATTAGGACCTTGCAAGGTACACACATACCAAATATTATATAGTTATCCTATTACTTATAATAAGAGAGAATTTAACATTACAAAAAATCTTAACTTTTTTTTCAAGTAGTCACTGAACCATGAAAATTAGGTCAAGGACTTTGGACATGTGACTGAAAGAAACTTTGTAACATGAGGCATCCATATGACATGTATACTAGTAAACAAAGTATGAAGCATCCTGGTCTTCCACCTTCTAAAATATAAAGCTTTTAAGAAGTTAGCTTTTTAATTTTAATTTGCAAGTTATACACTATCCAAACTAGAGACCTAATAGAGTAGATATACTCGACTAATTTTAATTAATTAATAATTGGCGTGAACTCAGATTTAAGGGAATAGATGACAGTTTACCTACAATGACCTAGTTTCATGGCAATAGCTAGCACATACATTAAAGACTATATGGTCATTCTTATTTTTAAACTTTGGGTGTTCTTTTTTAATGTTTAAAGCTAACAATTTCAACTACCGGTACATATATCAAGATTTGATCCTGCATTATTTAAGTATTGCAAAAAATAGCTTTTTAAATGGCTCTATATATAATTGTGTATGTCACATGTATGTTCATGATGTATTTTAATGTACAATGATGTAAAGCAGCTGAAAACTCATTAGCCGTCTCATGTTTTTATCTCAGTTCTTCAAAAGGCAAATTTATATGAGCCTATGCCTGAAAAATAGAGATTTCTAATTAAGGGGAAAGACCTCCCCCCCCCCCCTTTTCGTGTGAAAAATTTGTTGATTATCATGATTATATCACAGGAGTTTGAAATCCTATCAATAAGGGGGGTAAAAATATACCAAAGTCGACTATCACAGTAGAGCTTCTCTCGAAGAGAGGTGAAAAGGCACAGGCAATTGTTTCTAGGAAGGTCGACTATCCATATAAATAGAAGAAGGTGGCTATTAAACGAAATTTTTTTGGGTCACGACAGTCTCCGCTTCGGGCGCTTTTTCTACCCTTCAACTTAATGCTAAAAATCCCTACCTTATATGAATCGATTCAGTGAATATTTTCCTTTAACACTAAACTAATTTCATAATCCCCACAGTGTTCCTCTTCACGGTAATCTACTCTCAATTCACTTAACCATGTCGAAAACTTGAACTACCATCTTTTCAATGTATTTACTTCCGGTTGACATCGCAGTAAATTTATTGTGTTTTCATTGACTCAGTTTCTTTCCGCTAATTCTTATGAATCTGAATACGTTTTTTACCTCCAAAATAAAAGATCGATGAAAATCTTTAGAGTTACCATATGCATTCGGAATTCTCTAGTATTATCGAATACGTGACCTCACGGTTATCGCCGCCTTCTTGGATAGGGGGCAAGTTGCGTAGTAACTGCGATTGTTTACTTCCGGAAATTTCGTAGCGGGAATTTTGACAACATGAAATACAAATCAACAGGAGAAGGATTTGCCGTTGATTCTGACACTGGAAAATCCTATATGAGTTGTAAATGGTAATATATTATAACTTCTGCCCTTAATTTACATTAATTAATTAATTATAAATCACTCAGAAAACCCATAAAAACAAGGGGGCGTGGCACATACTTTTTTTCATAACAGTGTGAAGAAAAACACATTTTATGAAAAATCCATCATCTTTTTATGCATAAAGTTAAAAAAAAAAAAAAAGACACCCTTATGTTTAATATACAATCACTTACCTGAGTCCCTTGTGTTAGAGTGTTTTCATGGTGTTGAATGCAATTACTGGAAGAATTGAGGTAAGTCTTAGAAGAAAAAAAAAATATCTATATCAGTTTAGAACAAGTGAGATTTCTTTAGGATAAGAGAAATCCAGTCCAAACTTGTTCTTTTCTTTTTCTTGGGGTGGTATTTTCATGGTCCTTATAAAAAAATCAAAAGAAATGCTAAAATACCAGGATAAACTTTCCTATTATATAAATTAAAGTGAAGCTCTTATGAAATCTGTATTAAAAAAACCCAAGTGTAGTCCATATAAAAAAAATAATTTAAAGAAATTTTCAAATATCATGGAGCAAAAAAGTGCACAATATTATATATAAATATAATAAAGCCTTTATAAATACTTCAATTCAATCAATATAAAAAAAAAAAAACCAGTGATATGATGTAACATTTCAAAATTATGTCATGGATGTTTATTTTTTTATTTATGAAAATAAGAACATTAGATATGATTGACAATGAGATAATTATCCACCAGAGACCAAATGACCAGAATATATTCTGTAAGCAAATGAATATGTTACCATATATATCAATCAGCAAGCTGTTATATTCATGTACACTAGGAGTTAACAAGTTTGTGTTAATAAAGATGTATTCACTTGACTTTATGAGTAGCAATTAAAATTTAGTATGTTACACTGGTCTTTAAGTTTCTTAGTCGGCTTAGAAGATTTCAAGGTGATCCCTAAAATTTTTATTATGACCGCCAAAAAGTAACTGCTGATAAAAAAAGATGTGCTAACAAGTCAATTCTTTTAGGTTGTCAATGAACCTCCAGGAGGATATTGAAATTGAATAATTGAAAAGAAAAAAATTAAATTCTAACTTTAAGAATTTGTATTCATAATTGTAATTTATTTTACAGGTAAATTTAAAATGGATAGTACAGATAATGCCTTTGAGGAGTTTTCTTCTAACACTATAGGCAAATTAAAAGATTTCTTGTCTGCAAGAGGACTTTCATGTATGGGAAACAAGCAACAGCTAGTATCAAGATGTTTTGTTGCATGGGAGTCCAACATTCCATTAAGGTATTCAGAACAGGAGCAACAAAGCAAACTAAAGACAGAATATGCTAACAGATTAAAAGAGGCAAATATAGATGACCCCAGGTCTTTAAGAGATGATGACTGGTCTTCAGATGTGAAGGAGTGGCCCAAAATAGATCTTGGCAAGATATTTTCTTTTATTTTATCTAAGAAAGAACAAGATATGGACTTCATTGGACATTACAAAACTCAAAAGGCCTACTCATATTACCAGTCTGGTTTTGTTGATACTGTGTTCTGTGCAACATTAAATGGATCTCAAATAATAAAGTCCCATGTGACTCCATCACAATCCATCAGAAATGAACCACATGATGTTTGGTTGGCTGTAAACAATGAAAATGAAATCCAAGTATCTTGGTGCAGCTGTATTGCTGGGCTTGCCCAAACTTGCAACCATGTCATTGCGGTGCTTTACAAGATTGAGTTTGCCACCAACATGGGTTACAATGACCCTTCCTGCACATCTGTTCCTTGTGGGTGGAATACCTCAACAAAGAAAAATGTCCAACCATGTCGTCTATCTGATTTGAATCTACGCCGAGACAACCGTAGTAAAATATCAGGTACTTGTAATAATAATTTTAATGAACACCTTTGTGAAAACAATTTTTTTAACCTGGTCAATGTTTTTGTTTTTTTTTCTTCAAAATGAAGACTTTTGAAAACAATTGACCATCAAGAAAATGCAACTGTTTCCAGACAAATACAACAATATAAAAGTCAACGAAGGATGTCTGTTAAAAGTTTTTGTATTAGTTTTTTTGTACTGTCTTTATATAATTGTGTAATATTATACATTTAATTTAGAAGATAACAGTATATGGGAGATAACTCTAACTTATTCAGAAAGATTTTATAAAAACTGAAAATTCAATAAACATTATAAGGTATGACCTTAATAATTAAAGAAACTAAACATACCATACATTATCAATATACTATGCAAAATTCTAAACACACATGACTAAACATTGATATTGATACAGCTTTTTTTTTATATGTGGTACGTTAAACCTGTCACAATAGTAAAAACCTTTTAACCTGAATTTATATTTTACACCATAATTGCATTGTGATTTTCTATTTATTGAAAACTGTTTTCTTTCAGGATCTACAATGGACAATGCAGAGGAAAACTTACAGTTTAAGCTAAAGTATGACCCAAGACGAGAAGATCAAAAGTCAGTGTCAGATGGTCAAGTTGAGGGGTTATATTCATCACTTCACAGAGTAAGACCTAAAGCAGTACTTTTTACTGGTTTTCCAAATACTCAGGCTGAAACTAATTGTCCAAAATCAATGCTTGATGCAGGAGAAATATTTGCCAAAAACAGTACAGATACAAGCAGTTTCATAAACAGCTTAACTTTAACTCCTGATCAGTCTATCTTAATTGAAAAAAAAAACTCAAGGGCAGAGCAGTAACAATTTTTGGTTGGAGCAGAGAAAAGGCAGATTAACAACATCAATCCTTCATGAAGTCTAAAAAAAAAATGAATGAGATTGTTAAAAACAAAATAACAAAAACCACTCCTTTAGTAGCAAAAGTTTTGGGTAAAAGTTCTAACATTGACCATGTTCCAGCAATTAAATATTCATGAAAACACAGCCAGGAACTTGTTCCTAGCTCTAGAATCACCTAAACACCGTAATTTTAAGGTTGAACACTGTGGATTATTTGTAAAAGCAGACCGTCCTTACATTGCAGCCAGTCCAGATTGAATTGTATCATGTCTTTGCTGTACAAAACAGGTGCTTGAGATAAAATGTCCATTTTCCTTGGAAAATAAATCTGTTGTTGATGGTTGGAAAAATTTAAATTACTTGCAAATGAATGAGAGCACTCAGTCTCACGGATACTACACCCAAATGCAAGCTCAAATGGCAGTGACTGGTTTGAAAATGGGACATTTTTTTGTATGGTCTCCTAAGGGATCATTCCAAACCAAAGTTCAGTTTGATCCTAAATGCTGGGTAAATTTACAAGAACAACTTATAATATTTTTTAAAGCTTATGTCGTGCCATACTTGTTATGTAACAAGCAACTTTGTGTATGTCCAAAGTGTGACAAGGTCTGCTGTGAAATTGAAGAAATATCTAATCAGTTGGAGAGTAGTGTTTTATGTGAATGTTGTGATTTGTGGTACCACTGGAAGTGTGTTGGCATTAAGAGTAATCCAACTACTGAGACATGGGTTTGTTCCAGCTGTCTTTTGAATGCTCTTGACTTGTAAATTTCATGTTACATTGTTTCATATTCATACATTTAGATTTGTTTTATAAGCATGAGGCAGCATACATTTTGTAGTTAACTAAATAATTTTACATTAATGTTCAAGCTACTTAATAAGTATTTCTGTTAGTTATTTCTAAAATTCTTCCAACTTTGAATTGGTATATGATGCTTGCAATATGTATAAGAATACAGAACTTCCACCAAAAAAATGTATGTTGCCTTGACAGTAGCATTAGATTATATAATCTGTTATTATAACAGTATTAAAGTCTGATATTTTAGAAATTAAGTTTTTTTTAATATTGCGAATTAATAACATTAACAAACCTTGGTAAAATGTACAAATATATGTAAAAATAAAGTCTCTGATTCTTAAAATATGTATGAAAACAGTTTTTCATAGTTCTTTCCTGAATCATCCATATAGAAATTGCAATAAATTAAAAACCAATTATTTCTAAATATTATGGTATACAACAGTATTATATATATTAGTAAGTCTATTCTAGCACTACAGTATTATATATATTAGTAAGTCTATTTTCACCATAAACGCATGCACTTTTAATTAACTTCCTATATTAATATTTTTGGATATTATCATTTTAAAATCAAATTTTCTGTCAATATGGTTGTTCATCTTTATTTAATGATTTTCATTTTAAGATTAAATATGAACTACAGATATATCTTTTTAAAGTACTTGTTTTTTAACATGATTTTTTTTCTCTGAATACACTATTTTTCAATTAAAAAAAGAAAGTCCAATAATTTTAAGGAAGTGACAACAGATAAGCATGCATACATAGTATATTATTGTTAAAAGTAAGCTTTATAATATAATCTACCTAAATGAACAACAACATACTGTAGTCGAGAATTGGAAGCAATCTGTTATATGTTAACAAAATTTTCAATTCATTTGCATTATTGGAAACTTGAAAAAAAGATAAAAGTTATAACTACTACCTTGTTCTTTGTTGTTCATTCAGGGAAAGCATGGTGCTAAATTATTTCACAATAAATATCTCATGTTTCAATTTATTATACATGCAAATCTCACTGTTGAAGGAAATAGTTTAATAATATTTTTAACAGTATTTTTCAATCAAACTTTCAGCATTGATCATATCATGTATTTTTTCTCTTCAAAAACATATTAATACTAATGCATACAAAATGTGAGATATTTGATTTGATGAAATAATTTAACATAAGGGGTCAAGCATATTGCAAGCAGTACAACAAACAACAACAATATCATCACACACAGGCAAACATGAAATAGGGATTTCGTTTTTCAAAAAACGAAATGTTTTGAGACGTCCAATTGCTTGCTCAACATAAATCCTAACATTTGCTATTTTGGAAGTTTCCAATACATCTCCTGAAGGCATAGACAGTTTACCACAAGTGCTTGGCGGATAGCAAGTCTTGCTTGAACAACCATTACGTCTTCTTTTATCTTAAAACCCTTGTCAGCCATAACTTGGTCATTTGGTTCCAAGTTAAAAATAAAGGCACAGTTGTTGAAGATAAATTTGTCAGACGCTCTGCCACCGTAGCATGGAGAAACATAGGAAAACATTCCATTTGGAGTAATGGCAACTAAGAATTTAATTGTGCAGTGGTGTTTATAGTCAGACCAACACTGAGCCTGTGTGTCAAGGCTTGAAGTAGTTTCAATAAATATCTCAGTACAATCAATGATGCATCTGACATTAGGGTAAAATGTTTTAAAGCATGATGGAAGATTTTCTTTAATAACATTTTTTGAAGGCCAAACTATAAGATGGCATAACTACAACCTCATCAGTTTAATCCATGTTATAAATATGGAGCTGACAAGTGCCTCTGAAATTTGGAAACGAAATGCCAACTCATGTACCAACAATCCTAACCTCAAACGCATCATCACCAACAATAACTCAATCTCTAATTTCAGTTTTCTACCAGGACCTGGTTTTACAAATAAATCTGTATCATCATCCATAGCATACCTCATTGGTGCCTCTTGTAAAGTTTGTTTTGATCCCTTCCAGTAGTGCATAACCGAGGCTTTCATACTTAAATGATCAAATATAGTTTTAAAAACAGTGGTATTGAGTAGACCAGTATAAAACTGCACATCCGCATCTCTGGATAACTGTACGGATTCAATAGACAGTGTAAATGATTGATTTAAAATACTCAATTCTGAGAAAGATTCTTCTTGTTTCTTTTTTTTCGTTTTTGGTTCAGGTGTTCTAAAAGTCAGTGAGCGTTTAACGGGAGGTTTTGGGGTTTCATTGTCACTGTTTGTAAGAAAAGTGTTGGATATGAATGTGCGTTCACCATCCTCAAAATGATTGGAACAAACTTGAGCATTTTTATTTTCAGTATAATCTTTTCTTCCCTGATGAATCTTGGAATGCCAGATTTGACGTAGTTTTTCGTCTTTCGGTAAGCCATGACATTGAAAATTTGTAACATGTGATTTTATGACAATTTTGTCAGGATAGCGTCTGTCATTATTGCATATTCCAATGCTACACCTGTCACTTTTACCCATTGTTAGTAAATTACATATAAATGTTAAGGAATACAAGCAACAAGCATGCAGAGAAATGCAGTACATTTTCTTGAGAAGCTAACAAGCATGGTTAATTAAGGAAGAAGCATGTAGACAGGCAGGTATTGTTCAAAGCTGTGAAATGCAGTCAAAACTGTTCTACCTGAAAGTAAAAAAATGGTCTTTTACTACTCTCTATTTATAGAACATTTTTTTTTTTTATAATGTGTATGGGGATGAAAAAAATTAATATGTAGGATTTTTACATTCTGACACATTTTGATAACCTTTGTAAGCCAGGGGGATCTTTATTGCAGATCCATGAATGTCAGGTATCCCCTTTTTCCATGTTATTTATTCACTGTTTCTCTCAAAATACTACTTTAATTTTGAATACATATATATAGGGTTTGATTCTTAGCAAAAATTATTCGAACTGGCTAGCTAAAAAATTATTTGAAACGATATAAAACTGTTTTTCAGTTTGTTTTATAGAAATACCACGCCCCCTTTTTTCATCATGGAATTTTGTCTATTTATACTCTTTCCTTCTGTAAAATCATATCAGCGGAACATAATGGTCCTTTCTGTACAAAAAAACAAACTACAATGTGTTGAAATATTACCAAGAAAGTCATTATCAGTTTTATAAATGGTTATCGTCAAATATTGCCGCCTCAAAAATTCCGGAAGTAAACAAACGCGGTCACCGTGCCCCCTATCCAAGATGGCGGCGATAACCGTGAAGTCACGTATTCATTCAAATTAGTTTCTGACTTTCTGATTTTTTTAATAACAACGATAAATGTACTTATTTCGGTGAAATTCCATCTTAAAAAATATATTCATAATGAAAATAATAACCTGGTAATTTTACAGAATCATTTCGTTTTTAAAAAGATAGCATTCTGCCCACAACCGGAAGTAGATACATTGAAAAGATGGTAGTTAAAGTTTTCGACATGGTTTAGTGAATTGAGAGTAGATTACCATGAAGAGGAACACTGTGGGGATTATGAAATTAGTTTAGTGTTAAAGGAAAATATTAACTGAATCGATTCATATAAGGTAGGTATTTTTAGCATTCAGTTGAAGGGTAGAAAAAGCGTCCGAAGCGGAGACTGTCGTGACCAAAAAAAAAATTTCGTTAGCCACCTTCTTCTATTTATATGGATAGTCGACCTTCCTATGCCAGAAACAAGTGCCTGTGTGAAAAGGTGAAGAATCTTGCCATGTAAACTTGTGTAAAAAATAAAAATTACCAATCCATTATAAAATCCGTCAGCTCAGTCTCATCCAGTGAAATAAATTATTGTCTGTTTTCGAAGTTATATGGAAGCTCTTATTAGTCCAGATAATTATGACGCATTGCAATGCATTTTTTCTAAGGAGCCGTGTTGACTTATAATTGGGGGAATGGAACCAATAAATTGATCGGATCCGATATGATCTTCCTAGTAACGGAGCACCTTTAACTTTGAGGTAATTATTAGTGTCGGTGGTCTCACAAGTAAATCAGAGTGAAATAGAATATTACATGCACATTAATTAGCAGAGAAGAGACAATTATCAACTTGTGTATTATTCATTTTCTTGCAGTTATATATACTGTAAATAAAACATATAATTTATATCCCAAAACAGGTGCTCGGATCTAGTACTAGTAAATGACTTTTAAATAACAATTATATCAGTGGCGGATCCGGGGGGGGGGGGGGGGGGGGTCTGGGGGTTGGGCCCCCTTTTTTTTGGCTGATCAATGCATTTGAATGGGAGCATATAGTTGGAACCCCCCCCCCCCTTTACTCTGTGTTGGGAACTCCCCCCTTTTTTAAAATGGCTTGATCCGCCACTGTATATTTATATTCTGTGGCGGGTCGAAGGAGGGGGAGGGGGTTCTGGGGGTTGGAAAAACAGTAAATTTGAAAAACTTGCCTTTTCTTTCCCAGTGCAAACGCAGACAAGTATAAGCATACCCAACTATATCAGTCCTATTCAGGATCGATAACTCTGTCGATAAATATTGGCGGGTATAACCATTTTTTTTACACAAGTTAAACTTGCAATATCGATTTATTTAGTCACTGGATTTAAAATATTTAATTAATAAAAGTAAATGACAAAATCAAATGCAATGAAATCTCGTATAATTTTCTATGAAATAAAAAAAATCTATTAATATAAAATTTGAATCAGAATATTTCTTTAAAACAATTATCGTAAAACATAAATATTTGATTATGTTTGAAACAAAAATCAACTTTTCAAAGAATTTTTCATATGATATTCATATTTTTCAGTTCTTTATGATATATATTTCTTCTGTTGTGTACACGGGGAAGAGAAGACATTTATTGTACATTTATGAAAACTTTTGTATATCACAAAATCTAAAAAAAAAGAAGCGAAAAATTATTTTATTATAAATTTTAGTGTTAACAATTTTCTGGATATCTTTCAAAATAAATGTTCCCGTGTTATTTTTATCACTTCACACTTGAAATAATTCCTTTTCCATCAAGAAATTTTGAAATCAATCATATCAAAATATCATCAAAGAAAATAACAGAAACAGCACAGATTCTGCACGAAAAAAAAACAACACTTTTTTAAATCGATGTGGGACGGAATTTGCCCTAAAATTAAACTGTTTCAAGTAGAATATTTCGCCAGATATATGTTTTAATATTCTGAATCGATTTGCAAAGTATTACTTTTATTTACTGAATTTGTGAATTTCAAGTACAAGTAGACATGGAATCGCTAGATTTCAACATTGAGTCAACGGGGAAACAACGAGAAATATGAGACTTTTACGAATCTCCAGGGACGTAATGTATTCAAAAATTAAACTGTCAGAGCCAAAATTTTTAGATATAATTATGTTCGAATACCAAGGATTGATTTGCAAAAGTTAAAAAAACAGGTCTAGTTGATGAGAAAATTGAACTTTATTGAAGCACCTATGCAATTAAATAGGACAAAATAATTCAAAATGGCGGCTCGCTGTACGTCACCAAAGTCACGTGATGTCTTACTTAGTTGGATATGATAGGGCCAACTTCTCCCAAATATATTTCAATACCGAGTCAATTTCAAAAAATAAGTTTCAAAGATTTTGAAAAAGTTTGAGTGCAATAAAGACCAAATTTTATCTGAAGTAAAGTTATGATGTGCCTTTCAGATACAAACTCCTTAATTTTTTACGTCAAATTTTACCAAAAGCACGTAAAATTAAGGGAGTACAGAAATTTATTGTAACAGAATTGTCTACATCGGTCATGTATATAGTACGTTTGCTATTTATAGATTTTATGTATTGTAACAGAATTGTCTACATCGGTCATGTATATAGTACTATTGCTATTTATAGATTTTATTGATATTGCGTAAAATTGTTTATGTATGAAACATAGACCTTGAGAAATTAATGTGATGCAATATTAATGGAAACATTTTGTAAAGAAACATTAGCACTGAAATTGTTTTTATTATTACGAACCTAATTCCGTGACATTGGGTGCATAGATTAAATCTTATTTTAAATGTGATTTGTCTGTGCATTATGTAATTTATGTAGTTTAATTTCTATTTTTATGTTGTTACCTAATGTTGTTATTACTTTTATGTAAGCTGTCTTATTTTATAATGGACCAAATTTTAATTCTGATAATGACATATATGAATATCTTTTACTTGTTTGTATATACTCATCGTACAAGCTGTTAGACGCATTTGTGGTAACCAATTCCGCTAGTGCCCGTTGTATTTTGTTTTGTTTCTTTTTTTGCATTGATAAAATCATCGCAAGAATTTCTGAATTACCAATAGAATTCATGCAATTTCTGATTTTTACTTGTTTTTGATCACATAAATAAAAGAAAAAAATGAAAATTTATTTTAGGATCCGCCAAAAAAAAAGAATATCAAGGAGATATTTGTTTGAATAAGCAATTTGTTGACGTTTTCCGTTGGTGTGAAGAAACGTTTCATTTTTTATACCCCCGCTTTAAAAAATGGGGGTATACTGTTTTACCTCTGTCTGTCAGTCCGTCCGTCAGTCCGTCCATCAGTCCGTCCCATGAAACTTTCGTCACATTTTTCTCAGGAACTAAACATCCACCCTTTCTGTAATTTGGTATCAACATTTATATATGTCAGCCATACCGTGTGATGCGTTTTCAGATTCATCACTTGACAACTTCCTGTTTACCGAACACTTGTCTGATTTTACACATGATAGCCAAGTTGAAAATTTTCGTCACATTTTTCTCAGGAACTACAATACAAGGATTTCTGAAATTTGGTTTCAGGATTTATATAAGTCAGCTATACCGTGTGATGCGTTTTCAGATTCATCACTCGACAACTTCCTGTTTACCGAACACTTGCATATTTTTACACTATTAATATTATCCACTTGCGGCGGGGGTATCATCAGTGAGCAGTAGCTCGCAGTTTCACTTGTTTCCAATTGCAGTGACATTTTCAGATTGTTGGTCAATACATTATGTAAATATATTTATCAATTAGGACTTTTGACGAGGTCAATACGTCATTTATGGACCTGTTCAGATTATACTGACCGAGGACGAAGTCCGAGTGTCAATATAATCTAACAGGTCCATATATAACGTATTGACTGAGTGAAAGTCCTTAATTTATATATTACATATGTGAATAATGTATTTGAAAAATGGTGTTCAGTGATTTTTCGGTGTAATTTTAAATTGTATTTTGCAATAATTTTAACATATTATGAAAATATCAATATTCTATAAACAAATTCATAGCTTATTCTTAGCGTCTGCATTTAACATAAAAATCATGAAATCTCCTAGTAAACTTGCAACATTTCTTTTCGTCTGCTGCAGCGCTTCCTCCATGGTTGTTATTATGACGTCATGACGTCATAAATCTAAATTTAGCAAGATTTTTTTATATATATATTGACCATCAGTATACATACAAATGAAACATAAGGCTTCGGATAAGTAGAATAACCTTTGAAACATGTGATCGTTATATCCAATAAAAACAGTAGAATGCTACACCATATGTAATATATATATATAATATTTAAATGATGACCACTCATGTGAAGATATAAAATTATATTCCTCTTGTTTAGTTAATGTCCATGGATATGACCCTGATAACGTATTGAATGAATATGAAGTCTTCGAGCTTCTAGTATTACTGATTCTGGAATTGAATGGAATTGACGTATTTTGGCATAACGGTAATCACAAAGAGGGGGTAAATTAAAGCACAAGGAATTATAAATATATACAATTGAAATGGGGTAGAGTGCATGGAGGAATAGGAATTAAAAGTATCACTTCACGATGATCGAAAAAAGTATCTTGCACGTTATTATTTTCATTATCTTGTCTGAAACACTCTGAATAATGAGCAGCACTTCAAGGCGAAAACAATTAAGTCATGTGAAATACTAATAACATACACGTTGTATGGACAAACCGTTAAACCCCTCAACAAAAATTGTTTAATTCATGTCATATCAGATAAATCATAGCGCGGAAAGGTAACTGTAATTTAATATCAAAACTAAATATTTGTTACATTTTTCAATAAATTTATAAATCTTAATTAGGCACGCGTCAGTTTCATTTCATGAGACCTACAAGGATTTCTATAAAACAAATTTAAATAATAATACAGTTTTCACTTTTTTTCCGATATAGATAAAAAAAAATGTATATAATCGTTTGGGAAATAATACGATTTGGTTGAATTATTTCACTTCATAATAGTGCATTATTTAATTTATTTAATTGTTCTCTGTATTCTGTCATATTTGTCATATATATATATATATATATATATATATATATATATATATAGAGTCTATACGAATCTACCAACCAGTAAACTTAATAGGTATTGGATCATCAAAATTGACAATACTACACAAACAGGAAAAATTATATGAGTCTGAAAGATTGTGTAACAATACCGATAAATAGATGGAAAACAAAACACTAAAAAGTGTTGAATATCATTGCACAAAGATGGAAAAACTGAACAGATGATATAAATTATACAATAATTGCAAATATTTCGGCTCAACAAATGGCCTTCTTCGGTGACAAAAGTTTTAACAATAATGAGATATAATGTATAAGGTGTAAACATAGATCACTAATAATACAGGTAAGTTTTGGTCGATTGATTTTAATCCAAAATCCTGAATATAATAATATAAACACTAGACTGTAAATTTAATTATTTCTTTCTATTGATTCCATCTGGATGGAGGACACCCAGTGTTTTTATCCAAAACCTCTCCCGATTTTCTCTTTGCCTATGTTGCCATGTACAATCCTGTTCGATCACAAGGATCTTCATGTGATCAAAATCTTTCAGATTGTGATCTGGTAACCTGAAATGTTGGCTGACAGGAATATACGGTTTTTTTGTGAGGTCACTCCTGTGGCCATTGAGGCGTTTGTGAAATGGCTGCATAGATTCACCAACATATTGGAGACCACATCTAGGACACTCAAGAACGTAAATCACGTTTGAGCTTTTGCAGTTGACATTGCAGAAGATCTTGTATGTCTTTTCTGTGGTCTTACTGTGAAATGTTGATGAATGCTGCAATTGGTTGCAACATTTGCAGCGCTTATCCCCACAAGGCTGACAATTACCTACAGTATGGTTAGGTTTGGAAAGGTCAGCACGGACAAGTATATTTCTCAGGCTGTTAGGTTGTTTGAAGGCAATCATGGGAGGATCAGGAAAGATTTTGGATAACTTCGAATGTTTCTCGATTGCTTTTCAATCGAGAAACATCCGAAGTTATCCAAAATCTTTCCTGATCCTCCCATGATTGCCTTCAAACAACCTAACAGCCTGAGAAATATACTTGTCCGTGCTGACCTTTCCAAACCTAACCATACTGTAGGTAATTGTCAGCCTTGTGGGGATAAGCGCTGCAAATGTTGCAACCAATTGCAGCATTCATCAACATTTCACAGTAAGACCACAGAAAAGACATACAAGATCTTCTGCAATGTCAACTGCAAAAGCTCAAACGTGATTTACGTTCTTGAGTGTCCTAGATGTGGTCTCCAATATGTTGGTGAATCTATGCAGCCATTTCACAAACGCCTCAATGGCCACAGGAGTGACCTCACAAAAAAACCGTATATTCCTGTCAGCCAACATTTCAGGTTACCAGATCACAATCTGAAAGATTTTGATCACATGAAGATCCTTGTGATCGAACAGGATTGTACATGGCAACATAGGCAAAGAGAAAATCGGGAGAGGTTTTGGATAAAAACACTGGGTGTCCTCCATCCAGATGGAATCAATAGAAAGAAATAATTAAATTTACAGTCTAGTGTTTATATTATTATATTCAGGATTTTGGATTAAAATCAATCGACCAAAACTTACCTGTATTATTAGTGATCTATGTTTACACCTTATACATTATATCTCATTATTGTTAAAACTTTTGTCACCGAAGAAGGCCATTTGTTGAGCCGAAATATTTGCAATTATTGTATAATTTATATCATCTGTTCAGTTTTTCCATCTTTGTGCAATGATATTCAACACTTTTTAGTGTTTTGTTTTCCATCTATTTATCGGTATTGTTACACAATCTTTCAGACTCATATATATATATATATATATATATATATATATATATATATATATATATATATATCAATTATTGGCGTAAAAGTCAGCATTTCGTGCGTAAAAATGACCACCAAAGTAGGCACGGGGTTTAACTATGCATTTCCCTGCATACTTTATATATATATATGCCTATGCCTTGTATTATGCTAAAGCAATGTTGTTGCTAATGCAATTAAGATTAATTCATTCATTCAATAATGATAAATCTTTTAGTTCTTAATTTTTTTTAATTAAAATGAATATTTCAGTTTAATCTCAAGATAAACTTTTTAAATTGTATATAGTGACATGGTCAGTCACCTGATTAGTTACATGGCTGATTACCATCTTACAGGTGACCCAGTAATTTTCCATATGACAGTAATGTGTATATATACCCTAGGGGTGTGTATAACTTATTTTCTAGGGAACATCCTGTCCACGTGTAATACTAAGTATATATATTGCAACAGATGACATTACACAAATTTTCTTTGTAGCATCGGTGTCAATTTCATGTTCAACCACACAAAAAATTACATTAAAAAGATATTATGATAAAATCATAAGAAAAAGTTTTAAAAATACTAACAAATACATTTGGCATTAAGTAAACGGGGATTCGGGTTTAAAGAGCTTATTTCCAGTGGACAACAACAAATGGAAGTTTTTAAGGACCTTCACTGGCTATACAGCACTTGCAAGCACGGTCGGTCCAGTGGAAATTCATACTAGATAACTTATAGCAAGGAAATATATATCTAATATATACAATTCCTTGCTTATAGCAAGGATTGTATAGTAAGAGGTTACTATACAAGTCCTTGCTTATAGTAATTCTTTTGATATATACAAGTTAAAATGAAGAAAAAGGCTCAAAACCGCATTTTTGTTTTTGTTCTTAGTGCACTAATGAGGTCCTTTGCGGTATTTCTACGGAACCCGGCTGTATTAGTAGCCTGGTATTATGCCAATTTTCTGTCCATTTCTTTTCAGTGGCAGTCGAAAATATTCCGACCGTATTACGGGCGGTCTCAATGACAAGACCTACCTATCGTATTTATTGTTAATTTTGTTAATTTCTTTTCTTCCTGAACATACATGAACATTATTTTTTTTTAGTACTGTTTAGGCGCACCCAACATTAATCAGTATAAATCAATAGGGAATGATCGAGTATCTCCAACATTCAATTGTCTCTTGAAGGATCAATTTTTAATTTCTGCCATCCGCACCAAACATGTATATTTACGATGTAATTTGTTAAATGTGGGAGTTTGGCAATATACAATCAAAGTAAGCAATATACAACGTCAGGCAGAAGATCTGTATTTGTAAATTGGTATTTTGATATATCACCTGATTAGGAAGTGTCTCTCTGAAATTTTCTGAAAAACTTACACACACACATAATCTGCCTTTTTTTCGTATGGTTATGAGATCTATAGGAATATAGACCTATAGGCCTAATTGCATGCAAGTCTTAACAAATTATATATTTTGGTATGCTATATTTGATTTTTTTATAGACTACTAGTCATTTTGTAGGATTTTTTTTTTTAACATGCGGATTGACTTGAGTGTGATATATGATGTATCTTTTGTGCTACATTTAACAATTATTTACAACCATGCTGCATGATACACATTCATCACTATACCGCATCTAAATAAAGCTTTTTTGTTAAAAAAAAATAAGGAGATGTAAACAATTAAAGGATTCGTAATGAGACAACTATCGACCAGAATTTAAAATACCCGATATAAGAATTGTGACTTTCTTACTTTCTTCATTCAGAGTGATCATAAATTAATCAGATAAGCTGGGGGAGGGGTGGGGCTTTATATTAAAAGAAAAGAAAATAGCACTAGCTTTTTGTGATAAATATATATAATACATTCACAGTAACAGACATAGATCATACGAGAAAATAAGCTCTTCAAAGCTCTGTCAGATCCCGGTACTTTTAACTGTTTCTTGACGCGTGCAACAAAAAATGCAGACTGAGTACCGGGTTACAGGTGTTCATTGACAAATTATCATCTTTCGATTAAATGATCTTTTAAAAATCTATATGGTCGTAAATTTTAAAGCAGAGACATATATATCTGTATATTTGTCTCTGTTTAAAGTTATAAAATCTAAATGTTAAGTGATCTAAAATGTTCATTACCAATGAGTATTTTCGATTTTTCTATGAAATGTGTCTAAGGTCGTCTAAAGGTATATTATACATGTGTATAATGAAAGTCAAATTATTGTGCCGTGAAAACGGTAAAGGAAGTTTAGCGGGACACTTGAAATTACAAAAATATCAGAATTGCTTACTTTCATAGTGTAAGCGGGACGAGGGAATCTAAAAAAAAAGTAACTATGCGGGATCCGTGAACAAAACCCCCAATGAGACTCCCATAAGTTGTGGCTTATTTTGGTCTTTTAAGTTAGTTTCTCTCCCCTACATTACTTGATCGCTTTTGTAAAACAACTACACTCGAGGTCCTACAGTATTTTATGTCAATAAATACGTTACCATCATAAATTCTGAGTACATCCATCTGCGCAAGTCTGACAGGCCGAGAACCCCAAATAAAAATATCATCCAATGAGAAGAGGGATGACCGAGCAGTGCCCGTATAACCATGCCATTATATCATCCATTTTAATTTCCGCCTGCGCATCGAGACACACGTGTTACAACTTACAGAGAAGACTTTAAGTTTTTGTTTTTTCAATAGTGAATATTGTAGGTATCCCCATACCATTGTTTATTTGACATTTTTTGTTATAATATTGTTGTTTATAAGTGTTTAACTTCATACTTGTTTAATTATGGAGTTTAATGCTCCCAGTCCTTACGAGGCCATTACAGGTAGGGATGTTTTTTAAGACGGTTCGTTACCCTTTCCTGTGACCGTAACAACGGTAGGGTAGGGAACCCCTCCTAATAGTAGTCAACTAACCGACGTTTTTACTTCGGTGACTTCTAAGACCGGTCAACAGACCCTGAATGCAGGTTCTGTCGGTTATCATGGAGGTGTCCCTACCATTACCACTGTTACGCACACTTTTTCTAGACCAGTTGACACCACAGGGTCCATTTCATCTTACCCTGGTACCTCTATGGGTTTAAACTTACCTGGTTCTAGAGCACCAGCGTCCTATTGTGGCTTCACTTTACCTGCTTCGGCTAGTAATGCCATGTCGTGGTCTAGACCTCCTTGGTCTCAGGGTTATCCTTATTCAGGCTTTCCTGGTCAGGGTTTTCATGGTCAAGGGTTTCCTGGTCAAGGTTTTCCTAATCAGGTTTTTCCTAGTCAGGTTCCTAGTCAGCCCTTTCCAGGTTTCTGGCCTTATTGTGGACCAGTTATTGTTCCTCAGAGTACTACACCTAATCTGTCAGTTCCTGCTCCTCCTTTAGCAGTGTCTAGTAGTTGTAGTAGTGTATCTGTACCTGCTGCTCTGCCTACCTCTTCTGTTAGGCATCAGTTTAATCAGGTAGCTGACTCTGGCCCCTCCTTAGATGGGTTCAAGAGTATTTTGGACGAGTTTCGTCAGTCTATTTTTTCTGAATTCACTTCTTTCTCCAACCGCCTGGGTACGCTAGAGAACATTGCCAATAAGTCAAATTCTCCAGTGATTTCACTCCGTCCAGATCACGATATTGGAAGTGATCTTGAGGACAGTGATGAGGAAGAACGCTTTTCAGTTGCCCCAGGCAGCCAAGAAGAAGGTTTTACTTCTGATGAAGATGACAATTCAGTTCAGGTCTCCAACATTCTGTTCCTGTATCTATCTCTTCATCTGTTATTGGTCAGTCTTCTACCAATTCCAGTAAAGAACCAGAGGCTGAGGATGCTCCTTCCACTTTAAAGGATCTCAGAGATTCTGTTTTTACAATCATGAGAGATGTCAACAAGGTGCCATTTCAGTCTCCTCCAAGACCCAAGAAACTAACCTCTACTTTCGAGGCTTCATGTGGTTTGTCGGTAGACGATACTAAATCTCATACTAGTTTTCCACAATCTAACCATATGTCTAACTCTCTGCAGATCATTAATGATTGGATTGTGGCTAATGAGTCCCAATTTTCCTCAGTTAGTGGTTTTGGTCTTGCCTCCTTTACGGAGCAATTCCGCTCTAAGGACTATGACATTTTTGACTCTACCTTGGGTAAACTGGTACCCAAATGTGACAAGGTTTTTTCATCTACTATTGCTTCTAAACCCGCTGATGGACTGCGTCTTACTCAGTCTGTTTGGTCAAAAACGGAGAACCTTCTTAGAAACGCATCTCATGTGTTATGCACTGCTGAACACTTTTTATCAGCAGTTGCTCCAGTTCTTAAAGACTCTTCTCTTCCACCAGAGGTAAAACCTTTTCTATTACAGGTAGACAAGGCTTTGGGTGCCTCCCAATTGTTGATTATGGGTTCCATCGCCAACTGCACCTTATCCAAAAGATCTGAAATTTTGGATTAGGCAAAGGTGTCAGATAATCTTAAGGATGCTTTAATCAAGTCTCCATTGGATGAGAAGATTTTCGGGTTACCACTTGATGAGGTACAGAAGCATCTCAATCAAACTCCAGCCCCAGTGAAGGTAAATGTATCTCTTTCTGGAAATAATTCTAAACGAGGTAGTTATTCCTAGTCATCTTATAATTCTCAAGAGAAGAGGAGGAAAATCACTAACGAGGGAGGTAATAAACCTAAGAAATCTTCAATCCCTAGGTCTAAACCTAACAGTTTTAAGAGAGGTGGCAAGAGGGTTAATCCCTCTTCATAGGAAGTTGCCCCCTCGTACGTTACTGTCAGAGCCCAATCCAGAGATATACTACAAAACTCCTCTTTCTCAATTGCCAGTAGGGGGAGGTTAACTCATTTTCTAAAAAAATGGATAAGTATTACCTCAGATTGTTTGGTTCTGTCAGTAATTCGAGGGGGATTGACTCTTCAATTCAAAGAACAACCACCTCTTTCTCCTGTTCCTATCCCACTGTCCAATACTCAAGATCCACAGAAGTTTCATCTTCTGTCAACAGAAGTAGAGACTCTTTTGACAAAATGGGCAGTGGAGGAAGTCCCTGTATCTTCAATAGATCCAGGTTTCTATTCTCGTCTCTTCCTTGTATCGAAGAAGACCGGAGGAATGAGACCGGTCATAGATTTGTCTATCCTCAACTCTTAAATGATTATTCCCCATTTCAAAATGGAGACGAATCGTTCAATAAGAGCTTCTATTCTTCTAGGGATGTCGACAACATCCCTGGATCTGACAGACGCGTATTTTCACGTTCCAGTTTGCCATTCATACCGCAAATTCCTTCGGTTTGTTTGGAACAAAAGGGTTTACCAATTCAGGGCTCTCCCTTTTGGTCTGTCAACTGCACCACTAGCCTTTACCAAACTCATGCAGGTAGCAATTGCTCAGCTTCATTCACAGGCTATTCAGATTCATTCTTACCTGGACGACTCGCTGATCAAGGAACTTTCTCCCGAGAAACTCTATCTCAATACTGATGTAGTCATCAGATTGTTTCTCTCTCTGGGGTTTTTCATTTCTTGGAAAAAGTCGGACCTCATTCCGTCTCAGGACTTTATTTTCCTAGGCGAACATTACCTTACTCGTCAGTGCATAGTTCGACCTCCCCAGGAAAAGTTTCAGAATCTTTGTTCAAAAATTCGTCTGTTTCTATCTCAAAAAACAGTTACTGCTCGCCAGTTTTCACAACTGCTAGGTCTTTTGAATTCACTAGCGGATGTTGTTCCACTTGGTCGCCTGCACATTCGACCTCTTTAATTTTATCTACATCAACATTGGCTCACAGCTACACAGGATTGGGAATTTCCAGTTCCAATCATTAATCAGGAATTGTTTCCTCATTTGGTTTGGTGGACTTCTCAAGCAAACGTTTTGAGAGGCCAACTTCTGTCCTCTCCAGTTCCAAATCAGACTCTGTTCACAGATGCCTCCAACCTCGGTTGGGGAGCTTATCTGGAAGTTCTTTCAGTGTCAGGAGTGTGGACTCGAGATCTTTTGAAGGAACACATCAACATACTAGAAATGAAGGCAGTTCTTCTTGCACTGTCTCATTTTCAGTCCCTACTGCAGAACAAATCTCTGGTTCTAGCAACGGACAACACCACTGTGAGACCAAGGGGGAACTCATTGTTACGAGCTGTATCTTTTAGCAAGAGAAATCCTCCTTCTTTGCAATCACCTTCATCTACAGATTGTAGTTCGTCATGTCCCAGGGAAACTCAATGTGTTAGCAGATGCTCTGTCAAGAACACTTACCCCAGTCAATACAGAGTGGGAACTTCTCCAATCAGTATTTCAGACAATAACACTTCAGTGGGGTCTCCTTATGTAGACCTGTTTGCAACAAGCCTCAATTACAAAGTTCAAGTGTTCATGTCTCCTGTACCATATCCGAAAGCTTACGCAGTAGATTGCATGAGTGTTCCTTGGGACGGGATGTTCGTTTACGCCTTCCCACCGTTCAGATTTCTGTCACAAGTTCTTCGGAAGATCTCAGCAGAGCAAGGGTTGATCATTCTTATTGCTCCAGCTTGGCCCAAACAAGCCTGGTTTCCAGATCTTCTTCATCTGTCTTGTGCTCGTCCACTGGTTCTACCAGTACGACACAATCTTCTGTCCCAGTTCAAGGGCAAGATACTTCATCCCAATCCAGAGAAGCTACATCTGTTCGCGTGGCTTCTCTCAGGGATAGCTTCCAGGAGAGAGGTTTTTCTGAATGCGCAGCCAGACATCTCTCCAGAGCAGTTAGAGAATCCACTAACATCGTCTATGATGCCAAGTGGACTATCTTCAGTAGTTGGTGTAGTGAGAAGGAAATTGATCCTTTCCAAATTTTGTACAACAACTAGCAGATTTTCTGATCCACCTTTTTGAAGAGAAAGGATTATCTCCCTCTACTATTAAAGGCTATAGATCAGCTATTTCTAGGACGATTCAACTGTTTGGAGGTCCAGACTTTGGTAATAATGAATTCATTTCTCTTTTAGTTAAGAATTTCACTCTTGAACGCCCTAGACAGAGAGTTTTAATCCCGTCTTGGAATTTGAGTGTTGTTTTATCAGCTTTAAAAACCCATCCTTTTGAACCTGCTGAAAAGGTTGAAATCAATTTTTTATAGTATAAGTGTTGTTTCCTTCTTGCCTTGGCCTCTGGTAGAAGAAGAAGTGAAATTCATGCTTTTTCCACTGCTGATTACTGCCTCCGTTATAATAGGGATAAGTCATCTGTTACCCTATTAACAGATCCAGCTTTTTTAGCCAAAAAATCAAATTCCGGGTAGAGGTTCAGAACCGATAGTGATTCCAGCCCTTCCTGATGATTCAAGTTCTAAAGTACTCTGTCCTATCCTAGTCTTACTTTTATATCTTCAGAGAACTCGAAGTCTCCGCACCTCCTCAAATTTCAGGTTACTTATTCCTATTAACAAAGGAAAACAAGATTTGTCTGCTAAAACCATTTCAACTTGGATCTGTAAAACTATTCAATTAGCTTACAGTTTTTCTAATGAAGAACTTCTGAATAGTATGCATGTTAAAGCCCATGATGTTACAGCTATTTCTATCTCCTGGGCCCTGTTTAATAATGATTCTTTAGAGGAAGTCTTATCTGCTGGTTTCTGGAGAACTGAAAATTCTTTCATTTCTCACTATCTGCAATCTTTAGCTACTCAAGCTCAGAGTTTGTACTCATTAGGACCTTTAGTTTCCGCAAAAAGAGTTGTTTTTCCTCCTGCATCTTCTGGTTCAGGGGATTCAGCTTTGTGTTAGATTCTATATTTTACTCAGAATTTATGATGGTAACGTATTTATTGACATAAAATTGTACATTTTTAAAGTAAAATGAGATTTTATTAAATAAATACTTACCATCATAAATTAAAGGTCCCTCCCAACCTCCCCTTCATCCCCTGGTTTTTTCCTATGGCTTCTTGCTTACGTTAGGAAAATAAATGGATGATATAAAGGCATGGTTATACGGGCACTGCTTGGTCATCCCTCTTCTCATTGCATGATATTTTTATTTGGGGTTTTCCGCCTGTCAGACTTGCGCAGATGGATGTACTCAGAATTTATGATGGTAAGTATTTATTTAATAAAATCTCATTTTACTTTAAAAATGTACAATGTTACCAAGAAATGGACAAAATATTCAGAAAGAAGGCTTAGAAAATTTAAATATTGGTATGCACACATGTTAACCTGTCAGCACAGACAATTATATTTTTGTTAACGCGCCAAACTCGTTTCTTCCACAGTGCGACAATCTTTAGCAAAAAAAATATATTGATGGTGGTGAAAACCTAGTCCAAATAATTATCATGACGTCTTGCAAGGCTATTTTATTACTTGGACGCTTTCCCCCGACGAAGTCGAAATGTGAAACCAAACCAACAAGAAGTCTAACATTTATAATAGATGTGAAAATGGGAAAGCCATTTCATCATGATCATTGAAAATGGAAATGGGAAATGTGTCAAAAAGATAACAACCTGACCAAAGAGCAGATAACAGCCAAAGGTCACCAATGGGTCTTCAATGCAACCAGAAAATCCCACAACCTGAGACTGAGGTGGATCCATTCATTTAAAGAAGGGGTTCCTAACCCAGGACAAATGGTGGTGGTGGGGGGGGGGGTTCGAACTACATTCCCCATTCAAATGCATTGATCGTCAAAAATAAAAGGGGGTTCCAACCTTCAAACCCCCTGGATCCGTGTCTGTGAGCTAGCTTTAGCTTGCCATTGAAAGCTTGCCATTAAACAAAAATGTATACTAGTTGAGTGATAATGATAATGGACGTCATACTCCTCAATATAAAGTAAAAAACTAAAATAAAAATCATACAAAGGTCATAATGGCCATAACTTCTGGCTCCTGACATGTGGAAAAGTGCAAACTGCAGTGGGGTTTAAAAGCCTTTTCTGTAAATTCCTGAAATTACAATTATATAAATCATCTCACATCTTTGTGCATTTCTTAACTTGGTCATATTAAAAAATGCGTGCAATATCTTCAGAAAATTTTAATATATAGGCTTTTAGAAGTCAAATCTTGTGCATGATTATCATCATGATTATACTCACACAATTAACACATGTGGTTCTCAAGACTAAGAGCCTTCTATGCTATTTAAGACAACATTTTAATCAAGTATTTACAAAATATGTCTAGTACTGTATGATTTTTAGGTTTTTAAGCATAAATATAGGGGGTCAGGATCTGCCAACTCTCACTGACTGACTGAGTACATGAATTCAACACTACTTTTGTGGTGATGTTGGTGTTGCGTAGTGTTTTTTTTTCTGCATCTTGTGTTTTGCCTTGGCATTGTCAGTTTCTCTTTGTTTATTTTTGTTATGTTAAATAACAAGAGAGAAAGGACAAAAAAAATATGTGAAAAAATTGGCTTAGTTCAGTCGATATTAAGGACAGAGAAAACAAATAGTTAAATAAGAAAAAGAAAATTCTTTTTCTACAGTCAATTGTCTGATAATCTAGAAGATAGCCTGATTTGCTTTAATTCTCCTGAATTCTAGCAGGTACTTTATTCCAACTTTTTTAATTCAAACAAACTATGTCTTAGATAGTCTTGGAATTAGAATACATTAATCATAAAATTTTCATAATATTTTAGTGAATTATCTATTGATATATTTAAGCTCCTTTTTAATTTTTAAAGATTTTAATTTTGGCAATTTAAAGTTAGGAATTTTATTCATAAAAGGGGGGGTTTTCCCAGTATACTATTAATAATGCTTTGAGCAATTTTCATGAAATTTGGTGAATTATTTTTGTATAACATAATCATGATAATTAATTTTCCTTTCAATTTTAAAAAGTTCTGATTTATGTCATTGTACTATTGGGATTTGGATAGTCTCAAGAATGCTTTCACAAATTTTCATGAAACTTTGGTGAATTGTTTTTATATCTTGAGATAAACTCCCTTTTCATTTTCATAACCCATAGTGGAGTGGGTATTAAGTTTTAGTTTAACACTTGATCATCTGTACGTCTGTCCCAAAGTTGTTTTTTTGTTTTTTTACAGTACGTTTGCCTAAACCAAATTTAATTAATCTTTTACAAAAGCTTGTTATCTCAATACTCAGATCAAGTTTAAATTTTGGTGATATCAGTATCACTGTACTAGAGTTATGCCCCTTTACAAATGGGGAAAAAATGTTGAATTTTTGGTTTCCTGTTCTCTAAACTTTAGTTTGTCTCAACCAAATGTTATGAAACTTATACACAATGCCTATCACTACAAAATACAGATTAAGTTTGAATTTTGGTAGCGTTTCTTTTACTATTCTAGAGTTATATTCTTTAAACATGGAAAAGTAATAAAATTTAGTTTTCGTCCTCTAATTTAAGTTTACCTCAAACAAATTTTATTAAACTTTAAAACAATACTTTTTACCATAAAATCAGATCAATTTCAAACTTTGGTAGTAAATATTTTACCGTTTTTCAGTTATGTTCCTTTAAAACTTTGAATAATTAATATGCAAGCTGGAGTATCATCCCCTATTTATTATGTATATTATTGCAAAAGATGCAGAGTTAAATGTTAAATAACAAGAGAGAACTTTAGTTGTTGGAAAGTTATTTAAAATCTGTCCATTTTAAAACTTTGAAAGGTTTTTGAAATTAATTTGTTAAAAAATCACAGCCTTAAAATTGTAGTCACAAGATATCTCTAAATGGAGCCAAATTATCTTCATGTTTTATGTCAATGAATACCACTGTGTGTGCATGTCCTTTTTTTATGGGGGGGTCTTATTTGCGCAGTGCTCATAGTTTTTCTAGTTGATTATTAAAATTCATTTAAAGCATAAAGACCAGCTAAAAGGACAACAAGCTTATCAAGCACTCATGGTACAGATTTTTATTAAACACACATTAATATACATCATGTACATTAAACAGCAAACAATATTGATGCAAGATGTCATTCAACAATAACTTTTACTCTTTTATGTATAGGACTAGAACTATAGAAGATACAGAGAAATTATAAACAGCAGAAATGATAGACAATTTAAGATTTGCAGAAGCCAACTAAACGTAAATGGTAAGGGCGCCACTTTTATTTTTAAGTTAAAAGTTATTGAACTTGAAAGATGATTTTCATGATTACTATAAACATTAAAAGATGTGGTATATTAGATATGAAAACTATTGATCATGGCTTTGAGAAAGCAATAGTAGGCCTGTGACGACCTTCAATAATGAGAAAATCCATACCTATAGTCAAAGTAGGCAGCTATAAAAGACCCTCAGATGAAAAATTGAAACAATCCAAACTGTAAAACTGATTGCCTAGTTTATAACAAAATAAATTACAAAATATAAATATGACCGGTATGAAACAACAACAACAACAACCACTAAATTTAAGTGTCTGAGTAAACTGACAAAAACTGCAGGCTCCGAACTTTGGACAGGCACAATAGGAATATGGCAAGATTATATAAAAATAAGATATGGCATGATTGCCAATTTTCGTGGATTAAGAAAAACTTGCATATTCGTGGATATTTAATTTCGTGGTTTTGCTGAAGTCTGCATACAAACCTGTAAACCAACAAATTAACAAATTTTTCGCGAATACTTTATTTTTATGTTTTATACTTTCTAGTCTACATCGAAGCTATTTATTTTTCGCAATTTTTAAGTTTACTTAATGTATTTTAATAAGGGAAGATACATATGAAAAACATTCGCGACGAGTTATATGCGCGTTATACTTCTAAATGCGAAAATAAATTGCTTGTGAAAATAAATCGCTCGCGAAAATAAGTTGGTTTACAGTTAGCAAGAAATTTTATACATTTCCCTAAATTGAAAAGACACAAAGTTTTAAGTACTCACAGTAACTGACAGCTTAAGTTAGAAATCCATAAAAACTAATGCATGTAATAAAAAACAGGTTTATAAGCACTCAACCCTACCCTAATTTAAGACTGTGGTTTAACAGCTCAACATATATATGTATAAAGAACAAACTCCCTCAACTTGAAAGATTGACAAATGCACACAATTAACTTATATAAGAACTATAGACAAAAGCATTCACAAGTAAGAAAGGAAATATATTTAAAATGTTAATAAACATGACAAAATAAACTTTTATTGCTGTTTCTCTCTCCATTTATAACATTTTATTTGTTTATTTTGTGTATTTATAGGTGATCAGACATCTTTGTTTTCATGATCAATAGGTCATTACTGAAGAGGAAATTGAACTGGAATGTGTGCTTTCCTGCAAAAAAAGAAATAGGAAATTTCATCATAATCACATGATAATGGCCTTAAACAAAATGGAATTCTATCATAGATACACAAAAACACTATTGTATAAAAGCACCAACATATTATACTTAGTATATATTAGTCGAAAGAAAGGAGAAATGCAGAAAAAGTACTATTTTGTTGTTGAAAAAGGGAACACCAGTTTTATCCACTCATTTACATTGCTCCCTCATATCAAATATACAGAAGAAGATCATTGAAGAACAATTTGCAAAAATGTTTCTCTTAGAATTGAAGGAAAATGTTTAGTGAATTGAATAATGTATTCACTGAATTCTTACTAGTGGATTGAATAACTGTACACAAGCTGAAACAGAAGAAAATTTTAATTTAAAATAACAGGAAAAGTGTTTATTTTATTATTTAATCTGCAAATATAAACAAATTCTTTAGAACACTACAAATGGTATGACATTCAAATTGGTTGCTTATTAATGTATTGCGTTGAAACAATTACAAAGAAAACAGAATCCTTTGCTACAATTTTTTTTATAAATCAAAGTTAAAGTTATATAAAAAGTATGAACAATACCTAGACTTAAACAGTCAGACTATTAATTTTCAATGTCATTAAAATGTTGAGTCAAACATTTATTAAAGTTTTAAATATCATTTGTCATTTGTATCAATTATTCAGTCTTGTTAAAATTATATTCATACTGTTTGTATACATGGTATACATGTATAGTGAAGAAATAATTAACAATTTAAAAATAAGGGAAAACATTTCCTTAAGGGAAGCCGCAAATTTCCTCTAAAGAAATAGAATTTCCTCAAAGGAAAATTTGAAGCTGCAAATTTCCTCAAAGGAAAAAAGAATTTCCTCTAAGGAAATAGAATTTCCTCAAAGGAAATATTTATGCAGCAAATTCCCTAAGGGAAATCTTTTTCCCTTGAGGAAAAAACAATTTCCCTTGAGGAAAAATCTTTTTCCTTTAGGGAAATTTGATTTCCCTTGAGAAAAACGACTTTTCCTCTGAGGAAATTGTTGAAAAAAGGGGCATAACTTTTTCAACAGTGGTGCTAGAGCCAAAAAAATTTATGACAAATATCGGGGAACCAATACCAACCAAGTTATCAACTTCATTTTGACTTAACTCCAAAAATTAAGGTGACAATTTTTGCAATCAGCAGAATTGCAAACTTGTCCCGGAGACTGTTTATTATTCATATTATTTGTTATTCGTATTTATCACTACATGCACTATGTATTGCATTTTGATACATACAAACATGTTTTAATGATTCGGGAGGTGTATTTTGGTTTTATCATATAAAAAAAATCACCAAAAGGAAAAGTCTCATTTTTTTAAGTCAATGGTGTAACCAAAAGACACACTGGTAGAGTAAGAGTTATCTTTCTCAAGATTTCAGCATTTACAATAGTTTCTCCCTTAGCAAAGTTATCTGTAAGCTTGTTATGCAAACGAAAACACATATTTATGTTGAAAATTTAGTGAACAAGTTTTTAAGATTAAGTAAAAGCTAAATCGTAATTGGAAATAGTGTCCATGGTGTACCCTTTATAAAAATCACTTTCCGAAAGATTTCCTGAAAAAATATTGATTGCAGAAACATGCATCAGGAACATGATATAAAATAGGGGAATGGAACACATATTTTGTAAATAAATCATATAATACACCTGTAAGTCATTTGAGTAAGTGTGAATGGTGAGACCACTTTGATATATAACACCATTGACAAGTTTAGTAACACCACTAATTATATTATGACAATCAGCATTTTTTGTGTTTCTTTCATGTTTTACAAGCAACATATCATATTATTTATGAAAAACAATACTTATTTAACAATGCTTTAACAATATCATGTATTACATAAATAAACAAGGTTTTCAAAATTATTTAGTAACACTAATGACATTTTTAGTTATTGATGTTATGTTATATAATTTGGGATTTTATAGCCTAATATTTTGTTTTCTCTTTCTTTTGCTCTGTGTTTTTGGTTTTGTTTTAAGTACTTAATAAAAGTAAGATTTGAAATTTGTTGTCAATGGCGATATTTTTGTGTCAATGGAGTAACTAAAGGGTCAGTGGTGTTACAATATAAAAATGAAATAATTCTTAATTTTTATTAACAATTGAAAGTGTTTATGTTGTATACGGATACTACCTACCTTCCTATCCTCTTCGCTCCTGGCGGATCATAAGGACGCCACAATATTTCGCCATCCAGTTCTGTCTCTAGCCTTTGTTTCTGCTTCTCCCCAGGTCATGTCAAGCTTCTTAAGTTCGGCTTCAATCGTTCGACGCCAAGGGGTTTTGGGTCTTCCTCTTGGTTTATTCCCCTGGGGTCTCTATCTAAGAGCTGTCCTGGTGAAGTTGGATACAGGCATCATGAGAACATGCCCCAGCTATCTGAAGCGCCTCTGTCGAATTTCTTTCAGGATACACATGCATTTGGTCATTTTGAAATCCGGTTTGGCCAGAATATTTTGCAGAATCGCCTCAGACAATTGTGGTGGAAACTTGAGAGTGATCTCATATCTGTTTTTGTTACTCTCAAGCATTCACTTCTATTCAGAAGAACAGATTTTACATTACTGTTATATAGCCTGATCCTTGTATTCCTGTTGTATTGTTGGGACTTCTAAATGGGTCATAGTCTTTGAAATGCAGATCTTGCCTTGGCTAGCCTTCTTTTAATATCTTTGAGTCGGATCTTCTGTACTAACCACAGTTCCTAGATAAGTAAATTTATCTACCTGTTGGATTGCTGTGCCCTCATATCTAGGTCTCAAGTTGGATGCTGTGTGAAGTCGCATTTTTTGGGGTCTTTATTTGCGTTCAATTCTTGTCCAATTTGGCTTGCAAAATGGCTGAGTTGATCTGTCTTTTCCTGCATATGATCCTGTTTCGATGACAGGAGTGCTATATCATTAGCAAAGTCAAGGTCCTCTAGGGTTGTAAACATAGACCATGTGATGCCTCTTTTTTTGTCACTTGTGGTCTTCCGCATCACCCAGTCAATGGCAATCAGGAGTAAGATGGGTGAAAGGATGCAGCCCTGTCGTTCTCCAGAATTTACTTCAAACCAGTCAGGTTCCTTGTTGTTGAGTATCACATCACATTCAAAGTTGGTATAAAAGCATCTTATCAGTGTTATAATCTTATGTGGTACTTCATATGATAAAAGGATTGTCCAAAGATTCTCTCTGTGTAGACTGTCGAATGCTTTCTTGAAGTCAATAAGTTGATATAAAGAGGTGTCTTCCATTCTATACACTGCTCAATGGTGTTTCTAAGAGCAAAGATATGATCGATGATCCTTTCTTTTTTCTAAACCCAGTTTGTTCTTATCTTAACGTGTTATCTAGTTTGGGGCCTATTCTGTTTAACAGTATTCTGCAAAACACTTTACTTGGGATCGAGAGTAATGTTATCCTTTTCTAGTTGTCATAATTCCCAAGATCGCCTTTCTTTGTTAATTTAACAATAAGACCTTTTGCCCAGTCATCAGGTATTTTATTTTATTTCGATTTGTCTTTAAAGAGATCATGAAGTATGACTGTTGCTGTGTTGATGTCAGCTGTCAGTTGTTCAGCTGGAATCCGATCAACATGATGCCTTTCCTGATTTCATGGAAATAATTGCCTTTGTTATTTCTTCTTTAGATTGTGGTTCAGTGCTTCTATCTAGATCTTCAAATTGTGGTGCTCCCTGAAATTCATTCATTGGCTCTGGTCTAAAACAGACTTGAAGTGTTCTGCCCAACGTGCAGCCTGTTCCCTTTCAGTTGTAATGATTTTTCCATTTTTGTCTTTTACTGGAGGTTGTTTTTTGGATTGTCCACATAGTTCTTTTGTGATTTTGTAGACTGTACTTAAATCACCTCTTGCGGCAGCCTTTTCTGCTTCTTCAGCTCGTTCTTCCAGATGGTTCCTTTTATCTTTTCTAGCTCTTTTCTTTTCCTCCTTATCTGCATATTCTTTCTGTGTTTGTTCTTTCAACCTTGATGACCTAGAACTGAGGACCTTCTCTTTAAGTTGTGCTCTTTCATCGATTGCTTTCCATGTGTCTGATGTTAAACATTGTTTATTACTGGTCTTACGGAAACCAATGATCTTTTCACTTGTGTTTTGATTTACCTCTTTGATGTTTTCCCATTACTTTTCTATGGAATTGTCTTCAGTTGGATCAATTTCCTCTAGTACTAGAAATCTGTTTCTGAGTTCCATGACAGACTTTTGTTTGATTTCAGGTTCTTTCAGACGGTTGACATTGAGTATCTTTCTCCCAGGTTTGTTATTGTCTGGTACCTTTTTCAGCTTTAGTTAGAGTTTAGCTATAACTAAATGATGGTCGCTGTTCACATGCACACGTATAAAAAATGTGGTATTTATCCAACGCAACCATAGGTTTAAAGTTTGTTTTCAATTTAGACTTGTTTATGTGTTTTCGTTTGGGCTTGTAGTATTATATTTGCCTTCGAGTGTATATGATCCGTCCATCCTAATTTTATATCAACTCTTTCACCTTCAAAGAGTTTATACTAAATTTAGGTACATTACAGGCCTTCAAAATACAGTTTCCGTTCATAACATCACTGAAGAGACATTCATATTTGTGGTATACCATTTTTTTCCGCAAGTTTATTGTTTTCTGTGTGGTAATAAATTAATAATAAGATTCATTTTGTTACATCTGGTGGTCTGTTAATTTGGCAATAGCAAATGACAGTCAGTAGGGTTTAAGAACATCAGTTGTTCGACCTCCTAGATGAAGTTCAGAATCCGATCTACTCTAGCATCGTTTATCTAGCGTAATCTCTTTCTTTTTTTGACAGTCGCATAAAATACAGAGTATTATAATATCGATATTCAAAATGTCTCAAACATTTAAATACAACAAATATACATATATCATCATCATTTGGAAGAAAGTTTACCTTTAATATGTACTGGCTTGATTTTTAAACAAGGTATCACTATAAGTCTGAAAACTACATTAGTCTCATATTTGAACTATAAAATATAGTATTTAACAAGCCCTTTTCATATTTTAATGGTCTAATTGCATGTACAATGAACTAGTATCTGTAATTTTGCACATGTTTACTTGTAATATAATATATTATTTTTAAATCTTTTAAATTCTCGTGATCAAAACATTTCTTGTAATCATGTTTTCCTTTAGAACTAAACAGATTTTTTAAAGGTATATAATACCGGCTCATTTGATATGTTAATGATGTATTCGACAAGGTCTAACTCTTATTAACAATTGATTCTATACTAAAACCAGACAACAAAGATGGTTCCACTGCATACATGAAGATAGTTCAACAAACACTGAACTAAAGTATTTCGAAAACAGTTGTGTAAATGACAATATATATGATTAAAACACACTTTGTGCCCCTACTTCCAGTTATTTGTCATTTGAGAACAGTTTCAATGAAATCAACATTTAGATAGTAGTCGCACAAGTAATATACACAATAAACCTATGTTTTGTTTGTAAACCGTAGGAAGTGCTACCTAGAAAACTATCTACCCTGTATGCATATGTTCACCAAACAATATATTGTGTCAACATCTTTTAAATTGTAGCAACTGGTGTATACTGTTTACATTGTTATTGCGGTAACGATGACTAAAGATCATTTCTATTTGATGAATATGAGTAATTTTTTTATTTTTTTCTACGCATATTTTTTTTACAGATAAGTATTACTTGATTTATTTCAAAGACTGGGCGGGGTGTAACCGGTTTCCTTATTAAAGACCAGTCCATCTATAGACAGGTGTTTTGTGATAAACTCATCAATGAAGTGTCCAATTGTTCGTCCCATATCATACACTAAGTTCATTTGTATATCCATTTGGTGACTCTGATAGGTAATTAGAAATCGATAGTAACTATAACGGAATTCATTCTTATCACACACATCTTCTAATAGACTGTACATATTTCAATTAAAACGTAAGCTCCGCCCGGTCAGTTGAAATAACATTGGTAATAGCATATGAACAGATGTAGTATACCCAGATAAGTTATAGATAATAAATTAAAGTATTATTAATTTGAATTAATAATAAATCATTAGTGTAGGTATTGTCATTAATGTAAGGTAAAGAACTAAAACTTTGATTTTTTTCTATTTCTGACAATTTGATCCCTATTATACATGTCAGAAAGCTTTAACTTAAACCAATTGTATTTTTCGTGGAAAATATGTGTTGCTGTATAATAATAATTTGCAATGAAATGAAATGTCTTTTCACTTGCTTCTGTGTTGATATTCTTAAATTGTTCATCTTCATCTTCTACGGATTAGCATTGCGTCGACAACATTGTGATTTACAAAATGCATTTTGTCCACAACTAGTCTCGATGCGCTAGAATTAATAAGCAATATAAACGCTATGCTGAAAACTATATAGCATTGCAATGTTGCCTAAGCGAGTAACGTAAACACATTGAAATATAGGGAAAGATAATAAACGGGATATGTCAATATATATAAGAGGGGTCTGTACTGATAACAATAAAATCAACGTTTTTAATCTAATGATTTTTGAAAGTTTGTATAATATGTGAACACAAACGATGTAAGCACAAATGTATAGGCGTGTTATACAAACACGTTATTGTCAACATGACGATGTGAACAATGTAAACAGAAAAGGTGTGGACTCTATACAATAAACTCTAAACACGATGTTCACACGATATTGTCATCATCCTGATGTAAACGATGTGAGCACAAAGGTAAAGACTTGGTACACAACATTAATATGTTAATAAACGAGGTAAACACACAATTGCAAACATTACGATGTATACGATGAGAACGACGTAAACATTAAGGTAAAGACTCAATATACAATCTATACACGAGTGTTAACATTGCTATGTATACTATGAGCAAGATGTAAAAAAGTGTATAAAAGTAAAATCACATAAATACTGAAGTCAGATGAAAATCAATTCGGAAAGTCTATAATCACATGGCAAAATCAAATAACATAACGCATCAAAAACGAATGGACAAGAACTGTCATATTCCTGGCTTGGTACAGGATTTTTTAAATGTAGAAATTGAAGGATTAAACCTGGTTTCATAGCTAACTAAACCTCTCACTTGTATGACAGTCGCATCAAATTCCATTATATTGTCACCTATGCGTGAACAAAACAAACAGACACAATAGGTAAAAAGGTAAAAAAAAATAGGGGTACAGCAGTCAACATTGTGTTATCATCTAAATCACAATAAAAACAACAAATGTAACGAAGAAGCCCAAAAAGGTATACATCAAATTTAACATCCTCATTTTGTTTATATTATACGATTTAATTTATCTATGTAAAATGCACCCATAAAGGATGGAGGTTTTTTTTTATAATGAATTTTCTTTATTGTAACAAATAGACTAGCACAACATGTATGAACAAAGGTGTACAGAATGGCATTTTCACACAAAGGAAGTATTAAATAATAAAACAACAATTGAATATATATGATGGTACAATAATAGGTTGAAAATAAATAAATATCTTATAACATTGAAATCTTATGTGTTCTTGCAATATACAAAGTGGTGTTTCAATCAAATTTTAACGTTTATTATTTATTCTATGATAGGGGCCCAGGGACTCCAGTATTTGTTATATTCCTCTACAGAGAGGTTTTTAAATGAAAAATATTTTTCTAAGTTCAAGTGTTCCTTTAAATAGTTTTTTAAAGCATTTAAATTTGGCAAAACTTCTTGTAGTTTTGTTCGGTAAATATAGTATTTTGTAAGTAGAATAATCTTATTTTTAACAAAATTCAATTTAACATTTTCGTAGATACCAAATAAAATAATCATAATATTCAAAGGCAGTTCAATATTTGTCATTTCCAAAATCGAAATGTTTAGTGCATGCCAGAGACTGGCAACCATCGGCCATGCTCCAAAATAAATGTTCTATGGTCTCTGGTCCTTCTTTACAAAATGTACATATGTTGTTACTGTTTATTTTCATCTTGTAAAGTAGTGAATTAGTTCCCAAAATTCTATGGACAATTCTATATTGGAACCAACAAGCTTAGTGCTTTTACTATATTTTGTACACGAAGTGTGTATTTTTTCCAGTTAATACCAGTCATATTAAGATGGTTCTTCCATTTTTCCTTTGCATCAAATGTAACATATTTTTAATTCAATACTTTGTACATTTCCTTTGAACCTTTTTTTGATTCAAAAAAGATACTTATGTTAAAAGGTAGTATTGCATGAATTTTTTTCTCCTTTACTTTAATATTGATAGTGTTTAACCACTCATTAAGCGAATGCGCTATTCCATAATAATGTAAAATATTTGGCCTAAATTGATATAATTGTTAGAAATTTTGAAATGACATAACTTTGCCCTGGTCATCTAACAAATCTTGCACTGTCCAAATTCCTGCATTTGCCAAGTTTTTATATAGTAGACTCTTGAAACACCAATTTTAAAGTTTTCTACCTCCCATAAAGAATACGATAGAATTTCATCAATACATCTTGGTGTTCTAATTTGATTAAGGGTTTTCCAAGCATCAAAACCCTCCTGCCAAAATTTATTTGATGACCAATATAACTGATTTCAATAAAATTTATTTGCTCCACAAAAGAGACTAATCTCACCCACTTTGAATTCGAATTATACAGACGTCTTACCCATGTAAGTTTTAGTCCCTGTATAAATGCTTTTAAATTTAGCATTTTTAAACCACCCTTATAATAATCTTGACATAAAAGATCTCGCTTGACCTTATCTGGTTTATTATCCCAGATAAAAGCATACATTTTATTTGTTAAATTACGTAACATATTCTCATCTGGACTAGGGATAGATAGAAACAGATGATTTAATTTAGCTATGACCAAAGTTTTTAGAATGGTAATCTTTCCAGAGGGGGTGAGATACTGTTTAGACCATTTTTTCAAAGTGTTGTCTATATTATCTAAAACTGGCCTAAATTAATCATTCTATCTAGGTCCACTGCAAACGTGATTCCAAGTAGCTTAAATGTACTGGAGCCCCATTTCAATCCCCACTTTACACAAATTTGATCCTGGCTATGTTTTTTTGCTACCTATCCAAATAACACTTGTTTTTTCTGTATTAATCTTAAGTCCCGAAGTTTCAGCATACAATTGGAGAACACGAAGAGATGCATCGAGCGATTCTGGCGAGCCATCTAATATCAATGATGTATCATCTGCATATTGAGAAAGTACAAATTCTGTATCATCTATACATGATACACAGTAATACCCTTTATCTCCTTACTATTTCTTACCAAAATGCCTAATATTTCTGCACATAGCAAAAAAATATAAGGGGATAAAGGATCTCCCTGTCTACAGCCTCTCTCTATAGTGAAGAATTCTGACAGGCAACAGTTTTGTGTCACCGCAGCTGTTATATTGTTACAGAAGGTTTTAACCCAGGATATAACGGATTCACCAAAATTAAAATATCTTAATGTATCCTAAAGAAATGACCAAGATATATAATCGAATGCCTTCTCAAAATCAATCAGCAAGAGAATTCCTGGAATATTATTTTCTTCAAAAAAATGTAGAATATCATATATTAATCGACATTTTTCGCCTATATATCTACCTGGAACAAAACCAGTTTGATCCGAACTTATTAATTTTGACAAAACAGATTTTATTCTCTCTGCTATACAGCTTGATGCCAATTTATATTTAGAATTTAGTAGAGTAATAGGTCTCCAATTTTTAAGAAATTGTTTTGGTTTACCATCTTTTGGAATACATGTTATCTCTCCCTGCCTCTGGGTGACAGACATTTGGCCCTTCCCATATCCAAAATTGATAGACCTAAGGACAAATTTACCAATATCAATCCAAAAAAAATGAAAAATTCTGCAGTGTAACCATCAGATACCGGACTCTTGTTATTTTTCATCCTCTTTAATGCTGCAGTTAATTCAGAAAAATTAATATTTCCCTCCAATAACTGCTTTTCATCCTCGCTAACCTTCGGTATCTCGTCATAACAATAGTCACGTGTTAAATTAACCTTTTTCAAACAATCTTGTTTTCTATAAAGTTTTTCATAAAGCACCGTCGTCTGATTTAAGATTTCTTTTTGTTCTTCCACTGTAACACCATTTTCTAAAGTAAGTTTTTGAATAGTCTTATTAATATAATTTCTAGTCTCTAGATTAAAAAAAAAATTGGTAGGTTTTTCTCCTTCTTCAATTCACTGACTTCTTGACCTAACATATTATCCCTGAACCTTCTTTTGTCTATACATTTTAAGTTCTGCTTTTTTCTGATCAATCTCTCCCAGATTTTCTACTGTTAGAGCATTTTCTTCTAATCGTTTTAATTTTGAAATAATCTCATTTTCAATTTTTATACCCGCTTTTTTTTATAAGAGGCATATGAAATAGTTTTACCGCGTATTTCTGTGAGTAGAGTTTCTAAAAATTACTGGTCATCAACAGTAAATTCAATTTCAGAGTTGTCAATATTTTGTAAATTTTCATCTCTATATATCTTGACGGCATATTGTTCTTTTACTATACTTATGAGTTTTTTTTTTTATCTCTTTAACATAGTCAGTATCATGAAGAAGGGAATTATTAAACTTCCAAAGGCCTCTGCCTTTTATAAATTCATTAATCTTGAAAGAAAAGACCACAGGTGAATGATCAGACCTGTAACTATGGAGGATGGAGGGTTTTAAGTACTGGTGTAAAATTGCGCGTTTGAAATTCGCACAGGTAGACATGAAATAATTTTGTCGTTTAGGCTTGTTATACAACTTGTATACAATGTAAAAACTATATTGTTAACACTTCGATGTATACGATGTAAACGATGTAAACACAAAGGTATAGAATAGATTGAAAATAAACACGATGTTGATTTACCAGAACAAAATAACATAATGATGAGTTGTATAAATATAGAGCCACGGCATATCACAGAAACACAAAAGGGCATATAGACAAGGCAATTTAGCAAAAATGAAAGACAAGAATACGAGAATTGTCATACAACATACTAGTAACACAAATGATGAACAAATCCCGAGCTACGTCAAATAGATACCAATAAAAACAGTTTAATCATTTAATGTAATATTAATATTAAGACAAACAAAATAATAGTAAAACACGTTATTAAGATGTTATACAACGTCAGTGACCAGAATCTATACTTCAAGACCATTTTGTATTATTTGTGAAGTTGAAACGGACTATTTATCAACAAGGTTTTGGTACCTTCCGATGATTTATTTTTTTGAGAAAATTGTCTAGACGTACTGTGGCATACCCCTGGTTGATCAATTTTCTGCTCAAGCACTGGTGATGTTTTAAAAATGTTGAACAGGAGCTTCAAGATCTTGAATACCGTATAAGTTGGAAAATGTATATTCAATATGCAGATGAAGTTAGTATATTGCTACATTTTATACTTAGATTGGGCAAATTGATAATTTCAAAATTAAAATTGTCTTGTTTGTCATAGATTCTGGTCAGAGATGACCATGTATGTCAAATTCGAGTTATAAGTCTAAAAATAAAAATGAGGAAGCAGTGTCTTTTGTTTCATTAATTTCAAGTTCAGGGAGATATATAAATGGCATCCAATCAGAAAAAAGTTTGGATTGTTAATGGAAAGAACATCATCAATATATCTTAAAGGGAAATTAAATCACCTGGCGTCTTTTGTCTTCTTGTTTTTGACAAGTGTATGAAGGAACTCCGATTCATAATAAAATAAGAAGAGGTCGGCAAGGAGAGTCGCACGATAGATTCACATAGGAATTCCGACAATGTGCTTAAAAATCTATCTCTAAATTCAACAAATATGTTGGAAATAAGAAACGTCAGCATACTGATCACTTTTTCCTCTGTGTAGCATGTTTTTCCTTTTTGTTAACAATTAACAACAAATGCCATTTTGTATCCAACCGTATTAAATTTATAGTATACGCCACCGTTTTTATGTTGAAAATCGTTTTTGATTATATCTTTTAGACTATTTTTCGATTTCACATGGGGAATAGTGCTTTACAGGGCTGCAAGTGTTGATCGAGATTTAAAATTATCTAGAAGTTCTTTAGGGTTTTGAAGAATCCGTATATGGTTATTGCCACTACACGAGTTTCCAAGTATTTCTGAAGACCAGCATTCACTGCCGACAGAACTTTAGTCAATGCGATTGACAATTATTTAGTCGAACATGCAGATGAGCCTGCAATGTACCGTTGTTTGTACGGAATTTTGTTCAGCTTAGATATCTAATACAAACAAGGTAAATTCTCCGATTGTTTGTTCAATGCCAGGTTCATTAAAGTGATGATGGACTTATGATTTGCAATAATCACGAAACGACGTTAACTATGTGTTACTAGACAATTCCAGTCGTATGGGAGTACATTGTCTCCCATTTGCCTTTCGTTTATTTATCTAGAACATTCTGAAACAAAAACATCTGTCATATTATGATGACATTATGATGCCATTTGTGATGTAATAAAAATTAAACGAGTCAATTCGAATGCCGGCATTATAATAAAACTGTTCGATGACGATGTTATATTTTCGAAGGCACTTAAAATATAATTCATAAAAAAACAAAAAAAAAAATATTGTATTTTATTGGCGCTTAGTAATCTTCAACAGCGTATTTAAATGAAAATTGGAAAAGGAATAAATTTTATCATTTTGCAAACAGCTCTAAGGTCTATTTTAGAAAATGTAATTTAAATTTGATTTAATAAAGTTAATTATAAAATTGTCAAATTAGGATGTTTTTTTTTATGAGTCATTTAATCTAAATAGGATTTGTCATGTACGTCTCTATACACAGTTTTGGACACGAAACAGTGTATGAGTAATTGTTATCATAAAATGTATTAAATACGGAACATTAATTGTAGATATAATTTTGACTCCATTTACAAAAATCTGTAGAGCAGAGCATTTAGACTTTTTTGTATCAATCCAAAATGATTATTTAAACAATAACGTCAAGCTTTTCAGATTTTGATTATAATGTACAGCTCAGTGCACGCAAAAAAGCCAAAGTAAAGTGTTTATTTCTTCTTCACAAATGTATAACTGTATTTAATAGAATCTCAATATGTCTCATGTTTATAAATGTTAACGGCGTTTTTTCAAAAAAATACTTTCTACCTCCAAAATAGATATAGGAAGATGTGGTGTGAGAGCCAATGAGACAACTCACCATCCAAATAACAATTTAAAAAAAGGTAAACCAGTATAGGTCAATGTACGGCCTTCGACATGGAGCCTTGGCTCACACCGAACAACAAGCTATAAAGGGCCTCAACATTACTTGTGTAAAACCATTCAAACGGGAAAAACAACAGTCTAATCTATATAAAATAAAAAAAAAAACGAGAAATGAGAAACACGTATAAATTACATAAACAAACGACAACTACTGTACATAAGATTCATGACTTTCTACCTCCATAAGCATGGAAAAGTTATGTCACATATGACAATCCGAAGAACATGTAAGGTCTTAATAAAATACGGACAAATAAAATTATTTTTATGTTAGATAAGAATCTAAGAAATCATATTTCATACCTGTTGTTTTTCTTCTATGTATTTGACATCCGAATATAAATATTTTAAATATTCCTTGCATACATATCTCAATATTGGTAAACATGTTGATTTCGACGAGCTCGCTTTAGAAACGTAGTTGCTTCAAGTACTTTGTGGACTTTTGTGTGTATTTCATTTTACCATTGATTTACTATAACCCCTTAGTATATTCATGTATGTGAAGTTAACAGTTATTAGTTATACGAGATTCACTATCGAACTGGCTGATAGCAGTCGGTTCGATATTCAAATTGTCTAAGTTGTTTTATACTAATTAAAAAATTCAATATTATCAAAAGCAAGTTAATAATATTAAAAGGAGTAAACACGTTATCATAATTCTAGTTGTCCTCTAATCTATACCTAATGTAAATTGAATATTTCTCTTTACACAATATAGATTTTAATCATAAAATACAATCATAGATGTTCACTCAACAGATGCTATTTCAGAAAACAAAAACAAACGGCAAATCTAGTTAGATTTAAAAATATTAAAGAAACAGCTAAGGGAAGCTTAAAAAAATGTGTATCTTCGATCTAATAAGTTATCAATATATACATGCATATACAGGGAAGTGGACATAGGGCGTTTGCTAGATCCTCCAGATATATCCAACGTCATGATAGTATACAAATACTTAGTTGATATATAGATATAAATGACTTAAAAAAGGGTAAAATTTTCGTCTACACAGTTAATCTTAGATCAAAGTGCTAGTTGAATATGTATAAAATATTTAACGAAAATTTACCGGATAACTCTAAAAAAAAAACGAGTCCCCCTGGTCTTTCGATATCCATAACGTTTAATAATCTTGTAGACTTTTATATATATATATAGTTGCCTCGACCAGGAATTAAAAAAATAGGTCTTTTTCGATATGTATGAAAGGCTTAAAGTGTCTATTTCAAAATAAAAATCGTCTAAAAGTCAAATAAAAAAACACAGACCGTTGCCTAGTTCTTGCTGATATCAAAATCTTCTTAAGATTATGAATATAGTTATATAGTGATATATCTGAAATATATCCATAATAAATGCACTGTATCAAATGCATATATGAATACACCTACTTATAAACTGTTACGCGTCGCATACTATGTTTAGAGACATGCATGATAAATCTAAATTAAAAGGCGAATTAAAAAAAAAAGGAATTCTGAAAGCTTACTTTGACAAATTTTAAACTAACTTCATTTCAACAAGTTTAAATAACAGGTTCTTAGATAGAGGTAAGAATTGTTTGTATTGTAGTAAATTTAAGTCTTTTAAAATTTTATTCAAATACGCTATTGAACATTACTAAGAGCCAATAAATACAATAATTTTGTATTTTAAAAATTAGTGCCTTCAGTAAATAAAAGCCGTGATAGAACAGTCTCATTTTCATACCGATATTCGAAATGACTCGTTTCATTGCTATTAAAACAAATATGTCATAACAACATGACAGAGAGTTTTGTTTCGGAATATTCTAGATAAATATACAAAAAGCAAATTTTAGACAATATACCCTCCTAAGCCTGGAAGTGGCTAGTCACATATAGTTAACGGCGTTTTTCTCACAATGACGTTCTACCTCCATAAGCCTGGATATGTCGTGGCTGGTCACATATAGATATGTTGTTTTTTTTTTAATTTGGGTAAACTTTTCGTCTTCTATGTTAATGGAAGACTGAAAGTTGCATAGAGGTCTAGCTCCCCCCCCCCCCCTGCCTTGTGCCTTATATCTAAGTTTTCGACGATTATTAGCTGAAAAGTGACAATATAAAATGGTTAGAAAATTATGGACATTGAAAAACAAGGGTGTTATCATTGTCATTTAAGCGGTATCTGGTAGGTTTTCATTATATATTTTGAATAATAAACTAACCCTTTGAACCGTCCGTAAGCATAGCATTTTACCCAAATTCCTGTTGGTGTCATTTGTATCTTTATATAAACTAACTATCTCCCTAATATAGGAAAATTGAGAGATCAGGCAGGTCAAGCCTTCACCCTGAGCCCTAGTACCTGAATTTTCGATATTTTTTTAGCTAAAAAGTGACAATTTCAGCCTTTTATGTTATTGCTTCGAATAATTATTTATATTTAAATCTTTGAATATTACTGGAGTGATCGTTTCGTTTTATTTCTAGAAAAATCATGTATAAAAGCTCTGATTGTGATTTTTGCTTTAAAAATATATTTCATAAAGATAAATCAATTGCGCGATTAACATTGGGGTTTGGATTTGAGAACAACTAGAACTTACGCCAGCTTAAAGCAGTCGTCATCAAACTATTTTCTACAGATTCGTTTTACTTCTATTATCTATGGCAATCATATTTTTTTATGTGATTGAATTTTTGAAATTTAGGGGTTTTTAACAGAGAAATTAAAATGTCGAAGTAATTGCTAGGAGTCGGTTTGATATTGAATGTCACTTACTATACACCCAAAGTAAATTCAGTTTTTTTGGTTTTAAAGGCTTTTCAATAGAATAAAATGATAGATATGATTTGGAAAAAAAATATGTTGTTTCGACAAAAAAAAAGGGAAATGTCTGAATTAAATCTGGTTTTGTGAAATATTAGTAATTACAAATATGTGACTAGCCATGAGATTTCCAGATTTATGAAGAAACATAATCTACAATGGTCTTTTTTATGCATATTTATCCAGTACATACTGACAGAAAACATCATGGTATGATATTACGACATGTTTTTTGGAAACATCAGTGTAATGGGTCTATCTGTATATCTACATAAGGAGTTTTCTATTTTACTTTTTTTTTTATCTACAAATGCTTTCATTTGTGACTACATATACCTTTTATTGGCGCTACTGACCTTTTTGGACAAGTTTCAAATGTACTAAACACAGATCTTTGGTCTTTTTTATTAGAAAATGAAATTTGAATTTGCAATGAAATAAATTTTGTCTAGATGATGGACCACAGCCTGTGGTAGATTTTGTTTCTTTAAACGTTTATTGATGCGAGTATCTTAAGAATATATGTACTAAAAAATGACGGTACATAACGTTCTAAAATAAAACCAGAACATTCAATTTGATGACGTAGTTCTATAAAAACTCCATAATGCAGATAATTTTTGAACTTCATACACTTAGAAAGCTCGATTATAAATTGATGATGCAGAATAAAGTAATTTGAATTAATACGTAGCGTCGCCAGTACTTGCATACTTTTCATTAAAGAATACAACTGAGGTCAAGTACTAGTACTTTACCTCTTTCATAAATATTTCGAAACGACCTTAAAGCCAGAGGAAATTGGAAGCAACTGTCTGAAAACAATCTTTAATTTGTAAGTGTTTGTTTTACTTAAATATATATGTTTTGTTTTAATCAAGCTTCAAATTATGAAGCAAAACATATTTTAAATCTAACATGATCACATAACAACGACTTATTTGGATTTTTATGATACATGTATAATATTGTTTCTGATCTTTCTGATTACTTATATATGGCTTTTTCGATGATTGTGACTTTAACATGTTTAATTAGTTACATTACTACATAATTTGATATATTACAGAATTTAAAAAAAAAACATGGTCTATTTCCAATACGGCATGTACAAATATTGTGATTGATTTCCGAAAGAGTATTTTGTAGTGTAGTGTTCTATCTCAAACAAATAATTTAGCATTGTAGTGTTAAAAAAAGATATTCAAGGTGATTGTTTAATCAATTCTTGTACTTCACGTTGCTTTTTTAGTCAAGAGATTCGATTGATACTAAAGCACAGACAAAAGTATATGATATTGCTCTTCTAAAATACTTATAGAAAAATGGGATTTAGATAATTATAACAATCACACGATTCATTATCTAATGAATACTTGCATTCTTATGGAAACCAAAATACTTTTAATATTTATGAAGGCAATAGCGGTGAAAAGTAAGTATGTATGTATAATTGTACATTGTAAGTATTATAATTGTAGACAAACGTATGTTCAATTGTTTTTTTAAAAACAAAAAATGATTTTCGTGAATATTTTATAAAATTGTTTAAGTTTTAACAGAATGCTGTTGGATTTTATAATTTTATAACCGAATGAATAACGCGACCGTAATTGCAAAGGAACACCTACAAGATATGAATCTTTAATACAGGACTCTATATCTGCTACATCAATCGTGATAGACGTCCTTACATTGGTAGCATTTAACTGTCATAGGTTTTGTTCTATGTTTCTTAACATACTTTATTTTATTAGTATATCACAGACGACATAAAGGTAAACTACGAGACGAAATTTTAATTTTATGATACCTATCAGTTAATAATTTACATTTCATTTTCTTCTTTTTTTTAAATTTCTTTGTTTTTGCCTAAATATATACTTAATTGCCAAAATTTAATACTAAAAATAGATTTAGAACTGAGAGTATATACATAATATTAATGAAATATGAATTTAAAGGCACAATTACTATTTGATAACTATTCATTAGAAAAAATGGGATGCATAAAGCATCAATTCTGAAAATCAACCAGACTTTCAATCCGGTATGTTTACTAAATGACGTTACGGTCAAGGTAAACAGCGTCTTTCACACAATGTCTTTATACTTCTTTCAGTCTGGAAATGTCACGGCATGTCTCATATAATTAACTTTCAAAAGTTGAATAATTTGTCCAAATGAGAAAGTATTGGTGTAGTTTAAGATTGAAGTTGAAATATATTTCAAACGGTTGTTCGACAAATTTAACTTTTTATAATGTTATGTTAAAAATGTTGCTAATTTTTTAAATATGAAGATCATATTGCACGTACATGCTACCTGAAACGGAATGGTAACATTAAGCATTTTTTGTTACAAAAGAGGGACGAAAGATTCCAGAGGGACAGTCAACATATTCACCATTTATCTTCTATATAACATAATACCACTTCAAGTTCAATTGTTTTTTGGTTGTTTTTTTTTTGCAGGGATATTGTATGAGACAATGCACTTGATAATCGTTTTTATTGTATGCACTGTTTTAAAAAGTACAATCAATGGGTGTCCACTTGCATGCAGTTGCACAGACACGACGGTTGATTGCAGCAATAGTAATCAAACGACAGTTCCGTCTGAAATTTCAAATTCGACAACCAAATTGTGAGTACCTTTTTAGTTTTTAGTTTATTTATAAAATTATATGATATATCATCATCAATGAAAGTTTCAGAGCACGTGACTCGTATTTGCGACATGCAGTCCTTAAAAAAAATCTTGATTATAAGAGAGAAGACGTTATTAAAAATCAAAATATATTTTATTGGCGAAGTAAGATCATGACTTCTGTCGGTTACCAACCCACAAACAAAGGGTCTTTGAGCAACCGTAAATTAAATGCAAATAAAATAGATAAAAAAAAAATTAGATACAAATAAAATAGATAAATAACATTCAAAATTCAAATAAAAAACTAAAATGAAATGAAATTTTGAAATAATGGGGTGCTGACTTGAACCCTGGCAACAGATGTCCAAAATCAACATGAGAAACTACGTTTGAGGTGGAAATGAAGATTACATGGATTAATGTTCTAAATTAAATAATAATACAGTGATAAATCAAGTTCATCGGTACTGGTGCAGCCTATAAAGTCCGCCACTAAACAAGTTCAAAAACATTCATTTCATAAAGAATGTTTTGGAACTTGTTACCGCCAACCAGTATCATACATTGAGAGTCGATATAACAGATAACTCTGATTGTAATATTGTGTAATAACAAGAATCTGACCGCAGTAACTACTAGCTAACAGATTCCCGAATCCAATGACCTACTTCGCCGTTTGATGGTCAATAAATGGATGCAAATTGATAATAGCATAACTGGATAATAAATAGATGAAAATAGATAATAGCATAACTGAAGTTGTAACTTGTATAAAATTAGATAACTTTGTATATCTGACAAATAACATTTTCCTTCTCACTGTAGTTTGGTTCAATCACTTATTTGGAATCTTGTTCTTGTATTGCAATCGTGGTAACATTGGAACCAAGCACATTTGACTAAGGTTACAAATCGTGGAAAAAATCAATATCGCTTATAAGTTAAGTCCTATCGTATTGAACGCTTTGTCCGATGTCATGTCCATTTTAGTGGATTACTTAATATTGCGGGCCCTTCGAGAATGAACATACGATTAGTTTATCTCTTTACTTAAAATGCCTCATAACACTTTGACCTTGCTAACAAATTGTGATACTGAAATGTATAAGAGAACACAACCATAAGTAACTACAATTTTCCGAGCACGAACGAAGTCATTTTGGTGATTGAAAAACCCACTATCCAAGCACGCTTTTGGAAACATGAAATATCTTAAATTGACAATCAATCAAAATCAGCTCCAGATTGGTAATATACAATATAGAAAAATAATTAAAATTGATATGATAACAGATGCAGATATTTGACTTGCCAACTGTTATGTTTGTAATCAGATATATGGTTAATACTTTTTATATTACCAATGACTGAATTCTACTTTTACCATCAGAAAATATAAAAACTAAAAGATCTGACATGAATGTCAACGAGGCAACTATTTGCCTTAAACTTAATAGCGTGGGCGTAAACAGCTATAGGCCACCGTACAGCCTTCAACATTGAACATAGTCCATACAGTATAATAGCAATAAAAGGCCCCGGCAACAATTCAAACAAGAAAACAAGGCCATATTTAAGGATAAATCAATCTAAACGTAAAACAAGTATAATAGACTGCGACAAACAACAAGTTTGTGAGAACTAAGCCCTCCCGTAACCGGGGACAGTGGTTAACAACACAAAGTAAACAAAGTTGAGGTAGGTTTGACATAAAACACAATACACAACTAACAAATAGATTAAAGACATCAAGTACCCACCTAAGAGTACTCGCAGTTACTGAAAGCTTGTTCAAAGACAATTGAAACTAGTAAATGAATCGTGTTTCCCCAGACAAAAACTTTTTTTAACTGAGGTGCAGTTAAGACCCCCAAAATTAGACTCTAAAGATAGCCGATGGAATATTGCCGTCTTAGGGCGCTCGTTAATACGGCATTAAAACTGGTATCTTGTAACATTTTGTTTTGTTTGTTTAATTTTGTTTTTGTTTTGTTTTGTCAGTTTTGTTTTTGTTTTTTGTTTTGTTTTTGTTTTATTGCATATCATGCGTATGGCGTTCGACAATAATTATTATCCCAAATCATTTATGACTGCTTCCAAAAACGAATATTCCCTAACATACGTATATACATAAAATTCCATGTATAACTGTTCACAGTATTTAACCCAATTGCGTTGTTTCTCTTTCAGATAACAAAATCGTACTAATTAGCAGTTTTATAGTCTGAGATATACGTTACTATTAAATCTAAACCATAAAAGCAATAAAATCAATTCATCACCTAACTTATTTGAACTTTTCTTGACCTCTGTAATGATATAAATAAGATTTAAGAAAACCATTAACCCAGACAATAACTCGCTTAAGTTGTAAATTTATATCAACAATTTTCAAACGATAATTTTATCAAAGATCTACACATCTGGTAATAAAGTTTGTAAACGTAACTTGCAGAAGTGTATACTATTTCTTCTCTAATCGTTATTAATGTTAATTAAAAGATTATAATTGCCAGTGATACAACTATCCACTAAACATGCTAAAGTACAAATGAAGTAAATGTAAGCAAATATATGCAACCTTACGGCTTTCAACAATGAGAAAAAACCCATACCGTATAGTCTGCTATTAGAAGCCCCGACATTAAAAATATAAAACAATTCGATGAAAAACTAACGGCCTAATTTATAACAAAACAGTTTACGAAAAACAAATATGACAGCCATAAACCAACGATGCCTTTTTCCAAGTAAAGTAGTAAAAATATCTTGCCTTGCTGATCAATTTTCTAAAATTTGAGACTAATGGAAACATTGTAATCTGTAAAACTAATATCATTTTAACTTTAAAGTTGATAATGCGCAAGTGGATTGATAGCTACTAGTTCCACTCATATGAAAAATCCAATAAAGCTAGTTTAAACAAACCCCGAAAAAAAACAATAAAGATTCGTTACTTGAACGGCAAACAGATGGCAATAATATTTTCAGCTTATCTAAATATTTGATGGTTATAGCAGTCTTGAAAATCAACATTTGATTATCTTGTCCATTACATGTGGCATTTTTTTTCTGGGCACGATTAAAACGTGCGCAAAAAAGCTGAGTGAGTAATGACGGTTTATTCGTTGTATGGTCTTTCATAGTAAAAGCAATCCGGATCAATATAGTATTCGATATTTAAAATCGTTTTCCTTATTATGCTCGAAATGCTACTACTGAAATCATTGTTAAAGCTAAAATTGGGATGTACTGAATTAGCTACATTAAAATTAAAGAATAAAAGATGTACCTGTTTTATTGATGTAATTAGATAAGGCATACTGCCACTTCTCTGACTAACATACATATAGATGGTCCTGCTGATGAATGAAATAATCCTGCATAACAAATTTTCAGTTTCTGTTTCAGATGCTTAGCTATATTGACATCACAGGTGGCTAAAGCAGTTTTCTTTACCCCAATTATAACACCTCTTTCTACGCCTTTTCTACTCAGGCATCCTAAACCTTTCAATAAATGTCATTATGAACAAATATAATTAAAATTGAGAGGTTTCCTTTGCGAAATGTCAAGTACATTTTCCAATAGGCGTAGAATGCATTGAAAAGCTGTCAAACACACACAAAACCGTTAAAAAATGACAAAAACAACAAATTCGATAATTTGGACATGACCTTGACTTTTGACCTTGTAACCTTTGTGAAGGTCATTAGTCCACAATGTCATTGTAAACGACCCCATGGGTCTAGGACTTTTCTTTTTGAGTTAAAGCTAATTTTACCTTTTCAGAAACCGTTGACGGGGGTTATGCCCCTTAAGAATACGTCATATCCTTTCGGTCAAAATGTAAAAAAGTTGTGCCTCAGTCACCTAAACATTTTTCACTGTTAACTATTTCTGTAAGATTAACCGTTTTTGAGATATCGACTAAAAAGTTAAAAGGTCAAAGGTCAAGGTCAACCTTAAAAACATCTAAAACACACTAAAAATCCTTTAAATCAGTTCAAAAACACATAATTCGCTATCTGGAACATGACCTTGACCTTTGACCTTGTGACCTTTGTCAAGGTCATTAGTCCCCAATGTCATTGCTGAAGACCCCATGGGTCTAGGACCTTTAGTTATATAGTAAAAGCTGATTTTGTCTTTTCATAAACCTAAATCAGGGGTTATGCCCCTTACAGAAAAGTCAAATCTCTTCGGTCAAATGTAACAAAGTTGTGCCTTAATGACCCAAACATTTTCTACTATACAACACTTCTGAAAGTATTAAGGTTGCTGAGATGTTCTTTTTTTGTTACAAAGGAGATGCACTCTGATGATAAACAGTGAATAGGGAGATAACTCTTACAAAGAAAATGGTTTGCCTTAGCAGGGTGAAATTTAAAAGCGCATAAACTATACGATACCATATGAGAAATATCTAAGTGACATATTGCGAAACAAACATTTATCGCAAGAACAAAATTTGGCGGAAGAAAAAAAAAAAGGAATAATAATTAAAAACCAATTGTTCAGAGAACAATTGAAGGTCTTTCCACCAAAAACAATGTATTTTAATACGAAAGTTGTAAAATTAAGTTTAAAGTGTCATTTCAATCGTCAAATGATAGCTTATTGTACGCTGATTCCAAATATATATATGGTTTCTATACAATATTTTTTAAATAAGGGAGATAGTTTGTTACTTCCGGTTTGAAAAATGATACTTTCGATAATATTTAAATATTTAATTGACACTGATTCCAAAAATATCTGGTTCTATATACTTTCACATTAATAAAGTACAAAAAATAGCTACTTCTGGTTTACACAAGGTCACTTCCGGTTGTTTTTTTCAAGGTTAAATGGTTTGATACCTTTTGTCAACAGTCTCATGGCTTTATCATGAATACATATGAGGTAAAGCAAAGGTCAAAATCTAGAACGTCAAATTAAGCTATGACCTTGAGATCAATTTCAAGGTCATAAACCAAGGACCTCAAATCAAAAGACCATAAGTCTTAATTATATTTGGTTATTGAGTTATATCACCATACGCATATTTTTAAATACAAGAGTGGAGAAAACTCCCTTTTACGTTAAACGTACCTTTGTAATCAAAAATTAGGTGTTACGTCATGTCGCAACTAACAATTTAGAAAAAATAATTTGTCGATATCTTATACGGTTTCTGGAAATGAGTCGAAATAAGCCAAATTCAAAAATTAGAATATGACCTTGAACTTTGACCTTGACCTAATTTTCTTTTTTTTGGATCAAGGACCTCAAATCAAAAGATCCTAGGTCTCTATCACTTGTGGTTTACAAGATAGAAATGCATATCACTTATATCCAATGCAAACAAACATTTATCGCAAGAACAAAATTTGGCGGAAGAAAAAAAAAAAAAAAATTAAAAACCAATTGTTCAGAGAACAATTGAAAGTCTTTCCACACCAAAGAAATTTTGATAAGAAGATAGTTTCTTCATACTGATGCGATAAATAATGGTTTAATTATATTTTTGAGTGATATAAGGGAGATAATATGCTACTTCCGGTGAAATGAATGTCACCTCCGGTCTGATATGATAGCTTCTCTCACACTGATTCCAAAAATATATAGTTTCTTTATACTTTTGTATATAGAAGGGGAAATAATTGGCCACTTCCGGTTTGTTGGAAGTCATGTGTAGTCTTCAGTAATCACTTTATGTAGCTATATGACAAAATATATGGATTCTGAGTACTTTTAGATGAAAAAAATTGCAAAAAAAGGCTACTTCCGGTTTTCTCAAGGTCACTTCCGGTAGTCAATTTTCAAGGTCATTTGTCACCTAATCTTTTGTACAAGGTCAAATGTCTTTATAACGAACTTAGTTGTAGTTATAATCAAGAAACCTCATATCAAGATATTTCAGGGGCAACAACTCCTATAAGATGCCATTAAATTGTATAAGACTAAATGTAGCATATCTTGATTACAATAAAGCTGACATTTTGCACTTGTTCTCTAAGATGTATCTTTCAGTGTTGGAGAAAATGCAAAAACAAGCAAAAGTCACAATTGAGAACTTGACCTTGACCTTTGACCTTGACCTCATTTTCTAAGTTAGGACCTGGGGACCTCAAATAAAAACATTCCAGGGTTATACGGTTAACTGTTTATGAGTTTAATAAACATACCGACAAATTTATTTTGTAAAGTTAGATAACTCCTATAAAATTTCATCGAATGGCTTCGATCCAAATTAGCCAAAAATTACTGAGGATGTAACGAACAATTTGTAAAAAGAATTTTGTCGCTATCTTTTTTTGTTATGAAGGAGATACACTCTGATGATAAACAGTGAATAGGGAGATAACTCTTACAAAGAAAATGGTTCGGCTTAGCAGGGTGAAATTTAAAAGCGGATAAACTATACGATACAATATGAGAAATATCTAAGCGACATATTGCGAAACAAACATTTATCGCAAGAACAAAATTTAGAGGAAAAAAATAAAAATAATAATGATAATAATAATTAAAAACCAATTGTTCAGAAAACAATTGAAAGTCTTTCCACACCAAAGAAATTTTGATAAGATAGTTTCTTCATACTGATGCGATAAATAATGGTTTAATTATATTAATGAGTGATGTAAGGGAGATAATAAGCTACTTCCGGTGAAATGAATATCACTTCCGGTCTCATATGATAGCTTCTTTGACACTGATTCCAAAAATATATAGTTTCTATATACTTTTATATGTAGAATGGCAGATAATTGGCCACTTCCGGTTTGTTGGAAGTCATTTTTAGTCTTCAGTAATCAGTTTATGTATCTATATGACAAAATATATGGATTCTGAGTACTTTTATATGAAAAAATTGCAAAAAAGGCTACTTCCGGTTTTCTCAAGGTCACTTCCGGTAGTCATTTTTCAAGGTCATTTGTCACCTTACCTTTTGTACAAGGTCAAATGCCTTTATAATGAACTTAGTTGAAGTTATAATCAAATAACTTCATATCAAGACATATTAGGGGCACCAACTCCTATAAGATGCCATTAAATTGTATCAAACTTAATGTATCATATCTTCATAACAATAAAGCAGACATTTTGCAATTGTTTTTCTTTATGTATCTTTCAAAGCGTCAGAGAAAATGCAAAAACAAGCAAAAGTCACAAATTAGAACTTGACCTTGACCTTTGACCTTGACCTTATTTTCTAAGTTAGGACATAGGGGACTCAAATAAAAACATTCCAGGGTTATACGGTTAACTGTTATTGAGTTAAAAAAACATAACGACAAATTTATTTTGTAAAGGTAGATAACTCCTATAAAATTTCAGCGAATCGCTTCCACCCAAATGAGCCAAAAATTCCTGAGGATGTAACGAACAATTTGTAAAAAGAATTTGTCGATATCTTTTTTTGTTACGAAGAAGATGCACACAGATGATAAACAGTGAATAGGGAGATAACTCTTACAAAGAAAATGGTTCGGCTTAGTAGGGTGAAATTTAAAAGCGCATAAACTATACGATACCATATGAGAAATATCTAAGCGACATATTGCGAAACAAACATTTATCGCAAGAACAAAATTTGGCGGAAAAAAAAAAAAAATAATAATAATTAAAAACCAATTGTTCAGAGAACAATTGAAAGTCTTTCCACAACAAAGAAATCTGGATAAGATAGTTTCTTCATACTGATGTGATTAATAATGGTTTAATTATATTTTTGAGTGATAAAAGGGAGATAATATGCTACTTCCGGTGAAATGAATGTCACTTCCGGTCTCATATGATAGCTTTTTTCACACTGATTCCAAAAATATATAGTTTCTATATACTTTTGTATGTAGAATGGGAGATAAATGGCCACTTCCGGTTTGGTGGAAGTCATTTTTAGTCTTCAGTAATCAGTTTATGTATCTATATGACAAAATATATGGATTCTGAGTACTTTTATATGTAAAAATTGCAAAAAAGGCTACTTCCGGTTTTCTCAAGGTCACTTCCGGTAGTCATTTTTCAAGGTCATTTGTCACGTAACCTTTTGTAAAAGGTCAAATGCCTTTATAATGAAGTTAGTTGAAGTTATAATCAAATAACCTCATATCAAGACATTTAAGGGGCACCAACTCCTATAAGATGCCATCAAATTGTATAAGACTAAATGTAGCATATCTTCATTACAATAAAGCAGACATTTTGCACTTGTTCTTTTATATGTATCTTTCAAAGTGTCAGAGAAAATGCAAAAACAAGCAAAAGTCACAATTGAGAACTTGACCTTGACCTTTGACCTTGACCTCATTTTCTAAGTTAGGACCTAGGGGCCTCAAATAAAAACATTCAAGGGTTATACGGTTAACTGTTTATGAGTTAAAAAAACATACCGACAAATTTATTGTTTAAAGGTAGATAACTCCTATAAAATTTCATCAAATCACTTCGATCCAAATAAGCCAAAAATTCCTAAGGATGTAACGAACAATTTGTAAAAAGAATTTTGTCGATATCTTTTTTTGTTACGAAGGAGATGCACACAAATGATAAACAGTGAATAGGGAGATAACTCTTACAAAGAAAATTGTTCGTCTTCACAGGGTGAGATTTAAAACCGTATAAACTATATGATACAATATACAAAATATCTAAGCGACATATTGCGAAACAAAAATTTCAGAATGTGGCGGAAAAAAAAAATAATAATAATAATCAGAAGAAATACAATAAGTCTTTCCACAGAAAAGTGGAAAGACTTAATAATCAGAAGAAATACAATAAGTCTTTTCACAAAAAAGTGAAAAGACTTAATAATCAGAAGAAAAACAATAAGTCTTTCCACAGAAAAGTGGAAAGACTGAATAATTAAAAACCAATTGTTCAGAGAACAATTGAAAGTCTTTCCACATCAAAGAAATTTTGATAAGAAGATAGTTTCTTCATACAAATTCGATAAATAATGGTTTAATTATATTTTTGAGTGATGTAATGAAGATAAAATGCTACTTCCGGTGAAATGAATGTCACTTCCGGTCTCATATGATAGCTTCTTTCACACTGATTCCAAAAATATATAGTTTCTATATACTTTAGTATGTAGAATTGGAGATAATTGGCCACTTCCGGTTTGTTGGAAGTCATTTTTAGTCTTCAGTTATCAGTTTATGTATCTATATGACAAAATATATGGATTCTGAGTAATTCTATATGAAAAAATTGCAAAAAAAGCTACTTCCGGTTTTCTTAAGGTCACTTCCGGTTGTCATTTTTCAAGGTCATTTGTCACCTTACCTTTTATACAAGTTCAAATGCCTTTATAATGAACTTAGTTGAAGTTATACTGAAATAACATCATATCAAGACATTTCAGGGGCACCAACTCCTAAAAGATGCCATTAAATGGTATAAGTCTAAATGTAGCATTTCTTCATTACAATTAAGCAGACATTTTGCACTTGTTCTTTTATATGTATCTTTCAAAGTGTCAGAAAATGCAAAAACGGGCAAAAGTCACAATTGAGAACTTGACTTTGACCTTTGACCTTGACTTCATTTTCTAAGTTAGGACCTAGGGGCCTAAAATAAAAACATTCCAGGGTTGTACGGTTAACTGTTTATGAGTTAAATAAACAAACCGACAAATTTATTTTGTAAAGGTAGATAACTCCTATAAAATGTCATCGATTCGCTTCGATCCAAATTAGCAAAAATTTTCTGAGGATGTAACGAACAATTTGTAAAATGAATTTTGTCGATATCTTTTTTTTGTTACGAAGGAGATGCAATCTGATGGTAAACAGTGAATAGGGAGATAACTCTTACAAAGAAAATGGTTCGCCTTAGCAGGGTGAAATCTAAAAGGGCATAAACTATACGATACCATATGAGAAATATCTAAGCGACATATTGCGAAGCCAACATTTATAGTAAAAACAAAATTTGGCGGAAGAAAAAAAAAAAAAATAATAATAATTAAAAACCAATTGTTCAGAGAACAATTGAAAGTCTTTCCACACCAAAGAAATTTTGATAAGAAGTTATTCTTCATGCTGATACGATAAATAATGGTTTAATTATATTTTCGAGTGATATAAGGGAGATAATATGCTACTTCCAGTCTCATATGATAGCTTCTTTCACACTTATTTCAAAAATATATAGTTTCTATATACTTTTGTATGTAGAATGGTAGATAATTGGCCACTTCCGGTTTGTTGGAAGTCATTTTTAGTCTTCAGTAATCAGCTTATGTATCTATATGACAAAATACATGGATTCTGAGTATTTTGATATGAGAAAATTGCAAAAAAGGCAGCTTCCGGTTTTCTCAAGGTCACTTCCGGTAGTCATTTTTCAAGGTCATTTGTCACCTAACCTTTTGTACAAGGTCAAATGTTTTTATAATGAACTTAGTTGAAGTTATACTGAAATAACATCATATCAAGACATTTCAGGGGCACCAACTCCTAAAAGATGCCATTAAATGGTATAAGTCTAAATGTAGCATTTCTTCATTACAATTAAGCAGACATTTTGCACTTGTTCTTTTATATGTATCTTTCAAAGTGTCAGAGAAAATGCAAAAACATGCAAAAGTCACAATTGAGAACTTGACCTTGACCTTTGACCTTGACCTCATTTTCTAAGTTAGGACCTAGGGGACTCAAATAAAAACAATCCAGGGTTATACGGTTAACTGTTTATGAGTTAAATGAACATACCGACAAATTTATTTTGTAAAGGTAGATAACTCCTATAAAATTCCATCGAATGGCTTCGATCCAAATTAGCCAAAAATTCCTGAGGATGTAACGAACAATTTGTAAAAAGAATTTTGTCGTTATCTTTTTTTGTTATGAAGGAGATGCACACAGAGAGTAAACAGTGAAAAGGAAGACAACTCTTACATAGAAAATGGATCGTCTTAGCAGGGTGAAATTTAAAAGCGCATAAACAATACGATACAATATGAGAAATATCTAAGCGACATATTGCGAAACAAACATTTATCGCAAGAACAAAATTTGGCGGAAGAAAAAAAAAATAATAATAATAATTAAAAACCAATTGTTCAGAGAACAATTGAAAGTCTTTCCACAAGAAAGAAATTTGGATCAGAAGGTAGTTTCTTCATACTGATGATATAAATAATGGTTTAATTATCTTTTTGAGTGATGTAAGGGAGATAATATGCTACTTCCGGTCTCATATGATAGCTTCTTTCACACTGATTCCAAAAATATATAGTTTCTATATACTTTTGCATGTAGAATGGGAGATAATTGGTTACTTCCGGTTTGTTGGAAGTCATTTTTATTCTTCAGTAATCAGTTTATGTATCTATATGACAAAATTTATGGATTCTGAGTACTTGTATGTGAAAAAACTGCAAAAAAAGCTACTTCCGGTTTTCTCAAGGTCACTTCCGGTAGCCATTTTTCTAGGTTATTTGTCACTTAACCTTTCGTTTAAGGTCAAATGTCTTTATAATGAACTAACTTGAAGTTATAATCAAATAACCTCATATCAAGACATTTCAGGGGCAACAACTCCTATAAGATGCCATTTAATTGTATAAGACTAAATGTAGAATATCTTTATTACAATTAAGCAGACATTTTGCACTTGTTCTTTTATATGTATCTCTCAAAGTGAGGGAGAAAATGCAAAAACAAGCAAAAGTCACAATTGAGAAATTGACCTTGACCTTTGACCTTGACCTCATTTTCTAAGTTAAAACCTAGGGAACTCAAATAAAAACATTCCAGGGTTATACGGTTAACTGTTTATGAGTAAAATAAACATACCGACAAATTTATTTTGTAAAGGTAGATAACTCCTATAAAATTTCATCGAATCGCTTCGATCGAAATACGCCAAAAATTCCTGAGGATGTAACGAACAATGTGTAAAAGAAATTTTGTCGATATCTTTTTTTGTTACGGAGGAGATGCACTCTGATTATAAACAGTGAATAGGGAGATAACTCTTATAAAGAAAAAGGTTCGCCTTAGCAGGGTGAAATTTAAAAGCGCATAACCTATACGATACAATATGAGAAATATCTAAGCGACATATTGCGAAACAAATGTTTATCGCAAGAACAAAATTTGGCGGAAGAAAAAAAAAAAAATAATAATAATAATAATCAGAACAAAAACAATAAGTCTTTCCACAGAAAAGTGGAAAGACTTAATAATTAAAAACCAATTGTTCAGAGAACAATTGAAAGTCTTTCCACACCAAACAAATTTTGATAAGATAGTTTCTTCATACTGATGCGATAAATAATGGTTTAATTATATTAATGAGTGATATAAGGGAAATAATATGCTACTTCCGTTGAAATGAATGTCACTTCCGGTCTCATATGATAGCTTCTTTCACACTGATTCCAAAAATATCTAGTTTCTATATACTTTTATATGTAGAATGGGAGATAATTGGCCACTTCCGGTTTGTTGGAAGTCATTTTTAGTCTTCAGTAATCATGATCAGTTTATGTATCTATATGACAAAATATATTGAATCTGAGTACTTTTATATGAAAAAATTGCAAAAAAGGCTACTTCCGGTTTTCTCAAGGTCACTTCCGGTAGTCATTTTTCAAGGTCATTTGTCACGTAACCTTTTGTACAAGGTCAAATGCCTTTATAATGAACTTACTTAAAGTTATAATCAAATAACCTCATATCAATACATTTCAGGGGCACCAACTCTTATAAGATGCCATTAAATTGTATAAGACTAAATGTAGCATATCTTCATTACAATAAAGCAGACATTTTGCACTTGTTCTTTTATATGTATCTTTCAAAGTATCGGAGAAAATGCAAAAACAAGCAAAAGTCACAATTGAGAACTTGACCTTGACCTTTGACCTTGACCTCATTTTCTAAGTAAGGACCTAGGGGACTCAAATAAAAACATTCCAGGGTTATACCGTTAACTGTTTATGAGTTTAATAAACATACCGACAAATTTATTTTGTAAAGATAGATAACTCCTATAAAATTTCATCGAATCGCTTCGATCCAAATTAGCCAAAAATTCCTGAGGATGTAACGAACAATTTGTAAAAAGAATTTTGTCGCTATCTTTTTTTGTTACGAAGGAGATACACTCTGATGATAAACAGTGAATAGGGAGATAACTCTTACAAAGAAAATGGTTCGGCTTAGCAGGGTGAAATTTAAAAGCGCATAAACTATACGATACAATATGAGAAATATCTAAGCGACATATTGCGAAACAAACATTTATCGCAAGAACAAAATTTGGCGGAAAAAAAAAAATAATAATAATAATAATTAAAAACCAATTGTTCAGAGAACAATTGAAGGTCTTTCCATCAAAACAATGTATTTTGATATGAAAAGTTGTGAAACTAAGTTTAAAATGTCATTTCAATCGTCAAATGATAGCTCCTAGTAAGCAGATTCCAAAAATATATTGTTTCCATACATTTTTTTTAAATAAGGGAGATAATTTGTTACTTCCGGTTTGAAAAATGTTACTTCCGATTATATTTGAATATTTACTTGACACTGATTCCAAAAATATCTGGTTCTATATACTTTTATATTAAAAAGTACAAAAAAATAGCTATTTCCGGTTTACAAAAGGTCACTTCCGGTTGTTTTTTACAAGGTTAAATGGTTTGATATCTTTTTCTAAAAGTTGTATATCTTTATCATGTATACATATAGAATAAAAGCAAAGGTCAAAATCTAGAACGTCAAATTAAGCTATGACCTTGAGATCAGTTTCAAGGTCATAAACCAAGGACCTCAAATCAAAAGACCATAGGTCTTTATTATATTTAGTTAATGAGTTATATCACCAAACGCGTATTTTTAAATACAAGAGGGGAGAAAACTCCCTTTTACATTCAACGTACGCTTGCAATCAAAATTTACATCTTACGACATGTCGCAACTAACAATTTAGTAAAAATAATTTGTTGATATCTTATAGAGTCTTTGGATATAAGTGAAAATAAGCCAAATTCAAATATTAGAATATGACCTTGACCTTTGACCTTGACCTAATTTTCATTTTTTGGGACCAAGGACCTCAAATCAAAAGATCCTAGGTCTCTATCACTTATGATTTATAAGATAGAAATTCATATCACTTATATCAGATGCATAAGGGGAAATAACTCTCATATGGAGCGGTCATATCGCTTCGGTCAAAATAGGACAAATCATGCGAAGGATATAACGAGCAATTTTGTAAAATAAATTTGTCATAATCTTTTACGGTTGCGAAGGAGATGCGCTAACAAGGAAAACAGTGTTTGGGGAGATAACTCCTACAAAGAAAAGTATTCGTTTACGCAGGGTAAATTTCAAAAGTGCATAAACTGTTCGATATCATATACCAAATATCTAAGCGACATATTGCGAAACAAATGTTTATCGCAAGAACAAAACTAGGCGGAAGAAAAAAAAAATAATAATCAGAAGAAAAACAATAGGTCTTTCCACAGAAAAGTGGAAAGACCTAATAATAATAATAATAATAATAATAATAATCAGAACAAAAACAATAAGTCTTTCCACAGAAAAGTGGAAAGACTTAATAATCAGAAGAAATACAATAAGTCTTTCCACGGAAAAGAAGATAGTTTCTTCATACTGATGCGATAAATAATGGTTAAATTATAATTTTGAGTTAAATAAGGGAGATAATATGCTGCTTCCGGTGAAATGAATTTCACTTCCATTCTCATAGGATAGCTTCTTTCACACTGATTCCAAAAATATATAGTTTCTATATACTTTTGTATGTAGAATTGGAGATAATTGGCCACTTCCGGTTTGTTGGAAGTCATTTGTAGTCTTCAGTAATCAGTTTATTTATCTATATGACAACATATATGGATTCCGAGTATTTTTTCATGAAAAATGTGCAAAAATGGCTACTTCCGGTTTATCCCAGGTCACTTCCGGTTGACATTTTTCAAGGTCATATGTCACTTTATATTTTGGTAAAGGTGATATGGCTATATAATGAACCAAGTTGAAGTAAACATCAATAAACATGATAATTACACATTTCAGGGGCACTAACTCCTATAAGATGCCATCAGATTGTTTCAGACCAAATGTAACAAATCTATATTACAATTAAAAACCAATTGTTCAGAGAACAATTGAAAGTCTTTCCACACCAAAGAAATTTTGTTAAGAAGATAGTTTCTTCATACTGATGAGATAAATAATGGTTTAATTATATTTTTGAGTGATAAAAGGGAGATAATATGCAACTTCCCGTGAAATAAATGTCACTTCCGGTCTCATATGATAGCTTATTTCACACTGATTCAACAAATATATAGTTTCTATATACTATTGTATGTAGAAGGGGAAATAATTGGCCACTTTCGGTTTGTTGGACGTCATGTTTCGTCTCCAGTAATCAGTGTATGTATCTATATGACAAAATATATGGATTCTGGGTACTTTGAGATGAAAAAATTGCAAAAAAGGCTACTTCCGGTTTTCTCAAGGTCACTTCCGGTAGTCATTTTTCAAGGTCATTTGTCACCTAATCTTTTGTACAAGGTCAAATGCCTTTATAATGAACTTAGTTGAAGTCATAATCAAATAACCTCATATCAAGACATTTGAGGGGCAACAACTCCTATAAGATGCCATTAAATTGTATAAGACTAAATGTAGCATATCTTCATTACAATAAAGCTGACATTTAGCACTTGTTCTTTAGTATGTATCTTTTAAAGTGTCGGAGAAAATACAAAAACAAGCAAAATGTCACAATTGAGAACTTGACCTTGACCTTTGACCTTGACCTCATTTTCTAAATTAGGACCTAGGGTACTCAAATAAAAGCATTCCAGGGTTATACGGTTAACTGTTTATGAGTTAAATGAACATACCAAAGAATTTATTTTGTAAAGGTAGATAACTCCTATAAAATTTCATCAAATGGCTTCGATCCAAATGAGCCAAAAATTACTGAGGATGTAACGAACAATTTGTAAAAAGAATTTTGTCGCTATCTTTTTTTGTTACGAAGGAGATGCACACAGAGGATAAACAGTGAATAGGGAGATAACTCTTACAAAGAAAATGGTTTGCCTTAGCAGGGTGAAATTTAAAAGCGCATAAACTATACGATACCATATGAGAAATATCTAAGCGACATATTGCGAAACAAACATTTATCGCAAGAACAAAATTTGGCGGAAAAAAAAAAATAATAATAATAATTAAAAACCAATTGTTCAGAGAACAATTGAAAGTCTTTCCACACCAAAGAAATTTTGATAAGATAGTTTCTTCATACTGATGCGATAAATAATGGTTTAATTATATTAATGAGTGATGTAAGGGAGATAATAAGCTACTTCCGGTGAAATGAATATCACTTCCGGTCTCATATGATAGCTTCTTTGACACTGATTCCAAAAATATATAGTTTCTCTATACTTTTATATGTAGAATGGCAGATAATTGGCCACTTCCGGTTTGTTGGAAGTCATTTTTAGTCTTCAGTAATCAGTTTATGTATCTATATGACAAAATATATGGATTCTGAGTACTTTTATATGAAAAAATTGCAAAAAAGACTACTTCCGGTTTTCTCAAGGTCACTTCCGGTAGTCATTTTTCAAGGTCATTTGTCACCTTACCTTTTGTACAAGGTCAAATGCCTTTATAATGAACTTAGTTGAAGTTATAATCAAATAACTTCATATCAAGACATATTAGGGGCACCAACTCCTATAAGATGCCATTAAATTGTATCAAACTTAATGTATCATATCTTCATAACAATAAAGCAGACATTTTGCAATTGTTTTTCTTTATGTATCTTTCAAAGCGTCAGAGAAAATGCAAAAACAAGTAAAAGTCACAAATTAGAACTTGACCTTGACCTTTGACCTTGACCTCATTTTCTAAGTTAGGACATAGGGGACTCAAATAAAAACATTCCAGGGTTATACGGTTAACTGTTATTGAGTTAAAAAAACATAACGACAAATTTATTTTGTAAAGGTAGATAACTCCTATAAAATTTCAGCGAATCGCTTTGACCCAAATGAGTCAAAAATTCCTGAGGATGTAACGAACAATTTGTAAAAAGAATTTTGTCGATATCTTTTTTTTGTTACGAAGGAGATGCACACAGATGAAAAACAGTGAATAGGGAGATAACTCTTACAAAGAAAATGGTTCGGCTTAGTAGGGTGAAATTTAAAAGCGCATAAACTATACGATACCATATGAGAAATATCTAAGCGACATATTGCGAAACAAACATTTATCGCAAGAACAAAATTTGGCGGAAAAAAAAAAAAAATAATAATAATTAAAAACCAATTGTTCAGAGAACAATTGAAAGTCTTTCCACACCAAAGAAATTTGGATAAGAAGGTAGTTTCTTCATATTGATGCGATAAATAATGGTTTAATTACCTTTTTCAGTGATATAAGGGAGATAATATGCTACTTCCGGTGGAATGAATGTCACATCCGGTCTCATATGATAGCTTCTTTCACACTGATTCCAAAAATATATAGTTTCTATATACTTTTGAATGTAGAATGGGAGATAATTGGCCACTTCCGGTTTGTTGGAAGTCATTTTTGGTCTTCAGTTATCTGTTCATGTATCTTTATGACAAATTATATGGATTCTGAGTACTTTTATGTGAAAAAATTGCAAAAAAAGCTACTTCCGGTTTTCCCAAGGTCACTTCCGGTAGTCATTTTTCAAGGTCATTTGTCACTTAACCTTTTATATAAGGTCAAATGTCTTTATAATGAACTTAATTGAAGTTATAATCAAATAACTTCATATCAAGACATTTCAGGGGCACCAACTCCTATAAGATGCCATTTAATTGTATAAGACTAAATGTAGCATATCTTCATTACAATAAAGCTGATATTTTGCACTTGTTCTTTTATATGTATCTCTCAAAGTGTCGGAGAAAATGCAAAAACAAGCAAAAGTCACAATTGAGAACTTGACCTTGACCTTTGACCTTGACCTCATTTTCTAAGTTAGGACCTAGGGGACTCAAATAAAAATATTCCAGGGTTATACGGTTAACTGTTTATGAGTTAAATAAACCTACCGACAAATTTATTTTGTAAAGGTAGATAACTCCTATAAAATTTCATCGAATCGCTTCGATCCAAATACGCCAAAAATTACTGAGGATGTAACGAACAATTTGTAAAAAGAATTTTGTCGCTATCTTTTTTTGTTACGAAGGAGATGCACACAGAGGATAAACAGTGAAAAGGGAGATAACTCTTACATAGAAAATGGTTCGCCTTAGCAGGGTGAAATTTAAAAGCGCATAAACTATACGATACCATATGAGAAATATCTAAGCGACATATTGCGAAACAAACATTTTGCGCAAGAACAAAATTTGGCGGAAGAAAAAAATAATAATAATAAATATAAATCAATTGCTTTAAAAAAGCAATTGTAGGCGGTCTTTCCCCCTTTAAAATTAATTGAATTGGGGTAGGGGGGGGGGGGTTGTTTGTTTGTTTGATTGTTTGTTTGTTTGTTTGTTTCTGTATGGGGTCTATATTATTGTTACCGGAGAAGTTTCATGTTTAGTTTGGAAAGTTTTTATTTTATTTTAGGTACAGCGCGCGCGCCAGATTTAGGAGACATCACGTGACTTGGGTTTATAATCACGAAAACTTAGTCTTTTTATTTCTCTTTAGGTCGGGACGTTAAACAGACAACATGTTTAGAGATGGAATGCACACAATGTAATTTCTTTTGTCATTGTAGGGAATTGACATTTTGATGACAGTTCACAAGCAGTGCATATTTTGGATTTAATTGATCCGGTGTAACTTTAAAACACATTTATTGATTATTTTCTGATAATGTTCATTTTTCAGCACCTGTTTGTAACACAGATTAGTATTTCAATCTCGGAGCGGACATTTTATTGTAGGTTTTTACTGAGATTTACGGACCTAGCAAGCGATTTTTACGGCATTGCCATTTCTTTTCTCTAGGAAAAGCTGGGAAAGATATCTGCACCAAGTTTTTTTATAAACTTTTAGTACATGTATGCCCTGCTGACTGCAAATTTTGAGGTCGATTGTACTTGTAGTTTCAGAGAACATGTGGATTTTTTTTCAGAAGTGACGTAAGAACAATATTAAATTTCAATTTTTCTTGAATAAATAAGAGTTTGCTCCTTCAATAAACTCATGAATAAACAGTCATACAGATTGATTGATTGATTGATTGATTGATTAATTGATTAGTTGATTGATTAGTTGGTGAGTTGGTTGGTTGGTTGGTTAAACACGTTGGATAGGGTCAATTGAAACACGGAATAAGACACAAAGAAGATCTTGGACCCTATATTAAACACATGAGACGGAAACATGATTGGTTGATCATGATCATGATTGATTGATTGATTGATTGATTGATTGATTGATTGATTGATTGATTAGTTGGTTGGTTGGTTGGTTGGTTAAACACGATGGATAGGGTCAATTGAAACACGGAATGAGACACAAAGAAGATCTTGGACCCTATATTAAACACATGAGACGGAAACATGATTGGTTGATCATGATCATGATTGATTGATTGATTGATTAATTAGTTGGTTGGTTGGTTGGTTGGTTGGTTGGTTGGTTAAACACGATGGATAGGGTCAATTGAAACACGGAAAAAGACACAAAGAAGATCTTGGACCCTATATTAAACACATGAGACGGAAAGATGATTGATTGATCATGATCATGATTGATTGATTGGTTGATTGATTGATTGATTGATTGATTGATTGATTGATAAATTGGTTGGTTGGTTGGTTGGTTGGTTGGTTGGTTGGTTAAACACGTTGGTTAGGGTCAATTGAAACGGCGAAAAAGAAACAAAGAATATCTTGAACCCTATAATAAACACATGAGACGGAAACATGATTGATTGATTGATCATGATCATGATCATTATTGGTTGATTGATCATGATCATGATTGATTGATTGATTGGTTGGTTGGTTGGCAAACACACATTATATTCTTCAAGTAGTGCCCCAAATCACATATGTACATGACCTTGACCTTTGACCTTGTGACCTTTGTCAAGGTCATTGCTTCACAATGTCATTGCAAAAGACCCTATGGGTCAAGGACCTTTTGTTTAAGAGTTTTGCCTAATAATGGCTTTTTATAAACCATCAATGGGGGTTATGTCCCTTACATAATGGTAAAACCAATACAATCATAAAGTAACAAAGTTGCCCCTTGAAGTACTCAACATTTTTCACTGCTTAAATTTTCTGTATCTATAACCATTCAAGAATTATAGGGAAATCAAAGACATATGAAAATCTAAAATATGACCTTGACCTTTGACCTTGACCTAATTTTCTTAGTTAGGAATCAGGGGACTCAAATAAAAATATTCCAGGGTTATACGGTTAACGGTTTATGAGTTAAAAAAATATAGCGACAAATTTATTCCGTAAAGGTAGATAACTCCTATAAAATTTCATCGAATCTCTTCGATCCAAATACGCCAAAAATTACTGAGGATGTAACGAACAATTTGTGAAAAGAATTTTGGCGCTATCTTTTTTTGTTACGAAGGAGATGCACACACATGATAAACAGTGAATAGGGAGATAACTCTCACAAAGAAAATGGTTCGGCTTAGCAGGGTGAAATTTAAAAGCGCATAAACTATACGATACCATATGAGAAATATCTAAGCGACATATTGCGAAACAAACATTTATCGCAAGAAAAAAATTTGGCGGAAGAAAAAAAAAATAAAATAATAATAATAATAATAATAATCAGAACAAATACAATAGGACTTTCCACAGAAAAGTGGAAAGACCTAATTAAAATGTCAAGTGTTCTTGAACAATTAAGAGGTCTTTCCTTTTGTAATGTAAAATACATGTTCCAATAGACGTAGAATGTATTGAAAAGTTCTTACACACAAAAAACTTAAAATATAAAAACAGGGGTTATGCCCCTTACAGAAAGGTCAAATCTCTTCGGTCAAATGTAAAAAAAGGTGCGACTCATCCACCTCAACGTTTTTCACTATTGACTATTTCTGTAAGTACAATCGTTTTTGAGATATCGACTAAAATGTTGAAAGGTCAAAGGTCAAGGTCAACCTTAAAAACATTTAAAACACACTAAAAATTCTTAAAATAAGGTCAAAAACACATAATTCGCTATCTGGCTCATGACCTTGACCTTTGACCTTGTGACCTTTGTCAGGGTCATTAATCCCCAATGTCATTGCTGAAGACCCCATGGGTCTAGGACCTTTGGTTATATAGTAAAAGCTGATTTTGTCTTTTCAGAAACCTAAATTAGGGGTTATACCCCTTACAGAAAGGTCAAGCCTCTTTGGTCAAATGTAACAAAGTTGCACCTAAATAACCCAAACATTTTCCACTATTCAAAACTTCTGTAAGTATAATGGTTTCTGAGATTATCCCATAACAAGGTGTTAGGTCAAAGGTCAAGGTCAACATACACATTTGACCTTGAGGTATTTTTCAAAGTCACATGAATTGATGATGAATGGTGAAGATCCTAGGTGTCTACGACTTATGGTTTCTGAGTTTTGGTGGCCAACCAACACCGGTTAATTTTCATAGGGGCATAACCCTACCAATGAGTCGTTGAATCTTTTCGATCCAAATGTAACGAAGAACCGGGGTCTGGTCCTGAACAAATTTCACCCTTTGTTTTTTTTCTGCCTATTACGGTTACGGTGTTGGAACGATAACAAGGTTTTTGGGTTTCGGAGGGATTACTCCGAACCGACAAAATATTTCGACTAACAGGGTGAGTTCTGGATAGGTATTCATGACACCGATACAAAGTGTGAACATGAAAGCGACACGTCTTACGGTTAAGGCTGCTAACTTCGTCAAAGTTTGGCGGAAAAAGAATAATAATAATAATTAAACTGTCAATTGTTCTTGAACAATTGAGAGGTCTTTCCTTTTGTAATGTAAAATACATGTTCCAATAGACGTAGAATGTATTGTAAAGCTTTATTACACACTAAAAACCCTTTCAATAAGGTCAAAAACACATAATCTGCTATTTGGGACATGACCTTGACCATTGACCTGTTGACCTTTATCAAGGTCAATAGTCCCCAATGTCCTGAACATTTTGCACTATTTACTATTTCTGTAAGTATAACAGTTTTTGAGATATCCAATAAAAAGTGAAAGGTCAAAGGTCAAGGTCAACCTTAAAAAGCTTTAAAACACACTAAAAATCCTTTATATAAGGTTTAAAACACTAAATTCGCTATCTGGGACATGACCTTGACCTTTGACCTTTTGACCTTTGTCAAGGTCATTAGTCCCCAATGTCATTGCTGAAGACCCCATGGGTCTAGGACCTTTGGTTATATAGTAAAACCTGATTTTGTCTTACCAGAAACGTAAAATAGGGGTTATGCCCCTTAAAAAAAGGTCAAATCTCTTCGGTCAAAATGTAACAAAGTTGCGCCGTAATGACCCAAACATTTTCCACTATTTAAAACTTCTGTAAGTATAATAGTTTCTGAGATTATCCCATAACAAGGTGTTAGGTCAAAGGTCAAGGTCAACATACACATTTGACCTTGAGGTATTTTTCAAAGATACATGAATTGATGATGAATGGTGAAGATCCTAGGTGTCTACGACTTACGGTTTCTGAGTTTTGGTGGTCAACCGACATCGGTTAATTTTCATAGGGGCATAACCCTAATAATGAGTCGTTGAATCTTTTCGATCCAAATGTAACAAAGAACCGGGGTCTGGTCCTGAACAAATTTCACCCTTTGTTTTTTTTCTACCTATTACGGTTACGGTGTTGGAACGATAACAAGGTTTTTGGGTTTCGGAGGGATTACTCCGAACCGACAAAATATTTCGACTAATAGGGTGAGTTCCGGATAGGTATTCATGACACTAATACAAGGTGTGAACATGAAAGCGACACGTCTTACGGTTAAGGCTGCTAACTTCGTCAAAGTTTGGCGGAAGAATAATAATAATAATAATAATAATAATAATAATAATAATAATAAACAGAAGAAATACAGTAAGGTCTTTCCCTTTTGTAAAAGGAAAGACCTTAATTAAAAACCAATTGTTCAGAGAACAATTGAAAGTCTTTCCACATCAAAGAAATTTTTATAAGAAGATAGTTTCTTCATACTGATACAATAAATAATGGTTTAATCATATTTTTGAGTGATAAAAGGGAGATAATATGCTACTTCCGGTGAAATGAATGTCACTTCCGGTCTCATATGATAGCTTCTTTCACACTGATTCCAAAAATATATAGTTTCTATATACTTTTGTATGTAGAATGGGAGATAATTGGCTACTTCCTGTTTGTTGGAAGTCATTTTTAGACTTTAGTAATCAGTTTATGTATCTACATAACAAAATATATTGATTCTGAGTACTTTTATATGAAAAATTTGCAAAAAAGGCTACTTCCGGTTTTCTCAAGGTCACTTCCGGTAGTCATTTTTCAAGGTCATTTGTCACCTAACCTTTTGTACAAGGTCAAATGCCTTTATAATGAACTTAGTTGAAGTTATACTCAAATAACCACATATCAAGACATATTAGGGGCACCAACTCCTATAAGATGCCATTAAAATGTATCAGACTTAATGTAGCATGTCTTCATAACAATAAAGCAGACATTTTGCACTTGTTCTTTTAAATGTATCTTTCAAAGTGTCTGAGAAAATGCAAAAACAAGCAAAAGTCACAATTGAGAACTTGACCTTGACCTTTGACCTTGACCTCATTTTCTAAGTTAGGACCTAGGGGCCTCAAATAAAAACATTCCAGGGTCATACGGTTAACTGTTTATGAGTTAAAAAAACATACCGACAAATTTATTTTGTAAAGGTAGATAACTCCTATAAAATGTCATCGAATCGCTTCGATCCAAATGAGCCAAAAATTTCTGAGGATGTAACGAACAATTTGTAAATAGAAATTTTGTCGCTATCTTTTTTTGTTACGAAGGAGATGCACACAGATGATAAACAGTGAATAGGGAGATAACTCTTAAAAAGAAAATTGTTCGGCTTAGCAGGGTGAGATTTAAAACTGTATAAACTATACGATACAATATACAAAATATCTAAGCGACATATTGCGAAACAAAAATTTTAGAATGTGGCGGAAAAAAAAAAATAATAATAATCAGAAGAAAAACAATAAGTCTTTCCACAGAAAAGTGGAAAGACTTAATTAAAAACCAATTGTTCAGAGACCAATTGAAAGTCTTTCCACACCAAAGAAATTTGGATAAGAAGGTAGTTTCTTCATACTGATGCAATAAATGATGGTTTAATTATCTTTTTGAGTGATATAAGGGAGATAATATGCTACTTCCGCTGAAATGAATGTCACATCCGGTCTCATATGATAGCTTCTTTCACACTGATTCCAAAAATATATAGTTTCTATATACTTTTGTATGTAGAACGGGAGATAATTGGCCACTTCCGGTTTGTTGGAAGTCATTTTTAGTCTTCAGTAATCAGTTTATGTATCTATATGACAAAATATATGGATTCTGAGTACTTTTATATGAAAAAATTGCAAAAAAGGCTACTTCCGGTTTTCTCAAGGTCACTTCCGGTAGTCAATTTTCAAGGTCATTTGTCACCTTACCTTTTGTACAAGGTCAAATGCCTTTATAATGAACTTAGTTGAAGTTATAATCAAATAACTTCATATCAAGACATATTAGGGGCACCAACTCCTATAAGATGCCATTAAATTGTATCAGACTTAATGTATCATATCTTCATAACAATAAAGCAGACATTTTGCAATTGTTTTTCTTTATGTATCTTTCAAAGCGTCAGAGAAAATGCAAAAACAAGCAAAAGTCACAAATTAGAACTTGACCTTGACCTTTGACCTTGACCTCATTTTCTAAGTTAGGACATAGGGGACTCAAATAAAAACATTCCAGGGTTATACGGTTAACTGTTTTTGAGTTAAAAAAACATACTGACAAATTTATTTTGTAAAGGTAGATAACTCCTATAAAATTTCAGCGAATCGCTTCGACCCAAATGAGCCAAAAATTCCTGAGGATGTAACGAACAATTTGTAAAAAGAATTTTGTCGCTATCTTTTTTTGTTACGAAGGAGATGCACACAGATGATAAACAGTGAATAGGGAGATAACTCTTACAAAGAAAAAGGTTCCGCTTAGCAGGGTGAAATTTAAAAGCGCATAAACTATACGATACCATATGAGAAATATCTAAGCGACATATTGCGAAACAAACATTTATCGCAAGAACAAAATTTGGCGGAAGAAAAAAAAAAAAAAAATAATAATAATTAAAAACCAATTGTTCAGAGAACAATTGAAAGTCTTTCCACATCAAAGAAATTTTTATAAGAAGATAGTTTCTTCATACTGATGCAATAAATAATGGTTTAATCATATTTTTGAGTGATAAAAGGGAGATAATATGCTACTTCCGGTGAAATGAATGTCACTTCCGGTCTCATATGATAGCTTCTTTCACACTGAATCCAAAAATATATAGTTTCTATATACTTTTGTATGTAGAATGGGAGATAATTGGCTACTTCCTGTTTGTTGGAAGTCATTTTTAGACTTTAGTAATCAGTTTATGTATCTATATAACAAAATATATTGATTCTGAGTACTTTTATATGAAAAATTTGCAAAAAAAGGCTACTTGCGGTTTTCTCAAGGTCACTTCCGGTAGTTATTTTTCAAGGTCATTTGTCACCTAACCTTTTGTACAAGGTCAAATGCCTTTATAATGAACTTAGTTGAAGTTATAATCAAATAACCTCATATCAAGACATATTAGGGGCACCAACTCCTTTAAGATGCCATTAAAATGTATCAGACTTAATGTAGCATATCTTCATAACAATAAAGCTGACATTTTGCACTTCTTCTTTTATATGTATCTTTCAAAGTGTCAGAGAAAATGCAAAAACAAGCAAAAGTCACAATTGAGAACTTGACTTTGACCTTTGACCTTGACCTCATTTTCTAAGTTAGGACCTAGGGGCCTCAAATAAAAACATTCCAGGGTCATACGGTTAACTGTTTATGAGTTAAAAAAACATACCGACAAATTTATTTTGTAAAGGTAGATAACTCCTATAAAATGTCATCAAATCGCTTCGATCCAAATGAGCCAAAAATTCCTGAGGATGTAACGAACAATTTGTAAAAAGAATTTTGTCGCTATCTTTTTTTGTTACGAAGGAGATGCACACAGATGATAAACAGTGAATAGGGAGATAACTCTTACAAAGAAAATTGTTCGTCTTAGCAGGGTGAGATTTAAAACCGTATAAACTATACGATACAATATACAAAATATCTAAGCGACATATTGCGAAACAAAAATTTCAGAATGTGGCGGAAAAAAAAAAATAATAATAATCAGAAGAAAAACAATAAGTCTTTCCACAGAAAAGTGGAAAGACTTAATTAAAAACCAATTGTTCAGAGAACAATTGAAAGTCTTTCCAAACTAAAGTAATTTGGATAAGAAGGTAGTTTCTTTATACTGATGCGATAAATGATGGTTTAATTATCTTTTTGAGTGATATAAGGGAGATAATATGCTACTTCCGGTGAAATTAATGTCACATCCGGTCTCATATGATAGCTTCTTTCACACTGATTCCAAAAATATATAGTTTCTATATACTTTTGTATGTAGAATGGGAGATAATTGGCCACTTCCGGTTTGTTGGAAGTCATTTTTAGTCTTCAGTAATCTGTTCATGTATCTATATGACAAAATATATGGATTCTGGGTACTTTAAGGTGAAAGAAATTGCAAAAATAGCTACTTCCGGTTTTCTAAAGGTCATTTCCGGTAGCCATTTTTCAAGGTCATTAGTCACTTAACCTTTTGTATGAGGTCAAATGTCTTTATAATGAACTTAATTGAAGTTATAATCAAATAACTTCATATCAAGACATTTCAGGGGCACCAACACCTATAAGATGCCATTTAATTGTATAAGACTAAATGTAACACATCTTCATTACAATAAAGCTGACATTTTGCACTTGTTCTTTTATGTTTATCTCTCAAAGTGTCGAAGAAAATGCAAAAACAAGCAAAAGTCACAATTTAGAACTTGACCTTGACCTTTGACCTTGACATCATTTTCTAAGTTGGGACCCATTGGACTCAAATAAAAACATTCCAGGGTTATACGGTTAACGGTTTATGAGTTAAATAAACATACCGACAAATTTATTTTGTAAAGGTAGATAACTCCTATAAAATTTCATCGAATCGCTTCGATCCAAATGCGCCAAAAATTACTGAGGATGTAACGAACAATTTGTAAAAAGAATGTTGTCGCTATGTTTTTTTGTTACGAAGGAGATGCACACAGATGATAAACAGTGAATAGGGAGATAACTCTTACACAGAAAATGGTTTGGCTTAGCAGGGTAAAATTTAAAAGCGCATAAACTATACGATACCATATGAGAAATATCTAAGCGACATATTGCGAAACAAACATTTATCGCAAGAACAAAATTTGGCGGAAGAAAAAAAAAAAAATAATAATCAGAAGAAAAACAATAAGTCTTTCCACAGAAAAGTGGAAAGACTTAATAATAATAATCAGAACAAATACAATAAGTCTTTTCACAAAAAAGTGAAAAGACTTAATTAAAAACCAATTGTTCAGAGAACAATTGAAAGCCTTTCCACAACAAAGAAATTTTGATAAGAAGATAGTTTCTTCATACTGATGCAATAAATAATGGTTTAATTATACTTTTGAGTGATGTAAGGGAGATACTATTCTACTTCCGGTGAAATGAATGTCACTTCCGGTCTCATATGATAGCTTCTTTCACACTGATTCAAAAAATATATAGTTTCTATATACTTTTGAATGTAGAATGGGAGATAATTGGCCACTTCCGGTTTGTTGGAAGTCATTTTTAGTCTTCAGTTATCTGTTCATGTATCTTTATGACAAAATATATGGATTCTGAGTACTTTTATGTGAAAAAATTGCAAAAAAAGCTACTTCCGGTTTTCCCAAGGTCACTTCCGGTAGCCATTTTTCAAGGTCATTTGTCACTTAACCTTTTGTATAAGGTCAAATGTCTTTATAATGAACTTAATTGAAGTTATTATCAAATAACCTCATATCAAGACATTTCAGGGGCATCAACTCCTATAAGATGCCATTTAATTGTATAAGACTAAATGTAGCATATCTTCACTACAATAAAGCTGACATTTTGCACTTGTTCTTTTATATGTATCTCTCAAAGTGTCAGAGAAAATGCAAAAACAAGCAAAAGTCACAATTGAGAACTTGACCTTGACCTTTGACCTTGACCTCATTTTCTAAGTAAGGACCTAGGGGACTCAAATAAAAACATTCCAGGGTTATACGGTTAACTGTTTATGAGTTAAATAAACATACCGACAAATTTATTTTGTAAAGGTAGATAACTCCTATAAAATTTCATCGAATCGCTTCGATCCAAATACGCCAAAAATTACTGAGGATGTAACGAACAATTTGTAAAAAGAATTTTGTCGCTATCTTGTTTTGTTACAAAGGAGATGCACACAGAGGATAAACAGTGAAAAGGGAGATAACTCTTACATAGAAAATGGTTCGCCTTAGCAGGGTGAAATTTAAAAGCGCATAAACTAAACGATACCCTATGAGAAATATCTAAGCGACATATTGCGAAACAAACATTTTGCGCAAGAACAAAATTTGGCGGAAGAAAAGAAAAATAATAATAATTAAAAACCAATTGTTCAGAGAACAATTGAAAGTCTTTCCACATCAAAATTTTTTTTATAAGAAGATAGTTTCTTCATACTGATACAATATATAATGGTTTAATTATATTTTTGAGTGTTAAAAGGGAGATAATATGCTACTTCCGGTGAAATGAATGTCACTTCCTGTCTCATCTGATAGCTTCTTTCACACTGATTCCAAAAATATATAGTTTCTATATACTTTTGTATGTAGAATGGGAGATAATTGGCTACTTCCGGTTTGTTGGAAGTCATTTTTAGACTTCAGTAATCAGTTTATGTATCTATATAACAAAATATATTGATTCTAAGTACTTTTATATATAAAATTTGCAAAAAAGGCTACTTCCGGTTTTCTCAAGGTCACTTCCTGTAGTCATTTTTCAAGGTCATTTGTCACCTAACCTTTTGTACAAGGTCAAATGCCTCTATAATGAACTTAGTTGAAGTAATAATCAAATAACTTCAAATCAAGACATATTAGGGGCACCAACTCCTATAAGATGCCATTAACTTGTATAATACTAAATGTAGCATATCTTCATTACAATAAAGCAGACATTTTACAATTGTTCTCTTATATGTATCTTTCAAAGTGTCAGAGAAAATGCAAAAACAAGCAAAAGTCACAATTTAGAACTTGACCTTGACCTTTGACCTTGACCTCATTTTCTAAGTTAGGACATAGGGGACTCAAATAAAAACATTCCAGGGTTATACGGTTAACTGTTTATGAGTTAAAAAAACATACAGACAAATTTATTTTGTAAAGGTAGATAACTCCTATAAAATTTCATCGAATCGCTTCGATCCAAATTAGCCAAAAATTCCAGAGGACGTAACGAACAATTTGTAAAAAGAATTTTGTCACTATCTTTTTATGTTACGAAGGAGATGCACACAGATGATAAACAGTGCATAGGGAGATAACTCTTACAAGGAAAATGGTTCGGCTTAGCAGGGTGAAATTTAAAAGCGCATAAACTATACGATAGAATATGAGAAATATCTAAGCGACATATTGCGAAACAAACATTTATCGCAAGAACAAAATTTGGCGGAAAAAAAAAATAATAATAATCAGAAGAAAAACAATAAGTCTTTCCACAGAAAAGTGGAAAGACTTAATAATCAGAACAAATACAATAAGTCTTTTCACAAAAAAGTGAAAAGACTTAATAATAATAATAATCAGAACAAATACAATAAGTCTTTTCACAAAAAAGTGAAAAGACTTAATTAAAAACCAATTGTTCAGAGAACAATTGAAAGTCTTTCCACACCAAAGAAATTTTGATAAGATAGTTTCTTCATACTGATGCGATAAATAATGGTTTAATTATATTAATGAGTGATGTAAGGGAGATAATAAGCTACTTCCGGTGAAATGAATATCACTTCCGGTCTCATATGATAGCTTCTTTGACACTGATTCCAAAAATATATAGTTTCTATATACTTTTATATGTAGAATGGCAGATAATTGGCCACTTCCGGTTTGTTGGAAGTCATTTTTAGTCTTCAGTAATCAGTTTATGTATCTATATGACAAAATATATGGATTCTGAGTACTTTTATATGAAAAAATTGCAAAAAAGGCTACTTCCGGTTTTCTCAAGGTCACTTCCGGTAGTCATTTTTCAAGGTCATTTGTCACCTTACCTTTTGTACAAAGTCAAATGCCTTTATAATGAACTTAGTTGAAGTTATAATCAAATAACTTCATATCAAGACATATTAGGGGCACCAGTATTTTGTCTTAAAAAAACATCAGTAAAACTCGAAACAGAAATGTTAAAAGGCAATATGAAGTAAGAAGGTGAAAAACTCTGAGGATCCAAATTTTCGAAAAGGATGCCTAATAAAGCTGAGGTAATATTTTTCTTCAGCAGAAAAGCCTTTTGAAAATGAGGTGTGTTTGAACATCTATAAACTGTTGTTGTCTATATTGAAAATTGTTAACTGACTGGTGTTATTGGCAGATTATTTTTAACAACATACAAATTAATAGATATATATGAGCTACCTTGTATAAAATCGACCTTATTGAAATGAATATAAATGTCTTTGATAACTATTTATTGGTTCAACAAATTTCTGTTCAAAGTCTGTAACTATTTTTATCGTCCTTCCCTACGCCTATACCATCCTGCTTTGTCGCTCCGTACTTCTCGTATCAAAGCTTTTGAAAGGAGATCAGGCATTATAACTGACGTCACAATGTGAGAGGAGAAGATATCAGCGACGTCACAATGCGAGAGGAGACGTTATCAAGCTGGATTTTGTCAAGCGTAAAACTTTCCTAGGAAGAGGGAAAAGACCAGGAATAGAACGATAAACAGATAATCGGTTTTTCTTCGTATAGATATCGTGAAATATCAGCCGCTCGACACAATGTGAAACTTTTTAGCTCGTTCGCTGCGCTTATTCACCAAAAAGGTTCACATTGTGGCTCGCGGCTGATATTTTACGATATCAATGTGTAGAAAACATGATAATCTATACGTATTGAGTTGATATAAGAAACAAAACTCACCACAGTTCTTCTTTTATTTTGTATTTGAATGTTCCAGAAACGATCATAGTCGATTGTATGCACTTGCAGTTGATCAATTTATATCATATACCACAAATATATAAAACAGTACCAGGGCTTTTTTTCAGATATCTGTTCAGCAATCAAATAACTACAATACAACAAGGAACATTTCAAGACCTTCCAGAACTGGACGAACTGTATGTTTACATTGTTTTTATATTTTATCATGACGGAAAAAAACATAAGTAAACTTATTCATTGGTTAATAAGGTTGACCATCAATGTTAATGATATATGGAGATTTTAAAAAGACAAGTGTAAAATTGACAAAGAACATGAGATATGGAAGTTATTATCATTCATTATTCAAAATTTGCCTAGCGATTTTCATTCATGACATAGTAAATAAACACATCACATACACCAGCATTAAAATTGTGTACGCCAGACGCGTGTTTTGTTTTAAAAAAACATCAGTAAAACTCGAAACAGAAATTTTTAAAGGCAATATGAAGTAAGAAGGTGAAGAACTCTGAGGATCCAAATTTTCGAAAAGGATGCCTTATAAAGCTGAGGTAATATTTTTCTTCAGCAGAAAAGCCTTTTGAAAATGAGGTGTGTTTGAACATCTATAAACTGTTGTTGTCTATATTAAAAATTGTTAACTGACTGGCGTTATTGGCAGATTAATATAACAACATACAAATTTATAGATATATATGAGCTACCTTGTATAAAATCGACTTTATTGAAATGAATATAAATATCTTTGATAACTAGTTATGGGTTCAACAAATTTCTGTTCAAAGTCTGTAACTATTTTTATCGTCCTTCTCTACGCCTATACCACCCTGCTTTGTCGCTCCGTAATTCTCGTATCAAAGCTTTTAAACGAGATCAGGCATTATAATTGACGTCACAATGTGAGAGGAGAAGATATCAGCGACGTCACAATGCGAGAGGAGACGTTATCAAGCTGGATTTTGTCAAGGGTAAAACTTTCCTAGGAAGAGGGAAAAGACCAGGAATAGAACGACAAACAGATGATCGGTTTTTCTTCGTAAAGATATCGTGAAATACCAGCCGCTCGACACAATGTGAAACTTTTTAGCTTGTTCGCTGCGCTTATTCACGAAAAAGGTTCACATTGTGGCTCGCGGCTGATATTTTAGGATATCAATGTGTAGAAAACATGATAATCTCTACGTATTGAGTTGATATAAGAAACAAAACTCACCACAATTCTTCTTTTATTTTGTATTTGAATGTTCCAGAAACGATCATAGTCGTTTGTATGCACTTGCAGTTGATCAATTTATATCATACACCACACATATATAAAACAGTACCAGGGCTTTTTTTCAGATATCTGTACAGCAATCAAATAACTACATTACAACAAGGAGCATTTCAAGACCTTCCAAAACTGTACCGACTGTAGGTTTACATTGTTTTTATATTTTATCATGACAGAAAAAAAACATAAGTAAACTTATCCATTTGTTGATAAGGTTTACCATCAATGTTAATGATATATGGAGATTTTAAAAAGACAAGTGTAAAAATGACAAACAACATGAGATATGGAAGTTATTATCATTCATTATTCAAAATTTGCCTCGCGATTTTCAGTCATGACATAGTAAATAAACACATCACATACACCAGGATTAAAATTGTGTACGCCAGACGCGTGTTTTGTCTTAAAAAAAAACATCAGTAAAACTCGAAACAGAAATGTAAAAAGGCAATATGAAGTAAGAAGGTGAAGAACTCTGAGGATCCAAATTTTCGAAAAGGATGCCTAATAAAGCTGAGGTAATATTTTTCTTCAGCAGAAAAGCCTTTTGAAAATGAGGTGTGTTTGAACATCTATAAACTGTTGTTGTCTATATTAAAAATTGTTAACTGACTGGCGTTATTGGCAGATTAATATAACAACATACAAATTTATAGATACATATGAGCTACCTTGTATAAAATCGACTTTATTGAAATGAATATAAATATCTTTGATAACTAGTTATGGGTTCAACAAATTTCTGTTCAAAGTCTGTAACTATTTTTATCGGCCTTCCCTACGCCTATACCACCCTGCTTTGTCGCTTCGGAATTCTCTATCAAAGCTTTTAAACGAGATCAGGCATTATAATTGACGTCACAATGTGAGAAGAGAAGTTACCAGCGACGTCACAATGCGAGAGGAGACGTTATCAAGCTGGATTTTGTCAAGCGTAAAACTTTCCTAGGAAGAGGGAAAAGACCAGGAATAGAACGATAAACAGATAATCGGATTTTGTTTGTATAGATATCGTGAAATATCAGCCGCTCGACACAATGTGAAACGTTTTAGCTCGTTCGCTGCGCACTTTCGCCAAAAAGGTTCACATTGTGGCTCGCGGCTGATATTTTACGATATCAATGTGTAGAAAACATGATAATCTATACGTATTGAGTTGATATAAGAAACAAAACTCACCACAATTCTTCTTTTATTTTGTATTTGAATGTTCCAGAAACGATCATAGTCGTATGTATGCACTTGCAGTTGATCAATTTATATCATACACCACACATATATAAAACAGTACCAGGGCTTTTTTTTCAGATATCTGTACAGCAATCAAATAACTACATTACAACAGGGAACATTTCAAGACCTTCCAGAACTGAACCAACTGTATGTTTACATTGTTTTTATATTTTATCATGACGGAAAAAAAACCATAACTAAACTTATTCATTTGTTGATAAGGTTGACCATCAATGTTAATGATATATGGAGATTTTAAAAAGACAAGTGTAAAAATGACAAACAACATGAGATATGGAAGTTATTATCATTCATTATTCAAAATTTGCCTCGCGATTTTCATTCATGACATAGTAAATAAACACATCACATACACCAGGATTAAAATTGTGTACGCCAGACGCGTGTTTTGTCTTAAAAAAAAACATCAGTAAAACTCGAAACAGAAATGTAAAAAGGCAATATGAAGTAAGAAGGTGAAGAACTCTGAGGATCCAAATTTTCGAAAAGGATGCCTAATAAAGCTGAGGTAATATTTTTCTTCAGCAGAAAAGCCTTTTGAAAATGAGGTGTGTTTGAACATCTATAAACTGTTGTTGTCTATATTGAAAATTGTTAACTGACTGGCGTTATTGGCAGATTAATATAACAACATACAAATTTATAGATATATATGAGCTACCTTGTATAAAATCGACCTTATTGAAATGAATATAAATGTCTTTGATAACTAGTTATGGGTTCAACAAATTTCTGTTCAAAGTCTGTAACTATTTTTATCGTCCTTCCCTACGCCTATACCACCCTGCTTTGTTGCTCCGTAATTCTCGTATCAAAGCTTTTAAACGAGATCAGGCATTATAATTGACGTCACAATGTGAGAGGAGAAGATATCAGCGACGTCACAATGCGAGAGGAGACGTTATCAAGCTGGATTTTGTCAAGGGTAAAACTTTCCTAGGAAGAGGGAAAAGACCAGGAATAGAACGATAAACAGATAATCGGTTTTCTTCGTATGGATATCGTGAAATATCAGCCGCCCGACACAATGTGAAACGTTTTAGCTTGTTCGCTGCGCACTTTCGCCAAAAAGGTTCACATTGTGGCTCGCGGCTGATATTTTACGATATCAATGTGTAGAAAACATGATAATCTATACGTATTGAGTTGATATAAGAAACAAAACTCACCACAATTCTTCTTTTATTTTGTTTTTGAATGTTCCAGAAACGATCATAGTCGTATGTATGCACTTGCAGTTGATCAATTTATATCATACACCGCACATATATAAAACAGTACCAGGGCTTTTTTTTTCAGATATCTGTACAGCAATCAAATAACTACATTACAACAGGGAACATTTCAAGACCTTCCAAAACTGGACCGACTGTAGGTTTACATTGTTTTTATATTTTATCATGACGGAAAAAAAACATAAGTAAACTTATCCATTTGTTAATAAGGTTTACCATCAATGTTAATGATATATGGAGATTTTAAAAAGACAAGTGTAAAAATGACAAACAACATGAGATATGGAAGTTATTATCATTCATTATTCAAAATTTGCCTCGCGATTTTCATTCATGACATAGTAAATAAACACATCACATACACCAGGATTAAAATTGTGTACGCCAGACGCGTGTTTTATCTTAAAAAAAAGATCAGTAAAACTCGAAACAGAAATGTAAAAAGGCAATATGAAGTAAGAAGGTGAAGAACTCTGAGGATCCAAATTTTCGAAAAGGATGCCTAATAAAGCTGAGGTAATATTTTTCTTCAGCAGAAAAGCCTTTTGAAAATGAGGTGTGTTTGAACATCTATAAACTGTTGTTGTCTATATTAAAAATTGTTAACTGACTGGCGTTATTGGCAGATTAATATAACAACATACAAATTTATAGATATATATGAGCTACCTTGTATAAAATCGACTTTATTGAAATGAATATTAATATCTTTGATAACTAGTTATGGGTTCAACACATTTCTGTTCAAAGTCTGTAACTATATTTATCGTCCTTCCCTACGCCTTTACCACCCTGCTTTGTCGCTCCGGAATTCTCTATCAAAGCTTTTAAACGAGATCAGGCATTATAATTGACGTCACAATGTGAGAAGAGAAGTTACCAGCGACGTCACAATGCGAGAGGAGACGTTATCAAGCTGGATTTTGTCAAGGGTAAAACTTTCCTAGGAAGAGGGAAAAGACCAGGAATAGAACGATAAACAGATAATCGGTTTTTCTTCGTATGGATATCGTGAAATATCAGCCGCTCGACACAATGTGAAACGTTTTAGCTCATTCGCTGCGCACTTTCGCCAAAAAGGTTCACATTGTGGCTCGCGGCTGATATTTTACGATATCAATGTGTAGAAAACATGATAATCTATACGTATTGAGTTGATATAAGAAACAAAACTCACCACAATTCTTCTTTTATTTTGTATTTGAATGTTCCAGAAACGATCATAGTCGTATGTATGCACTTGCAGTTGATCAATTTATTTAATACACCACACGTATATAAAACAGTACCAGTGCTTTTTTTTCAGATATCTGTACAGCAATCAAATAACAACAATACAACAAGGAACATTTCAAGACCTTCCAGAACTTGACCGACTGTATGTTTACATTGTTTTTATATTTTATCATGACGGGAAAAAAAACATAAGTAAACTTATCCATTGGTTGATAAGGTTTACCATCAATGTTAATGATATATGGAGATTTTAAAAAGACAAGTGTAAAAATGACAAAGAACATGAGATATGGAAGTTATTATCATTCATTATTCAAAATTTGCCTCGCGATTTTCAGTCATGACATAGTAAATAAACACATCACATACACCAGGATTAAAATTGTGTACGCCAGACGCATGTTTTGTCTTAAAAAAAACATCAGTACAAATCGAAACAGAAATGTTAAAAGGCAATATGAAGTAAGAAGGTGAAGAACTCTGAGGATCCAAATTTTCGAAAAGGATGCCTAATAAAGCTGAGGTTATATTTTTCTTCAGCAGAAAAGCCTTTTGAAAATGAGGTGTGTTTGAACATCTATAAACTGTTGTTGTCTATATTGAAAATTGTTAACTGACTGGCGTTATTGGCAGATTAATATAACAACATACAAATTTATAGATATATATGAGCTACCTTGCATAAAATAGACCTTATTGAAATGAATATAAATGTCTTTGATAACTAGTTATGGGTTCAACAAATTTTTGTTCAAAGTCTGTAACTATTTTCATCGTCCTTCCCTACGCCTATACCACCCTGCTTTGTCGCTCCGTAATTCTCGTATCAAAGCTTTAAAACGAGATCAGGCATTATAATTGACGTCACAATGTGAGAGGAGAAGATATCAGCGACGTCATAATGCGAGAGGAGACGTTATCAAGCTGGATTTTGTCAAGCGTAAACTTTCCTAGGAAGAGGGAAAAGACCAGGAATAGAACGATAAACAGATAATCGGTTTTTCTTCGTATAGATATCGTGAAATATCAGCAACTCGACACAATGTGAAACTTTTTAGCTCGTTCGCTGGAATTATTCACCAAAAAGGTTCACATTGTGGCTCGCGGCTGATATTTTACGATATCAATGTGTAGAAAACATGATAATCTCTACGTATTGAGTTGATATAAGAAACAAAACTCACCACAATTCTTCATTTATTTTGTATTTGAATGTTCCAGAAACGATCATAGTCGTATGTATGCACTTGCAGTTGATCAATTTATATCATACACCACACATATATAAAACAGTACCAGGGCTTTTTTTCAGATATCTGTACAGCAATCAAATAACTACATTACAACAAGGAACATTTCAAGACCTTCCAAAACTGTACCGACTGTAGGTTTACATTGTTTTTATATTTTATCATGACGGAAAAAAAACATAAGTAAACTTATCCATTTGTTAATAAGGTTTACCATCAATGTTAATGATATATGGAGATATTAAACAGACAAGTGTAAAAATGACAAACAATATGAGATATGGAAGTTATTATCATTCATTATTCAAAATTTGCCTCGCGATTTTCATTCATGACATAGTAAATAAACACATCACATACACTGTACACCATGATTAAAATTGTGCACGCCAGACGCGTGTTTTGTCTTAAAAAAAAACATCAGTAAAACTCGAAACAGAAATGTTAAAAGGCAATATGAAGTAAGAAGGTGAAGAACTCTGAGGATCCAAATTTTCGAAAAGGATGCCTAAAAAAGCTGAGGTAATATTTTTTTTCAGCAGAAAAGCCTTTTGAAAATGAGGTGTGTTTGAACATCTATAAACTGTTGTTGTCTATATTGAAAATTGTTAACTGACTGGTGTTATTGGCAGATTATTTTTAACAACATACAAATTAATAGATATATATGAGCTACCTTGTATAAAATCGACCTTATTGAAATGAATATAAATGTCTTTGATAACTAGTTATGGGTTCAACAAATTTCTGTTCAAAGTCTGTAACTATTTTTATCGTCCTTCCCTACGCCTATACCACCCTGCTTTGTCGCTCCGTAATTCTCGTATCAAAGCTTTTAAACGAGATCAGGCATTATAATTGACGTCACAATGTGAGAAGAGAAGTTATCAGCGACGTCACAATGCGAGAGGAGACGTTATCAAGCTGGATTTTGTCAAGCGTAAAACTTTCCTAGGAAGAGGGAAAAGACCAGGAATAGAACGATAAACAGATAATCGGTTTTTCTTCGTATGGATATCGTGAAATATCAGCCGCTCGACACAATGTGAAACCTTTTAGCTCGTTCGCAGCTTTTAGCTCGTTCACTGCACACTTTCGCCAAAAAGGTTCACATTGTGGCTCGCGGCTGATATTTTAGGATATAAATGTGTAGAAAACATGATAATCTATACGTATTGAGTTGATATAAGAAACAAAACGCACCACAATTCCTCTTTTATTTTGTATTTGAATGTTCCAGAAACGATCATAGTCGTATGTATGCACTTGCAGTAGATCAATTTATATCATACACCACACATATATAAAACAGTACCAGGGCTTTTTTTTTCAGATATATGTACAGCAATCAAATAACTACATTACAACAAGGAACATTTCAAGACCTTCCAAAACTGGACCGACTGTATGTTTACATTGTTTTTATATTTTATCATGACGGAAAAAAACCATAACTAAACTTATTCATTGGTTGATAAGGTTGACCATCAATGTTAATGATATATGGAGATTTTAAGAAGACAAGTGTAAAAATGACAAAGAACATGAGATATGGAAGTTATTATCATTCATTATTCAAAATTTGCCTCGCGATTTGCATTCATGACATAGTAAATAAACACATCACATACACCAGGATTAAAATTGTGTACCCCAGACGCGTAATTTGTCTTAAAAAAAACATAAGTAAAACAAGAAACAGAAATGTTAAAAGCAATATGAACTAAGAAGATGAAGGACTCTGAGGATCCAAATTTTCGAAAAGGTTGCATAATAAAGCGGAGGTAATATTTTTCTTCAGCAGAAAAGCCTTAGTGTTTTGAAAAATCAACAGTCTTGTAAACAGTCAATTCATAATAATGACAAAATTAATAATATCTAATGTGAACATAGAAGTGCGGACTACTAGACTAATGGCCAAATCAGGGAGGAAACATCAATCAGTAGCGTCTGGCGTAAATACAGAATTTCAATCCTGGTGTCTATGATGAGTTTATTTATTATTATGAGCATTGCAACTGTAGTGACTGTAGTGCATGTCAACACAGAAGTGCTGACTACTAGACTGATGACACATCCAGGAAGGAGACCTCAATCAGTAGTGCCATCGACCAAGTGGTGGTAAATAATCTCATCATTGATACCAGGATAAAAAAAAAACAACACTTTAGTCTGAGCAAATTAAACCATACAAAAACATGTTTTCGTCTATCTCATGCAGAACTCCCATTACTTTTTTTGACGCACACAATTTTAATCTATGATGATTTTATATTAAAATTAAGCATACTTTGCTTTGATTGATCATTTAAATAATTAGAAAACAAACTGTCAATGTAGTTTTTAAAATCACATGTTTATTCCTGTTGCCCCTTACCGGAGTCCTGACAACATCAATAACATTTAATAAAAGCAACAGAAGTATACCGGTGATTAAAAGTCATTAAAAAAAAAATCCGAGTAACAAACTTAAATCGAGGCAAAAGTATTAACTATAAGAGGAAAACAAATGAACAATAGGAACACTGAAGTGCAACAAGAACAAACGCAAACATACACAGAAACAAACTCTTTGCATGATTGAATAACAACTGCTAACAAAAATAAGACAAATGTCTAATTATAAATTATTATAAACATAATATGTCTGTGTTATTTTGGTCTTTTGTGGATAGTTGTCTCATTGGCATTCATACCACATCTTCTTTTTTATATATATCCTTTGTGTAAAATATATGAAACATTACCATTATTGTGTTTCAGTTATTTGTACAGCAATCAAATAACTACAATACAGCAAGGAGCATTTCAAAACCTAACAGAGCTAACCCGTCTGTATGTATAACTTGATTTATTTCACTTTACTGGGCGGAGTGTAACCTGTTCACCCGTGATCTGTCAATTTATAGGTTGTTTTTGTGGATAAACTAATCACTGAAGTGTCCAGTTATGACCATTTATCCGTGCAAAGTACACTGTATGTTTATTTGCAAAATAAATAATGAGACACAGCCGTTGATTTTCTTCTAAAGCAATGTTTTAAAAACAAAAAATTTGTCACAATTTGGAATTTATGGATATGAAAGTAAAACAATGACGACATCAGTTGCAAAACATGCATATGTCGTTATTCTAAAACGTTTTGAAATGCCTTTTTTCTTTTTTATATTATACTTTTGGGGTGAGGAGGTGCAAGAGTGTTAGTTGCAAGTAGAATTGATCATATTTAAGGAAGAAAAATAGGGACTTCATATTTATTTTTTTAAATGTTTTTTTTCATAAATCACGTTTAAAAAAAATCACAATCATAGAAGTTTCAAACAGAATAATGCAATAACCGATACTTTAAATATATATCGTTCACTCAGTTCTTTTGTATATCTGCTTGGTGACAAAGATAGGAATCTATACTATTAAACGAGAAGACCTCATTTTGTGTGTCGCTTCTCTTCCTTCCACAATAAATTAATCATCATGCCTCAGTGTTCTATAAGTTACATGCATAGTTGCATTTGTCATTCATTCTTATGATTATCCAGATTGAGTTATTTTCGGGGAAAAACGACAAAATAGGTGTCCGGATATTGTTTCCGTCATCAGACTGACTTTTAGTCATAGATAAGACTACCGGTTTTTAACATCACAAGAACAACCAATCGTATGACAGATTACCAAAATAGAAAATAAATAAGCCAATCAGAGCATTCTCCATATCATGGTTTTTAGATCGCAAGAACCAAAACTATTATACCCCCTTAGAGACAATAATTTTTCGCGTTTATCCACATGTAACTACGATTATACTACTATAATATATAGAGACTCTGTATTTTGTCTACAGTTTTCTTTGAAATATTTACTATCAAATTAGGGGTCATACCAGTTGCACATATATTGAAATAAGTAAAACATGTGGAAACAAGAATCAGTCCATAGTATACGGATGCCACATCGGCACTATCATTTCCAATGTTCAGTGCACCGTGAAATTGGGTAAAATCTCTAATTTAGCATTAAAATTAGAAAGATTATATCATAGGAAACATAATTACTAAGTAAAAAGTAAATATGTTGATTGGACTTCAACTTCATCAAAAACTACCTCGACAAAAACTTTAACCTGAAGCGTGAACAGACGGACGGACGAACGGACGAACGGACGCACAGACTAGAAAACATAATGCCCATAAATGGGGCATAACAATTTATTGTTGAAAGTGAAAGTAGTGATTTGGCCAAAATGAAAGTAGGGTAGAGATTAGAGGGAGGCAGGACTTTTTCGGGACGTCGGGATCGGGATTTCGGGATTGGTCCTTACGGGATCCGGGAATATTTTTGTCCAAATTCCGGATGTCGGGATATGAATTTCGTTAAAAAAAAAACGCGACTCGGGATTTCGGGATCACGACCCCTCTGACCACTCCTCAAATTAGCCTTAGTCATTTATACAAGAGTCAAATCCTACCATTGACATGTTAATAGGGCTCTCAAAAGGAAAAGCATTGATGAATTGTCCTAGAAGCATATTTTATTAGAATAATAATGGTCTATAAGCAGTTTCATTTATTTCATGTTTAAAGCGGTGCAAATTTTTAATCTAATATGACTTTTACCAAAAAATGCATTGTAGCAATTTGCCAAGGGGAAGAATAATTGTGGTGTACAGTAGTTGTCGTTTGTTTGTGTAATTTATACGTGTTTTTCGTTTCTCGTTTTTTATATAGATTAGACCATTAGTTTTCCCGTTTGAATGGTTTTGAACTAGTTATTTTGGGGGACCTTTATAGCTTGTTGTTCGTTGTGAGCCAAAGCCCTGTGTTGAAGGCCGTACATTTAGCTATAATGGTTAACTTTTATAAATTTTCCTTTTGATGGAGAGTTGTCTCATTGGCATTCATACCACATCTTCCTATATCTATCATATGGTCTGACCACACGCGTACAGTTTGACCATATGAGTATACGCATATGATACTGACCATACGCGTATGGTCCTAAAACTCATATGGTCCAGAATGTAAGCATAGACAATTCGAATTGAGACGTACATACATATTTTGTATAGAAGAGGGCGAAAGATACATAAGGGACAGTCAAACATCTTGTATAAGATGAGATATATGTTTGTTTTTAAAAGAATATAAATCTTAGATATTTCATTACCTTTTTGTTTTGTATCTTTTATTACTTATTTTATTGTTTAAGAAATCGCAACCGAAAATTACTAAATGCTACAACTGTGAGAAGAAGTCTGATTATGCAATTGTATGATCATACAGCAACTTAACACCATGAAAACTTCCTTTCCTTTCAATCAAACAAAAGTGTCTAAAAAGTGGAAAATATGAATATTAATCAAGACATTACAATGCTGTTCCTGGTTCGAAACACTGGACAATCTAGCTGGTGATAGCATATAATATAACCATTTTGTATTTGTCTATTATTGCTAAAGGGTCATATTTAGGCTAATGAACTATTCATTTAATTGTTGATTTTATCTGAATTTCATTCAAATTTTGTGTTTAATGGAAATAAAAATAGGGTGGATTAAGTGTGTATGTTTTAAAGTTTTTTTTATTGATAGGTTTCTTTTATTAATCTTCGGAGTTCACCACAAGAAATATTATTAACTCTGAAATCAAATGTAGCATTACATGGAGTTAAAATGAATATGAGTTCCCTGCATTATGTTCTAGACACCGTTTTGTTAAGGATCAAGTAATTTCTAAATAAACACTGGAAAGTAGTTGTATAACGCTCTTCAAACAGAAAATTGGCATTTAATTGGAAAACAGATTCATTTTGATTTGTTTTTGATGACTTATTGGGAATATATGATATTGTCCTTCACTTAATTACAGTTATAAACTAAAAAAAGTATTTCTTTAAAGTCTAGGATACCTTTTTTCCTTATCAAATTTTCTGTAAAAGAAAACGGACCAGCTGCCTCTAAAAACCCGGACAATTTCACAGTTGCTCTCGTAAAAAACCGCACATAACAAACACTGATTTTTTTGGATTAAATACAAGGAAATTATGCTTCTTTGATGATCAAAACACATATAGTATTCAATATAAGATAGGTAGTAATGTTAAAAACGAAATATCCGTTAATTTAACTTATCGCATGTTTTATCACTCGAAAAAGCCCGAACTGCATTCGAAAAAAATGGACAAATATAGTTATCAAAAGTACCAGGATTATAATTTTATACGCCAGACGCGCGTTTCGTCTACATAAGACTCATCAGTGACGCTCAGATCAAAATAGTTAAAAAGCCAAACAAATACAAAGTTGAAGAGCATTGAGGACCCAAAATTTCAAAAAGTTGTGCCAAATACGGCTAAGGTAATCTACTGCTAGGGTAAGAAAATCCTTAGTTTTTCGAAAAATTCAAAGTTTTGTAAACAGAAAATTTATTAAAATGACCATATAATTGATATTCATGTCAACACCGAAGTGCTGACTACTGGGCTGGTGATACCCTCGGGGACGAAACGTCCACCAGCAGTGGCATCGACCCAGTGGTGTAAATAGTTATCAACAGTACCAGGATTATAATTTTATACGCCAGACGCGCGTTTCGTCTACATAAGACTCATCAGTGACGCTCAGATCAAAATAGTTAAAAGCCAAACAAATACAAAGTTGAAGAGCATTGAGGACCCAAAATTCCAAAAAGTTGTGCCAAATACGGCTAAGGTAATCTACTGCTAGGGTAAGAAAATCCTTAGTTTTTCGAAAAATTCAAAGTTTTGTAAACAGAAAATTTATTAAAATGACCATATAATTGATATTCATGTCAACACCGAAGTGCTGACTACTGGGCTGGTGATACCCTCGGGGACGAAACGTCCACCAGCAGTGGCATCAACCCAGTGGTGTAAATAGTTATCAACAGTACCAGGATTATAATTTTATACGCCAGACGCGCGTTTCGTCTACATAAGACTCATCAGTGACGCTCAGATCAAAATAGTTAAAAAGCCAAACAAATACAAAGTTGAAGAGCAATGAGGACCCAAAATTCCAAAAAGTTGTGCCAAATACGGCTAAGGTAATCTACTCCTAGGGTAAGAAAATCCTTAGTTTTTCGAAAAATTCAAAGTTTTGTAAACAGAAAATTTATTAAAATGGCCATATAATTGATATTCATGTCAACACCGAAGTGCTGACTACTGGGCTGGTGATACCCTCGGGGACGAAACGTCCACCAGCAGTGCCATCGACCCAGTGGTGTAAATAGTTATCAAAAGTACCAGGATTATAATTTTATACGCCAGACGCGCGTTTCGTCTACATAAGACTCATCAGTGACGCTTAGATCAAAATAGTTAAAAAGTCAAACAAATACAAAGTTGGAGAGCATTGAGGACCCAAAATTCCAAAAAGTTGTGCCAAATACGGCTAATGTAATCTACTCCTGGGGTAAGAAAATCTTTAGTTTTTCGAAAAATTCAAAGTTTTGTAAACAGAAAATTTATTAAAACGACCATATAATTGATATTCATGTCAACACCGAAGTGCTGATTACTGGGCTGGTGATACCCTCGGAAACGTCCACCAGCAGTGGCATCGACCCAGTGGTGTAAATAGTTATCAAAAGTACCAGGATTGTAATTTTATACGCCAGACGCGCGTTTCGTCTACATAAGACTCATCAGTGACGCTCAGATCAAAATAGTTAAAAAGCCAAACAAATACAAAGTTGAAGAGCATTGAGGACCCAAAATTCCAAAAAGTTGTGCCAAATACGGCTAAGGTAATCTACTCCTGGGGTAAGAAAATCCTTAGTTTTTCGAAAAATTCAAAGTTTTGTAAACAAAAAATTTATTAAAATGACCATATAATTGATTTTCGTGTCAACACCGAAGTGCTGACTACTGGGCTGGTGATATCCTCGGGGACGAAACGTCCACCAGCAGTGCCATCGACCCAGTGGTGTAAATAGTTATCAAAAGTACCAGGATTATACGTTTAGACGCCAGAATCACTCGAAAAACCACTATCCTAGCCGGACATTATACTTACCGTGCTAAAGCAGTGTCTTACTGTATAAATTACCTTAGCTGTATTTGGCAAAATGTTTAGGAATTTTGGTCCTCAATGTTCTTCAACTTCGTACTTTATTTGGCCTTTTTTACTTTTTTGGATTCGAGCGTCACTGATGAGTCTTTTGTAGACGAAACGTGCGTCTGGCGTGTATACTAAATTTAGTCCTGGTATCTATGATGAGTTTATTTACAACCACTGGGTCGATGCCACTGCTGGTGGAGATTTATTTGCCCGAGGGTATCACAAGCTTAGTAGTCAGCACTTTTTGTGCTGACATGAATTGTCGTTGATATTGTTATATCTATAAATTTACTGTTTACAAATTTTTGAATTTTTTTGAAATACTAAGGCTTTTCTACCTCAGGCATAGATTACCTTAGCTGTATTTGGCAACATTTTTAGGAATTTTGGTCCTCAATGCTCTTCAACTTCGTACTTTATTTGGCCTTTTTTACTTTTTTGGATTCGAGCGTCACTGATGAGTCTTTTGTAGACGAAACGCGCGTCTGGCGTGTATACTAAATTTAGTCCTGGTATCTATGATGAGTTTATTTACAACCACTGGGTCAATGCCACTGCTGGTGGAGATTTATTTTCCCGAGGGTATCACAAGCCCAGCAGTCAGCAATTTTTGTGCTGACATGAATTAATGGTTATATTTAAAAATTTACTGTTTACAAATTTTTGAATTTTTTTGAAATACTAAGGCTTTTCTACCTCAGGCATAGATTACCTTAGCTGTATTTGGCAAATTTTTTTAGGAATTTTGGTCCTCAATGCTCTTCAACTTCGTACTTTATTTGACCTTTTTTACCTTTTGAGATTCGAGAGTCACTAATGAGTCTTTTGTAAACGAAACGCGCGTCTGGCGTATATACAAAATTTAGTCCTGGTATCTATAATGAGTTTATTTACAACCACTGGGTCGATGCCACTGCTGGTGGAGATTTATTTGCCCGAGGGTATCACAAGCCCAGTAGTCAGCACTTTTGTGCTGACATGAATTGTCATTGATATGGTTATATTTATAAATTTACTATTTACAAATGTTTGAAATTTTTTTGAAATACTATGGCTTTTCTACCTCTCTATGATGAGTTTATTTACTAGGTTTACTATTATCAATGATTACGATATATGGATTTCTGACGTCCTCAAACGTAACATTTGTTACACCATATGGTAAGACTGTGCATGCAGTCTCTTCTATTTATAACAGGTGACTCCCATGAAATATTATTCAACAAATGGTTGCGGTATATCATAAAACAGGGAAAACCAATCTCATCAATCGTAAATGAACTAAAAACCTGCTCAGATTGTGGCACACGTGTTTACAATCCCGATAACAATTTTTATTCAGTTGTCTACTCGTGAAAGTAGACGGGATTGTAGTCACCACATAATGAACATATCCGCAATCATCTGTGAAACATATATTCAATAACCGTCAACCAACACGTGATGCCGTCTGAAAAATTTACGAAAGGAGGGATTTCAACTTTACCATTTTGATGTATTGGTTGTATATCTTTCTTGTTAGCGCTATTTCGCAAAGATTCGTTATAACACAAACATAGGAAGAACATGACAAAAAGTTTGTTTAGCCTTAGTGTGCTTCCGTGCAAACGTCAAACATTTTGATTTCTTAAAATTTATATGTATCCAGTGCAATAACCATTGAACAGCTAAATGATAAAACATTTTATCAAAAAAGATTTACAACAGGAAATTGATTGATTACTACAATTTTGAACATGACTGGCTTGTAATGACTGTTTACTATCATCATAAGGGATAGTAAAAATACTGTTAAACAAAATAGATTGTATTCCTACCTATTTTTTGTCAGTCTGAACCATACTTGACTAAAAAATCCTCTTTATTATTTTTTTTACTTTTAAATAATCTTATTTTTAACAGACATGACAACAACCACATTAAAGTAAATACATATATATACATATACATATACAGATTTTTACATCCTTACATGATTATAAGATTCAACAAATTATCCATTTTTCAGTTCTTATTCTTTATTTGATGATAAAGCCTTCTTTTTAAATTTTCGTACACTGTATTAGTATTTTTTTTTTGAACGAACGAACGTTTGTTCGAAAATCGAACCGCGCATCAAAATAGTAAAGATATAAGTTGTGGCATTTTGTAGAAGACAGAGGACTTTCTTATTTTCATTTTTCTCACTTATTTCATTTTTCAATGTAAACATCAGTGTGCAGCTTTTTAACTTTTCATTGTATGTATAAACGGCATCATTTCTTAGTAAAATACAAAAAAAAACGTGCCAACGACTTTGTGTGTGTGTAACATTTTTATGTTGTGTTTCCGTTGTGTCGTTCGTTTTCCCCTATATTTGAGTGTGAATTCAAATTACTATAAGACGTGTCACGGTACTTTTCTTTCCCAAATTCATGTATTTGGTTTTGATGTTATATTGGTTATTCTCATCGGATTTTGTCTAATGTTTAGTCCGTTGCTGTGTGTGTTTTAAAAAACGGTATACTACTGTTGCCTTTATTTATCTCTTTGTTGAATTGGTCAGCAATTTGAATTTTTTTTTTATTAAAATCACAAAAAAACTGAACTCCGATGAAAATTCAAAACGGAAAGTTCCTTATCAAATGGCAAAATCTAAAGCAAAAACACATCAAACGAATGTATAACGGTTGTTGTCCCTGAGGGTAAATGATATATGTTCACCGTATGTTTAAACAGTACCATTTCTAAGCAAAATACCAAATATACGTGCTTACAAGTGTAATCTCACTGTTGATTCGGTCAACAATTTAAAAACTGTTTATTTATTTAATTGTTTATTTCTGATAACACGGTTTCACAGTATCTCCAAAGGTTTATATGAGCGATCTTACTATACATTGCTTTTTCAACACTAGTTGTTTGTACGTTACCTATTAATTGGTTGACGTTTCGGTTTTGACACTGACATGATGTAATGACGGTGAAATTTAATCCGATTATTATCTGGTACAATAATAAAACAAAAGATGAATATTTATTCGATATATAGGAAAATTATGGTCACCATTGATTGTCGACATTCATCAAGGAATGTCAAGGATCGCACTGTATATGGTATTCCTTGAAACAAAGTCATTTCAATAAAAAAAAAAATAACTGATGTATCAATAATATAAACCTTAAATTTGTGTACTATTAAATGTCACCATTTGGTCATAATATACAACATCTGAAATCTATTTAAGTTTTTATACTATTATACTGTTTATATATATGACATTTTGATGTATAATGCAAATATAAATAAGAACATGTGGTATGAGTCAAAGTACGACCTTCAACACGGAACATTGTCTCACAACGAAAAGTTAGCTATACAGTTCCCCAAAATAACTAGTGTAAAACTATTCATATAACAGAAAAATCAACCGTTAACTCTTTTTGAAAAACGAGAAACACATATGAACCACATCAAAAAATGACAACCACTGAACAACAGACTCCTGTTAAAGTACACGTGCATACAGATACAGGGATTTTAAATGTTTTAAGAGGCACCATCTATTACTATTGTTTGAAACATTGTGTAAAATTCTCACTTTAAAAGATCAAACTATTGGGCGAAAAAATTGACGTTTGTCAAGGAAGACACTTTTGAAAACCTTACTAGTTTACAAGAATTGTAAGTACAAATCTTATCAATGTTTTCATGATTTAGAGTTTCCTCCATATTTAACGTACTTCCTTATCGCAGCACCCCATTGTCCCACGGAAGAGGGACAACTTGCATTTACGTACTAGTATATGAACCGTATACTAGTTTAATAAATTGTGTCGTCTATATAATGAAATGTGTGTTTCTTTCTTTTTTAAATGATTAATTGATATTGCTCGAAAAACTCAATTTACGATGAAGCTATTGTATGTGACCTACTAAACTTGGCTTATCATTGGATTTGTTCATACATTACCAACACAACTTGCACCAATGTACAGCAGGATCTGCTTACTGTTCCGGAGAAGCTGAGATCACCACTAGTTCTTAGTGGGGTTCGTTTTCCTCATTCTTAATTTTTCCATGTTGTTTTATTGTGTACTGTTGTTTGCCGGTTTGTCTTTTTGTCCTTTTCTTGTTCATTTATTTTCATCTTGTGAGTTTGAATTTATATTGGGTATCTTTTGTCTCTGTTTAAAATTTCAGATTCTGAAATTAATAAGTTGATCATTTATTATAAATGTTTTTTTTTTTGTCAGTCCATAAAATATTATGAAAAAAAACAAAACATAAACTAACTTTAATTTTAAGAATGAAAGTTCAAATATAACCGATGCATAGGTGTGTAACAAAGTGTACGTCATATGTATATTAGATTTCATGTATCGTAATAAATGTTTATTTATTTATTTAATAATATTTTACATCTGTAATGTAGATTATATTTATTGGTATATCATTTTTACAAGATAATATCAAAAATATATAGGATGTGCTGAAACACACTCATAATTTATAACCATGTTTTATATGTCTATCCCAAATTCATGTATTTAGTTTTGATGTTATTTGTTATTCTCGTGGGATTTTTTTCTGATGCTTGGTCCGTTTCTGTGTGTGTTACATTGTAGTGTTGTGTCGTTGTTCTCCTCATATATTTATACGTTTTCCTCAGTTTTAGTTTGTTACCCCGATTTTGTTTTTTTGTCCATGGATTTATGAGTTTGAACAGCGGTATACTACTGTTGCCTTTATTTATATGTCAATACTATCAATAAAGAAAACAAGATTTATATTTGTCATTCAACACATTTCGAGTTTGGGAGGGTTTTTTGTTTTTTTTATCAATCTGATTATCAACCACATTTCTTTGATACTATGCTCTCACAGTTACAAAAAAGACCAAAATCAGCAATCAAAGTTATGACATTCCCACGCTTTCCATTTTGGTATTTAAGTCGTTTTTTTAGTTCATACTATTAAAGATTTTTCTACAGTGAATATTACAAAATGATTGGATAAGCCAGTAGAGATTTGAATCTTATTTTAACATAGGTAGTCAACGTTGACCATGTGGTCACATCTTACACAATTGATTGTAGATGTCTAATAGCAGTATACGACAGTGGTATAACTACAAATATGTTAAGAAGTTCACAAAATGCTTTTCTTCATTGGTTTTCAAGACAACATATTTTTAGCTCACCTGGTCCAAAGAGCCAAGTAAGCTTTTCTAATCACTTGACGTCCGTCACTTGTCGTCATCCTTCGTCGCTTGGTCTTGACCAAAGTTAACCAAACTTGGCCACAACAACATTGGGGTATTTAGTTTTAAAAATGTGTTCAAAGACCCACCTGCCAACAAAGATGGTCGACATTGCAAAAAAAAGAACACATTGGGTAAAATGCAAGTTTTGTCTATTATCCTGAAAACCAAAGGAAATCTGAAAAGGAAAAGTGTTTCTGAATTGAGCTTTACCAATTACATTAATTATCCATATCCTTAAAACTGTCAGACGATTTCTGTAGGAGAAATTGCCCTTAAAACTGTGTTAGAGATAAACTTTACATTGCAAAAATGTTCAGAGGACAAGTTCTACAAATAAGTTATATGGTTGAAATCATCAGTTGAATAATTATCAGATTTATTGACCTTTAATGCCGATTTGTACAATTTTGTTTATGCGTTTTTGTCTTATATCTTAAGCTTTTAGCTAGAAAGAAACTTTTATCAACAGAAATTATCAGCAAGACAAGATCTATAATAAAGACAAATGGCAAAAATTGTCTGACTTCTAATTGAAGTTATTGTCCTTTAAGTACAACCAATTAGTTCTTTGCGTGTTACATTATATGACACTGGATCTTGATAGTCTCTAGTTGTTGTCCTAGGAAGATATACTCAATGTGGTTAAATACAATTACTATGATTTTAGTGATTTCAAATACTAATCCTAAATGTATTCACAAAGTTTTATTTCTTTAATCCAAGGCAACTTACGTAAATATTTAGCTGGTTATTCATTAATAATGTTAAACCATATGTTAACTGTTGTTGCCACTATTTAAATTTCTTGACCAATTTGCGTCATAGTCACACCAATATTATTATGTAATACTAATCAAAATTAGATAAATATTCACATATCAATGAAAATAAACAATTTCCTTAGTGTGAAATATATGAAACATCACCATAATTTTGTTTTCACGGCAATCAATTAACTACAATACAGCAAGGGGCATTTCAAAACCTACCAACGCTAACCAATCTGTATGTATACATTGATAAAAAAAAATATTAGAAAACGGAATCTAAACTAAAGCAGTGTCAGACTAGATTTACTATTATCCATAATTACGCTTTATGGGGTTATACCCATCTCAAACGTTACGGTTGTTGTCCCCGATGGTTAGACTGTGCAAATAAGATAAAACAAATGGTTGCGGTATAATGCAAAAGTTTGCGTTATTTCGCAAAGGGTTATGTTATAACGCAAAGATTTACGTTATTTTGCAATACTTTGCTTTATGTTTGCGTGATTTCACAAAGGTTTGTTATTTTGTAAAGTTTTGGAAGAAACATGAAAAAAGTGTGTGTAGTGCCAGTACAAACGCAATCTGTTTTGGTTCTTTACAGATTATAATTCAGATCATAACCTAATTAATAGCTTATTAATACATCATTTAATCGAGTACTCGTTTATTTTTATTTACAATAGGAAGTTGTCTGATTACCCCCATATTGTATATGACTGGCCAGAAATGTACTATCATCGTAATGGGTTGTAAATATAATGTTACACATAGAATGAGTGTTATCACATTCAGTGGCAAACTGTGTAATGAATTTTGAATTTATATTCACAAGATCCCCCTCTCTTTTTGTTATTTTTGTTCTTGCATCGTATTCAATATAATTAAATTTGGTGCGACTGTCATACAATTGAGAGGTTTTCCTAGCTATCAAACTAAGGTTCAATCCACCATTTTCTAAAAAAGAAAGTGTATGTACCTAGTCAGGAATATAACAGTTGTTATCTATTCGATTGGTGCGATTAATTTTTTGATTTTGCCATTTGATTACAGACTTTCCGTTTTGAATTAAATTCAGAGTTTTTGGTCATTTAACTTTTTGGTTGTAACAAGCATCTATGGATGTTGATTTTATAAAAGTAGATCTTTCAATGTGTTTATAATGCGAATACTGTATATCAATCCAAAAAGAAGAAGGCGTCATATACTTTCAATCTAATGGTTTAAACCGGAGAAAGACAGTTGTCACTATATACTACTGGTTTACTGTTTCAATATATCTATTTGTCCGCTCATTTTAGTTTTCCTTGTAAACATCCGTGTGCAGAAGGTATTTTCTAAAATTCTTTCTTCAGTGATTTGATAAAGCATATTTCTACATCTTCTAATTATATATCGATTTCGATTTGATGTCTGTGTATATTTAGACTGCACTGCTTCTAAGAAAAATATTAAAATTAACGTGCTTACAAGTATTATCTCATTGTTGAATTGTTTAGCAATTGAAAGACTATTTGTTTTTCTTCGATAGAGTCGTTTTATCGTATCTTAAAATAAATCTTGATGATGTGCGTATGATGTGTATTTCTTCGATTACAAATGAAATAAGAAACACTAGGGTTATGTACATTAACTACAAATGGGTGGACACCCGGGTTTGACACTGACATAATGTAACATATAACTTTGAAACGTAAATTGCATAATTCATAAACAAAGTTCCTACTATTGCAGTCAAAAATTGACAAGACATTGGTTTAACTTTTTCTTTACATTCCTGTTTAAGACATATGGCCCTGGACGGGATAATGCATATTAAAATATTTTCAAATATATTGAGGGACATTGTTCTTAATGAAAGGAAATCCTTAGACGTTTTTTGTACAAAAGTTACTTGTTTCGACTTAAATATTACATTTTAGGAGTATTTGAAAATAGCACGTTTGAATAATTGCGGCTTGACCAGTAAGTTTTATGTCCTATCTGTTAACAGGTTTCCAATGTAATATAAACTGTTTGACAATTGACATCAACATATGACGATAAAGTGCTAATGGTTCTCGAAATGTTAAATGTACAATTGGAATGAAGTATAACTTTAAATTTGAAAAGATTTTCATGTAGCATTCAGCCACAGAAAGACAAAAATAATGAAACAAGTAGATATTTGAAAACCAAAAGTACTTCCATGAAATATATTTGGTACGCATGCAATTTGCCAGCTTGTAAAACACTCTTTGATCTTAATTATATAAGTTGCCGTCCATGAACATTATCAAACATGTCAAACGTTGGGAGTTATCTCTAACGGAAGAAAAAGTAATTTTTGCATTTGTCTCTTGACCATGTTGGCAATATAATCACAGAATAAATATTTCAGATTAATTGCCATTCTTGAATATATTGTTGCAATGAAATTGTCCTATACCACACCTTTTCAAAGTACACCTAAATGAATTTGTGGTGATAAATATTAGGAAAATTTGTCTTTTAATTTTTATTTGTTTTTACCTGTAGAGACCTGTCAAATAATGATTTAACCGTGCTTGAAGAAAATATATTCCAAGACCTGACAGCGCTTCAAACCTTGTAAGTAAATGTTTATTATGTCTTATTTCTCAGTTAATTAATATATGATTTCCAATTACAGCAAATGTGCATGAAAAACTTTTTTTAAGTCATTTCATTGTGGATTTTGAAAAGCGTTCTGTATTTTTTCTAGTAAGCATGCATTTGTTATTAATATATTGTTCATCATACATGCACAGTTCGTCTGACGATGTAACTCATTAATAGATTAGTTTATTGTTAGTGCTCAAGGTGGCTCTAGCTGTCCTCCTCCATCTTGAGTTTCAAGTAGCAGATCATGTTTCCGGCTGTATTTTATAAAAAAAAAAAAAAAAAAAAAAACACTGTATTTTTGTAAGATCCATATTTTCAATTTTTCCACATAAGGGAAGATAACTCAGATACAGTAATTTTATAATAGAAAGATTTGTAAATTTATCTCTTTTGATATGGTGCAAGAAAACACGTCCGGTTGCCCTTTGTAAAGAAAGCGCTTTCTCAAACCTCGCCTCTTTTGGGGAGATATAAAATATTCATAAATAATTTGATTTGTTGACATACTGGTTTCCAGATATGATCTCTTTGTTCGTCTCATAGAGACATAACTTGGGATTGTCACCAGTATGCAAACATACTTCTGCGGTTAAAAATAATTTTTAAAGTAGGCAAAAAGTAAAGTTAGGTGTAGTACAAAATTTTAGAACACGTTTAAAAATTTAACAAGTTCGGCTCATGCAGTTTAAAAACTTGTCAAATGAACGAACAGATACACATGGTATTTGTCGTCGGATAATAACGTTAATATCACATGATATGTGTCACCAATTAAGTACATACATATGCACATGATACTTGTCGCCAATTACGTACATACATATACACATGATATTTGTCATCAGTTAAGGAACATACAGATACGCATGAAATATGTCACCGTTTAAGTAAACTGCATGTCGGCAACTATTGTCTCTCATGCATTGTTTGTTTTGTGGGTTTTCAAAAGGCAAGTAATTTATCTTTTTTTACTTATTTAAGTGCATGACTAAACATCAGTTTAGCATTTAACTATATTTACACATATTAACTACTACTTTTGTTATATTTTACACCACTGGGTCGATGGCATTGATGGTGGACGTTTCGTCCCCGAGGTTATCACAAGCAAAGTAGTTTATACTTCGTCGTTGACATGAATATCAATTATATGGTCATTTTTATAAATTTCCTGTTTATAAAATTATGAATTATACTTAGGATTTTCTTATCCCAGACATAGATTACCTTAGCTATATTTGGCATAACATTTTGGAATTTTGGGTCCTCAATGCTCTTCAACTTTGTACTTGTTTGGCTTTATAACTATTTTGATGTGAGCGTCACTGATGAGTTTTATGTAGACGAAACGCGCGTCTGGTGTATTACACTATAAGTCTGGTACCTTTGATAACTATAAGTTCCATTGTCAAGTTATGTAAACTAGATGTAAACCGCATGAACTCGATAGTTTAAGAAGAATTAAATACAAATGGATAAAACATATAAAAAAGAAGATATGGTATGATTGCCAATGAGACAACTATCCACAAAAGACCAAAATGACACAGACATTAACAACTATAGGTCACCGTACGGCCTTACAAAATGAGCAAAGCCCATACCGCATAGTCAGCTATAAAAGGCTCCGATAAGACAATGTAAAACAATTCAAACGAGAAAACTAACGGCCTAATTTATGTAAAAAAAAAAAAAAATGAGCGAACGAAAAACAAATATGTAACACATTAACAAACGACAACCACTGAATTACTGGCTCCTGACTTGGGACAGGCACATACATAAATAATGTGGCGGGGTTAAACATGTTAGCGGGATTCCAACCCTCCCCTAACCTGGGACAGTGGTATAACAGTACAACATAAGAACGAACTATAAAAATCAGTTGAAAAGGCTTAACTCATCAGATGGACAAAAATACAAGTGGACGTGGCCCGGTATTTATACATCCCGACACAAAAAGACACAATGAACAGATTTGAGAGTACTCGCAGTTATCTGACAGCTAGTTCAAAGCCACTAACAACTAATAAAAAAATCATGCAACTAAGACTAAACAATCAGTCCGTACACATCCAAAATCCAATGGATTTAGTGTAAGACGTCATAAACAGCCAGAGAAAAACATGACCTTGTGCAATGCCAAGTTACAGGTATCGACAGATTGTAGATCCATGAATATGTATATGCATATAACATACTAGTAATATTTAGTTAGCTTTTAGATTACTGATAACAAAATCAATATTTATACCAATAAAAACAATATTCAATGATCTAATTACAGTGTTGAATAGGTAACCTTTTAGCATACGTTTATTTAAAGGAGCGAACAAGTTGTGAAATATAAATACCGTAAGATGGTGCCAAAGGAACATCACCATCTAAAATGGAAAATTAACAATAGGGAACGAAAAATCGTCTCTTTAAATTTTGTCGTAAAGTTTAGTGTGGAGTATCCCATTTAAAACCGAAATATATAAATCCAGGAAAGGACAGTTATTACGGAATAAATTTGATTTATTTAAAGTAAGTTCCTTGGGGTAAATTTCCGCAGTATATTGAGAAAATTCTTGATTATTTAACGAAAAAATATCATCAAGATAACGTTAAGTGTAATTGAATTTATCAATTAAATGCAATTTCGACGGGTCTTTACTGAGTTAAGTCATGAACTGTGATTCGTAACAGTACAAAACAAGTCTGATGTTAAAGGGGCACAATTAGTGCCCATGGGGATACCTTCAACCTGTCGATAAACTTTGTTGCCGAAACGTATTTAAATATTATCAAGGAGAAAATTAACAGCTTCAATCATCTCATCACACCTCCAGTAAGTATATCTAGCATATTTATCTTTCTCATTAGAGAAAAAGGCTTTAAATGAGTTTCAGCAAATATATCTACATTGAGTTTACCAAACGACCATTTAATTAAATAGAAAAACTTTTGTTTAATAAGATAGTGTGGAAGTGTGGTGTAAAGAGTAGAAAAATCAAAACTATTGACAGAATCAAAAGGACCACCAAAAGCACGTAATTTATCTAAAACATCCTAAGAATTTTTTACACTCCAAAAATGGTTTATACCACAATGTTCATATATTTTATTACAATAGTTTATGATAAGCTCTTGCCGTTTTCCTTACATTATTTCATTCGTTTATATTTTGTTTAACATTTTAAATTACAATTGTTAAGGCACTCGTGCATTATATTAATTGTGTTGAGAGCTCGGAGCATTCTCCCATAAATAATATAAATAAATGCAACAGTAGTATACCGCTGTTGGAAAGTAATAAATCGATGGAGACAAAAACAAATCAGGGTTACAAACTCAACCCGGGGAAAAACATCAACTATAAGAAAAAAAAAACAACGACACAATAGAAACACTGAAGTGAACAAAAAATACACGACAATTAAACAAAAATTGTATACTTTTGAAAAATTTGAAGCAGAACAGTACGTAAAACCGAAGTATTTCCTTTCTTTTTGTTGTTCCTCGAACTTCATGTACATGCCACCATTTGCAATAATGGGTTTATTAAATGATTAATTGACAATCTTATTCACAAATTAAGACGCATGGATTATGTCCATGCTCCATGAAAGCTGTAAAACGAATGATTTCAAAGTTTAAATGTATTGTTTCTTTTTTTAAGGGATTTAAGTGACAATCCACTGACATGTTGTGAATTGTTACACCTAAAGTTATTTCTACAAAACAAGACTCTCGGTGATGTAGGCGCAATGTGTCATGGAACAAGTATAAAGCTGGTTGACTTTAATTTCACAGATTGTACAGGTACAAATACACTACAATTTGAAGGAAAAAACAAATAACAGTGTTTTATCTAAAAAAATATAAATTTGCTAATCTTAGCATGTTAATATTTCAGAATATGCAAGGCAAATATGTGAAGAGAAGTAAAATCTTTTATATGAGAAAGTTAAAATTAAAATGATCAAAACAGATTCTAGAGGAAATTGTATGTTTAATGTGAAGTCATTTATAACGACAAATACCTTCACATAGGATTTCGTTAGCGTTGGCGATGTAGCACCATAATTAGTAATTATTTAATTAGTAATAAGTAAAAATAACTTCAAAATATGAAATATAAGTACATAACTGAAAAGTATTTATTTATTTTTTACTATTATTAAGTCTTTCCACTTTTCCGTGGAAAGACTTATTGTATTTCTTCTGATTATTAAGTCTTTCCACTTTTCTGTGGAAAGACTTATTGTATTTCTTCTGATTATTATTATTATTAGGTCTTTCCACTTTTCTGTGGAAAGACCTATTGTTTTTCTTCTGATTATTTTTTTTTTTTCTTCCGCCTAATTTTGTTCTTGCGATAAACATTTGTTTCGCAATATGTCGCTTAGATATTTTGTATATGATATCGAACAGTTTATGCGCTTTTGAAATTTACCCTGCGTAAACGAATACTTTTCTTTGTAGGAGTTATCTCCCCAAACACTGTTTTCCTTGTTATCGCATCTCCTTCGCAACCGTTAAAGATTATGACAAATTTATTTTACAAAATTGCTCGTTATATCCTTCGCATGATTTGTCCTATTTTGACCGAAGCAATATGACCGCTCCATATGAGAGTTATTTCCCCTTATGCATCTGATATAAGTGATATGAATTTCTATCTTATAAACCATAAGTGATAGAGACCTAGGATCTTTTGATTTGAGGTCCTTGGTCCCAAAAAATGAAAATTAGGTCAAGGTCAAAGGTCAAGGTCATATTTTAATATTTGGCTTATTTTCACTTATATCCAAAGACTGTATAAGATATCAACAAATTATTTTTACTAAATTGTTAGTTGCGACATGTCGTAAGATGTAAATTTTGATTGCAAGCGTACGTTGAATGTAAAAGGGAGTTTTCTCCCCTCTTGTATTTAAAAATACGCGTTTGGTGATATAACTCATTAACTAAATATAATTAAGGCCTATGGTCTTTTGATTTGAGGTCCTTGGTTTATGACCTTGAAACTGATCTCAAGGTCATAGCTTAATTTGACGTTCTAGATTTTGACCTTTGCTTTTATTCTATATGTATACATGATAAAGATATACAACTTTTAGAAAAAGGTATCAAACCATTTAACCTTGAAAAAAACAACCGGAAGTGACTTGTTGTAAACCGGAAGTAGCTATTTTTTGTACTTTATTAATATAAAAGTATATAGAACCAGATATTTTTGGAATCAGTGTCAAGTAAATATTCAAATATAATCGGAAGTAACATTTTTCAAACCGGAAGTAACAAATTATCTCCCTTATTTAAAAAAAATGTATGGAAACAATATATTTTTGGAATCAGCTTACTAGAAGCTATCATTTGACGATTGAAATGACATTTTTCATATCAAAATACATTGTTTTGATGGAAAGACCTTCAATTGTTCTCTGAACAATTGGTTTTTAATTATTATTATTATTATTATTTTTTTTTTTTCGCCAAATTTTGTTCTTGCGATAAATGTTTGTTTCGCAATATGTCGCTTAGATATTTTTCATATTGTATCGTATAGTTTATGCGCTTTTAAATTTCACCCTGCTACGACAAACCATTTTCTTTGTAAGAGTTATCTCCCTATTCACTGTTTATCATCAGAGTGTATCTCCTTCGTAACAAAAAAAGATAGCGACAAAATTCTTTTTACAAATTGTTCGTTACATCCTCAGTAATTTTTGGCGTATTTGGATCGAAGCGATTCGATGAAATTTTATAGGAGTTATCTACCTTTACGGAATAAATTTGTTCGTATGTTTTTTTAACTCATAAACCGTTAACCGTATAACCCTGGAATGTTTTTATTTGAGTTCCCTGGGTCCTTACTTAGAAAATGAGGTCAAGGTTAAAGGTCAAGGTCAAGTTCTCAATAGTGACTTTTGCTTGTTTTTGCATTTTCTCCGACACTTTGAGAGATACATATAAAAGAACAAGTGCAAAATGTCTGCTTTATTGTAATGAAGATATGCTACATTTAGTCTTATTCAATTAAATGGCATCTTATAGGAGTTGGTGCCCCTGGAATGTCTTGATATGAGGTTATTTGATTATAACTTCAATTAAGTTCATTATAAAGACATTTGACCTTATACAAAAGGTTAAGTGACAAATGACCTTGAAAAATGGCTACCGGAAGTGACCTTTAGAAAACCGGAAAAAGCTTTTTTTGCAATTTTTTCACATAAAAGTACCCAGAATCCATATATTTTGTCATATAGATACATGAACAGATTACTGAAGACTAAAAATGACTTCCAACAAACCGGAAGTGGCCAATTATCTCCTATTCTACATACAAAAGTATATAGAAACTATATATTTTTGGAATCAGTGTGAAAGAGGCTATCATATGAGACCGAATGTGACATTCATTTGACTGGAAGTAGCATATTATCTCCCTTATATCACTCAAAAAGATAATTAAAACATCATTTATCGCATCAGTATGAAGAAACTACCTTCTTATCCAAATTTCTTTGGTGTGGAAAGACTTTCAATTGTTCTCTGAACAATTGGTTTTTAATTATTATTAGGTCTTTCCACTTTTCTGTGGAAAGTCCTATTGTATTTGTTCTGATTATTATTATTAAGTCTTTCCACTTTTCTGTGGAAAGACTTATTGTTTTTGTTCTGATTATTATTAAGTCTTTCCACTTTTCTGTGGAAAGACTTATTGTATTTGTTCTGATTATTATTATTATTATTAAGTCTTTCCACTTTTCTGTGGAAAGACTTATTGTATTTCTTCTGATTATTAAGTCTTTCCACTTTTCTGTGGAAAGACTTATTGTTTTTGTTCTGATTATTATTATTTTTTTTTTCCGTCACATTCTGAAATTTTTGTTTCGCAATATGTCGCTTAGATATTTTGTATATTGTATCGTATAGTTTATACAGTTTTAAATCTCACCCTGCTAATACGAACAATTTTCTTTGTAAGAGTTATCTCCCTATTCACTGTTTATCATTTGTGTGCATCTCCTTCGTAACAAAAAAAGATAGCGACAAAATTCCTTTTACAAATTGTTCGTTACATCCTCAGTAATTTTTGGCTCATTTGGATCGAAGCGATTCGATGAAATTTTATAGGAGTTATCTACCTTTACAAAATAAATTTGTCGGTATGTTTTTTTAACTCATAAACAGTTAACCGCATAACCCTGGAATGTTTTTATTTGAGGCCCCTAGGTCCTTACTTAGAGAATGAGGTCAAGGTCAAAGGTCAAGGTCAAGTTCTCAATTGTGACTTTTGCTTGTTTTTGCATTTTCTCAAACACTTTAAAAGATACATATAAAAGAACAAGTGCAAAATGTCTGCTTTATTGTAATGAAGATATGCTACATTTAGTATTATACAATTTAATGGCATCTTATAGGAGTTGGTGCCCTTGAAATGTCTTGATATGAGGTTATTTGATTATAACTTCAACTACGTTCATTATAAAGGCATTTGACCTTATACAAAAGGTAAGGTGACAAATGACCTTGAAAAATGACTACCAGAAGTAACCTTGAGAAAACCGGAAGTAACCTGTTTTGCAATTTTTTTCATATAAAAGTACTCAGAATCCATATATTTTGTCATATAGATACATTAACTGATAACTGAAGACTAAAAATATTTCCAACAAACCAGAAGTGGCCAATTATATCCCATTCTACAGACAAAAGTATATAGAAACTATATATTTTTGGAATCAGTGTGAAAGAAGCTATCATATGAGACCGGAAGTGACATTCATTTCACCGGAAGTAGCATACTATCTCCCTTATATCATTCATTAATATAATTAAACCGTTATTTATCGCATCAATATGAAGAAACTGTCTTATCAAAGTTTCTTTGATGTGGAAAGACTTTCAATTGTTCTCTGAACAATTGGTTTTTAATTATTATTATTATTATTATTATTTTTTTTTTTTTTCCGCCAACTTTTGTTCTTGCGATAAATGTTTGTTTCGCAATATGTCGCTTAGATATTTCTCAGATTGTATCGTATAGTTTATGCGCTTTTAAATTTCACCCTGCTAAGCCGAACCATTTTCTTTGTAAGAGTTATCTCCCTATTCACTGTTTATCATCAGAGCGTATCTCCTCCGTAACAAAAAAAGATATCAACAAAATTTCTTTTACACATTGTTCGTAACATCCTCAGAAATTTTTGGCGTATTTTGATTGAAGCGATTCGATGAAATTTTATAGGAGTTATCTACCTTTACAAAATAAATTTATCGATATGTTTATTTAACTCATAAACAGTTAACAGTATAACCCTGGAATGTTTTTATTTGAGTTCCCTAGGTCCAAACTTAGAAAATGAGGTCAAGGTCAAAGGTCAAGGTCAAGTTCTCAATTGTGACTTTTGCTTGTTTTTACATTTTATCAGACACTTTGAAAGATACATATTAAAGAACAAGTGCAAAATGTCAGCTTTATTGTAATGAAGATATGCTACATTTAGTCTTATACAATTAAATGGCATCTTATAGGAGTTGTTGCCCCTGAAATGTCTTTATATGAGGTTATTTGATAATAACTTCAAATAAGTTCATTATAAAGACATTTGACCTGATACAAAAGGTTGAGTGACAAATGACCTTGAAAAATGGCTACCGGAAGTGACCTTGAGAAAACCGGAAGTAGTTTTTTTTGCAATTTTTTCACATAAAAGTATTCAGAATCCATATATTTTGTCATAAAGATACATAAACTGATTACTGAAGACTAAAAATGACTTCCAATAAACCGGAAGTTACCAATTATCTCCCATTCTTCATACAAAAGTATATAGAAACTATATATTTTTAGAATCAGCATGAGAGAAGCTATTATATGAGACCGGAAGTGACATTCATTTCACCGGAAGTAGCATATTATCTCCCTTATTTCACTTAAAAATATAATGAAACCATTATTTATCGCATCAGTATGAAGAAACTATCTTCTTATCAAAATATCTTTGGTGTGGAAAGACTTTCAATTGTTCTCTGAACAATTGGTTTTTAATTAGGTCTTTCCACTTTTCTGTGGAAAGACCTATTGTTTTTCTTCTGATTATTTTTTTTTTCTTCCGCCTAATTTTGTTCTTGCGATAAACATTTGTTTCGCAATATGTCGCTTAGATATTTTGTATATGATATGGAACAGTTTATGCGCTTTTGAAATTTACCCTGCGTAAACGAATACTTTTCTTTGTAGGAGTTATCTCCCCAAACACTGTTTTCCTTGTTATCGCATCTCTTTCGCAACCGTAAAAGATTATGACAAATTTATTTTACAAAATTGCTCGTTATATCCTTCGCATGATTTGTCCTATTTTGACCGAAGCGATATGACCGCTCCATATGAGAGTTATTTCCCCTTATGCATCTGATATAAGTGATATGAATTTCTATCTTATAAATCATAAGTGATAGAGACCTAGGATCTTTTGATTTGAGGTCCTTGGTCCCAAAAAATGAAAATTAGGTCAAGGTCAAAGGTCAAGGTCATATTCTAATATTTGAATTTGGCTTATTTTCACTTATATCCAAAGACTGTATAAGATATCAACAAATTATTTTTACTAAATTGTTAGTTGCGACATGTCGTAAGATGTAAATTTTGATTGCAAGCGTACGTTGAATGTAAAAGGGAGTTTTCTCCCCTCTTGTATTTAAAAATACGCGTTTGGTGATATAACTCATTAACTAAATATAACTAAGACCTATGGTCTTTTGATTTGAGGTCCTTGGTTTATGACCTTGAAATTGAACTCAAGGTCATAGCTTAATTTGACGTTCTAGATTTTGACCTTTGCTTTTATTCTATATGTATACATGATAAAGATATACAACTATATCAAACCATTTAACCTTGAAAAAAACCAACCGGAAGTGACTTTTTGTAAACCGGAAGTAGCTATTTTTTTGTACTTTATTAATATAAAAGTATATAGAACCAGATATTTTTGGAATCAGTGTCAAGTAAATATTCAAATATAAACGGAAGTAACATTTTTCAAACCGGACGTAACAAATTATCTCCCTTATTTAAAAAAAATGTATGGAAACAATATATTTTTGGAATCAGCTTACTAGGAGCTATCATTTGACGATTGAAATGACATTTTAAACTAAGTTTCACAACTTTTCATATCAAAATACATTGTTTTGATGGAAAGACCTTCAATTGTTCTCTGAACAATTGGTTTTTAATTATTATTATTATTATTATTTTTTTTTTTTTTCCGCCAACTTTTGTTCTTGCGATAAATGTTTGTTTCGCAATATGTCGCTTAGATATTTCTCAGATTGTATCGTATAGTTTATGCGCTTTTAAATTTCACCCTGCTAAGACAAACCCTTTTCTTTGTAAGAGTTATCTCCCTATTCACTGTTTATCATCAGAGTGTATCTCCTTCGTAACAAAAAAAGATAGCGATAAAATTCTTTTTACAAATTGTTCGTTACATCCTCAGTAATTTTTGGCGTATTTGGATCGAAGCGATTCGATGAAATTTTATAGGAGTTATCTACCTTTACAGAATAAATTTGTTCGTATGTTTTTTTAACTCATAAACCGTTAACTGTATAACCCTGGAATGTTTTTATTTGAGTCCCCTGGGTCCTAACTTAGAAAATTAGGTCAAGGTCAAAGGTCAAGGTCAAGTTCTCAATAGTGACTTTTGCTTGTTTTTGCATTTTCTCCGACACTTTGAGAGATACATATAAAAGAACAAGTGCAAAATGTCTGCTTTATTGTAATGAAGATATGCTACGTTTAGTCTTATACAATTAAATGGCATCTTATAGGAGTTGGTGCCCCTGAAATGTCTTGATTTGAAGTTATTTGATTATAACTTCAATTAAATTCATTATAAAGACATTTGACCTTATACAAAAGGTTAAGTGACAAATGACCTTGAAAAATGGCTACCGGAAGTGACCTTTAGAAAACCGGAAGTAGCTTTTTTTGCAATTTTTTCACACAAAAGTAGTCAGAATCCATATTTGTCATATAGATACATGAACAGATTACTGAAGACTAAAAATGACTTCCAACAAACCGGAAGTGGCCAATTATCTCCCATTCTACATAAAAAAGTATATAGAAACTATATATTTTTGGAATCAATGTGAAAGAAGCTATCATATGAGACGGGATGTGACATTCATTTCACCGGAAGTAGCATATTATCTCCCTTATATCACTCAAAAAGATAATTAATCCATCATTCATCGCATCAGTATAAAGAAACTACCTCCTTATCAAAATTACTTTGGTTTGGAAAGACTTTCAATTGTTCTCTGAACAATTGGTTTTTAATTAAGTCTTTCCACTTTTCTGTGGAAAGACTTATTGTTTTTCTTCTGATTATTAAGTCTTTCCACTTTTCTGTGGAAAGACTTATTGTTTTTCTTCTGATTATTATTATTTTTTTTTTCCGCCACATTCTGAAATTTTTGTTTCGCAATATGTCGCTTAGATATTTTGTATATTGTATCGTATAGTTTATACGGTTTTAAATCTCACCCTGCTAAGACGAACAATTTTCTTTGTAAGAGTTATCTCCCTATTCACTGTTTATCATCTGTGTGCATCTCCTTTGTAACAGAAAAAGATAGCGACAAAATTCCTTTTACAAATTGTTCGATACATCCTCAGGAATTTTTGGCTAATTTTGATCGAAGCGATTCGATGACATTTTATAGGAGTTATCTACCTTTACAAAATAAATTTGTCGGTATGTTTTTTTAACTCATAAACAGTTAACCGTATAACCCTGGAATGTTTTTATTTGGGGCCCCTAGGTCCTAACTTAGAAAATGAGGTCAAGGTCAAAGGTCAAGGTCAAGTTCTCAATTGTGACTTTTGCTTGTTTTTGCATTTTCTCCGACACTTTGAAAGATACATATAAAAGAACAAGTGCAAAATGTCTGCTTTATTGTAATGAAGATATGCTACATTTAGTCTTATACAATTTAATGGCATCTTATAGGAGTTGGTGCCCCTGAAATGTCATGATATGAGGTTATTTGATTATAACTTCAACTAAGTTCATTATAAAGGCATTTGACCTTTTACAAAAGGTTAGGTGACAAATGACCTTGAAAAATGACTACCGGAAGTGACCTTGAGAAAACCGGAAGTAGCCTTTTTTGCAAATTTTACATTTAAAAGTACTCAGAATCCATATATTTTGTCATATAGATACATAAACTGATTACTGACGACTAAAAATGACTTCCAACAAACCGGAAGTGACCAATTATCTCCCATTCTACATACAAAAGTATATAGAAACTATATATTTTTGGAATCAGTGTGAAAGAAGCTATCATATGAGACCGGAAGTAACATTAATTTTACCGGAAGTAGCATATTATTTCCCTTATATCACTCAAAAATATAATTAAACCATTATTAATCGCATCAGTATGAAGAAACTATCTTCTTATCGTAATTTCTTTGGTGTGGAAAGACTTTCAATTGTTCTCTGAACAATTGGTTTTTAATTAAGTCTTTCCACTTTTCTGTGGAAAGACTTATTGTTTTTCTTCTGATTATTATTATTTTTTTTTTTTTTCCGCCAAATTTTGTTCTTGCGATAAATGTTTGTTTCGCAATGTGTCGCTTAGATATTTCTCATATGGTATCGTATAGTTTATGCGCTTTTAAATTTCACCCTGCTAAGTCGAACCATTTTCTTTGTAAGAGTTATCTCCCTATTCACTGTTTATGATCTGTGTGCATCTCCTTCGTAACAAAAAAAGATAGCGACAAAATTCCTTTTATAAATTGTTCGTTACATCCTCAGGAATTTTTGGCTAATTTGGATCGAAGCGATTCGATGAAATTTTATAGGAGTTATCTACCTTTACAAAATAAATTTGTCGGTATGTTTTTTTAACTCATAAACAGTTAACCGTATAACCCTGGAATGTTTTTATTTGAGGCCCCTAGGTCCTAACTTAGAAAATGAGGTCAAGGTCAAAGGTCAAGGTCAAGTTCTCAATTGTGACTTTTGCTTGTTTTTGCATTTTCTCCAACACTGTGAGAGATACATATAAAAGAACAAGTTCAAAATGTCTGCTTAATTGTAATGAAGATATGCTACATTTAGTCTTATACAATTAAATGGCATCTTAAAGGAGTTGGTGCCCCTGAAATGTCTTGATATGAGGTTATTTGATTATAACTTCAATTAAGTTCATTATAAAGACATTTGACCTTATACAAAAGGTTAAGTGACAAATGACCTTGAAAAATGGCTACCGGAAGTGACCTTGAGAAAACCGGAAGTAGTTTTTTTTGCAATTTTTTCACATAAAAGAACTCAGAATCCATATATTTTGTCATATGGATACAGAAACTGATTACTGAAGACTAAAAATGACTTCCAACAAACCGGAAGTGGTCAATTATCTCCCATTCTACATACAAAAGTATATAGAAACTATATATTTTCGGAATCAGTGTGAAAGAAGCTGTCATATGAGACCGGAAGTGACATTCATTTCACCGGAAGTAGCATGTTATCTCCCTTATATCACTTATTGATATAATTAAACCATTATACATCGCATCAGTATGAAGAAACTACCTTCTTATCCAAATTTCTTTGCTGTGGAAAGACTTTCAATTGTTCTCTGAACAATTGGTTTTTAATTATTATTATTTTTTTTTTCCGCCAAATTTTGTTCTTGCGATAAATGTTTGTTTCGCAATATGTCGCTTAGATATTTCTCATATGGTATCGTATAGTTTATGCGCTTTTAAATTTCACCCTGCTAAAGCGAACCATTTTCTTTGTAAGAGTTATCTCCCTATTCACTGTTTATGATCTGTGTGCATCTCCTTCGTAACGAAAAAAGATAGCGACAAAATTCCTTTTACAAATTGTTCGTTACAACCTCAGGAATTTTTGGCTAATTTGGATCGAAGCGATTTGATGACATTTTATAGGAGTTATCTACCTTTACAAAATAAATTTGTCGGTATGTTTTTTTAACTCATAAACAGTTAACCGTATAACCCTGGAATGTTTTTATTTGATGCCCCTAGGTCCTAACTTAGAAAATGAGGTCAAGGTCAAAGGTCAAGGTCAAGTTCTCAATTGTGACTTTTGCTTGTTTTTGCATTTTCTCCGACACTTTGAAAGATACATATAAAAGAACAAGTGCAAAATATCTGCTTTATTGCAATAAAGATATGCTACGTTTAGTCTAATACAATTTAATGGCATCTTATAGGAGTTGGTGCCCCTGAAATGTCTTGATATGAAGTTATTTGATTATAACTTTAACTAAGTTCATTATAAAGGCATTTGACCTTGAACAAAAGGTTAGGTGACAAATGACCTTGAAAAATGACTACCGGAAGTGACCTTGAGAAAACCTGAAGTAGCCTTTTTTGCAATTTTTTCATACAAAAGTACTCAGAATCCATATATTTTGTCATATAGATACATAAACTGATTACTGAAGACTAAATATGACTTCCAACAAACCGGAAGTGGCCAATTATCTCCCATTCTACATATAAAAGTACATAGAAACTATATATGTTTGGAATCAGTGTCAAAGAAGCTATCCTATGAGACCGGAAGTGACATTCATTTCACCGGAAGTAGCATATTATCTCCCTTATATCACTCATTAATATAATCAAACCATTATTTATCGCATCAGTATGAAGAAACTATCTTATCAAAATTTCTTTGTTGTGGAAAGACTTTCAATTGTTCTCTGAACAATTGGTTTTTAATATTTATTAAGTCTTTCCACTTTTCTGTGGAAAGACTTATTGTATTTGTTCTGATTATTATTATTATTATTATTATTATTATTATTTTTTTTTTTCCGCCAAC